>CM070035.1:38236967-38256508 GCA_036250615.1 Ptychadena robeensis
CCCCCCCCCCCCCCTCATGCAATGATTCATTTCTGGGTAGGCCCTTGACCAAGATTTTTTTATTAAACACAACAGGGATCAGATTTCATAACAACACTTTTTTTGAAATCTCTCCAGTGGAGAAATGACTGCAAAAAACATAGTAAATGAGAGAAGGGATGGACTTCTGTTAAAAAGGTAATTAATAGGTAATTAAAGGTACAAAGGTACAGAGTTGCCTATCTCTCTGACAATGGCCCCCCTAATTTCTCGTGCTGCTGTCAGTGACAGAAATGAGATACATTTTCAGCTGCAGCTTTAATTAGAGCATAACGGTGAAACTTACGTTTAAGCATAATTCTAAACATATAAATTTTTACATCTTATACATTCATCATTTCCCCAATTGCTTTGTTGCTTACTTACCTTTACCTTACCATTCTGTGCATCTGCCTTCTTCCTCTGCTTTGCTATTCACAAAGCCCAGACAAAGCAACTCCAACTGTACACATCAGAAGCTGTTCAGTGGGGTTTACAAAAAGTATGCTAGTGTAACATCCAACAGAAGTACTAAGGGTATAACAACCAATGTGTGCTGAGTGGGGCTTCAAAGAAAACTATACATGTAGCAACTTTGAAAACAATTCCAACTGTGCATGACCAGCCAGAAACTTCAGATTGAAAGTGCTTGTCTGAATCTAAACAACCTGCCGTCTAGTTTATAGGTTACAGTACTAGTTATTGGAAAGTTTTAACAAATCCTGAAAACTTGTGAACAGTGTTACAAACAGAATCTATAGTGAAGCACCCCTCATATAGACATTATGACACAGAAGAATTTAACTTTTTACCTTATGGATGACGTTAAGCGCACAGTGCTGGTTAGGCTTAGTTTCCAACGGTGTCTTATCCCCTTTGATGCATCCTATCATATTGATATGATATGATACGTTGTGCTCTGTTGCATTAAAATCAACATAGAGCACTACATGTGTATCCATCGGTAATGGACTGTTCCCCTCCAAGGCGATTACAATTAAATGAACCCTTTCAAGTGATTTTTATGGGCTATACAGGAGATGTAATTTTCAGAATTGGTATAAAACAAAATGTCAGCTCCAGGTAAATAGGACAATACATTTAGCAACTTTGTCCATCTAGATCAGTGGTTTTTAACATTTTCAGATCCCTAACCCTAAGAGTGAAGCTGCAAAATGTTACTGGAACAGGCTCTCTGGGGCATCACTCCTACACAATCAGGTAAGTGTAATGTCCCCTACTTAATATTTTTGCTTGTGGAAATATTGTGCTGCTGCTTTCAGTGAACTCGGCGACCCCTGTGAAATGGTCATGCGACCCCCAAGGAGGTTCCCCTTCCCTTCCCCTGTACTCGTACAGAGACAGCCTCTCTCTGTCGAAGAGCTGCGGTGTGTGGGGGGGGGCAGGTCTATGGACTGCATCCATGCAGCTGTCAGCTGGGTGATGAGAGGTGAAGAGTCCAGCAGATGTGTTGCCGCTGACATAATCCTACGTGATTTCCTAGAGCCACAAGGGCACCTGGGAGAGATATCCCAAATACCCTTGCAGCTCTATGACATAGCACTGAGTCGCTACATCAGAAAGTGGGAGGGCAGTCTAAAAGAAAACACTATCACAAAACTTTTGTGTTTGTCCAGTTTTGGGATAGTGTTCTGTGGACTGTTGAAACAAAATAAGTACTGTTATCAATGCTATGTTTGGAGGAGGAAGAACAAGGCCTATGAAGAAAAGAACACCTTGCCTACTGTGAAACATGGCGGGGGTCAATCATGCTGTGGGGCTGTTTTGCTTCTGCAGGTACAGGGAAGCTTCAGCGTATGCAAGGTACCATGAATTCTCTTCAGTACCAGGAGATATTGGAAAGAAATGTGATGCAGTCTGTCACAAAGCTGAGGCTTGGGAGACGTTGGACCTTTCAACAGGACAATGATCCCAAGCATACCTCCAAGTCCACTAGAGCATGGTTGCAGATTAAAGGCGGGAACATTTTGGAGTGGCCATCGCAGTCACCAGACTCCAATTGAGAACCTCTGGCGGGACTTTAAGAAAGCAGTTACAGCGCGCAAGCCTAAGAATGTGACTGAACTGGAGGCTTTTGCCCATGAAGAATGGGCTAAGATACCCGTAGATCGCTGCAAGACACTTGTGTCACGCTATGCTTCATGTGTAAAAGCTGTTATAACTGGAAAAGGATGTTGTACTAAGCACTAAGAATGAATGTCACTTGGGGGTTGAATAAAACTGATAATGATGTGAGCACAGAAAAGACATTTGTGGTTATTTCATTATTAATGTTATATTTATCTGACTTACAAGTAGTGATGGCCGAACTTCGGCCGTGTCCGGCCGCGAACGGGCGGAGCGGATTTTTAAAAAAGTCCGCTGTCACTGACGTCACATCCGGGTTTACGAGCCGGATTTTCACTGATAGACCGGGTTCTCTACCCGGTCTTCAATGAAATATTCTTCCTGCGGCGGGATCTCGCTGCTAATGATCCCACCGCAGGAAGAATAGAGGGCTCCTTCTCGCCGGCGAACAGGGCGGGTCGAACACCCGTACTGTCCACCAGCGAGAAGGAGGGCGAACATGCTTGTTCGCGGCCGAACTGTCCGCCTTGCGGGCAGTTCGGCCATCACTACTTACAAGTCCCTCCTTCATTTCATTGTAAACAAGATGACTGAAATGATCAAAATCAATGTCAAAATGGCCAAAACACTCAATTTCAGTGGGGGTTGAATAATTTTGAACACAACTGTACACTCCTCACATTTATTTTTCATGTCTCAACGCTGAAGATATGATACTTTTATACAATGTAACCTAGACATTACACTACATACCGACAACAAAAGTAGGTATATCCCTAAGTATGTAGTAATTGTGCCCAAATTATCAATATTTTTACCTTTTTATTCCAGAACTGCTTTAACTCTCTTGGGCGTCAAGTTCACTTATGCCAATGGTGAACTTGGAAGTTAGTTTTGGAAGTAAGTCACTTCCAATAGGACAAAAAGGTCTGCTTTCTTCCACCCCTCCATGACAACATCACAGATGATAGCGTCCTTAGAATAAAATTTTAAGGATTATGCTTTCATTAAAACTTCACTGAAATCATCCCACTGTATATGAAGCTATGCTTCCATTCATAAACTGGTGAAGACATTCTATCAGCATGAATGTGATAAACTCTGGCAACGTTCACACTTGAGAAGTATGATGTGTTTCCCCTTTCACCTCTCCTCTCTCTCTCTCTGGAAGATTGTTTGGTCACAGACAATGACAGTTTCATGGAGCCTTTGTGTTGATTAATCAACAAGCTCACATGGCCGGTCCTATTTCTTGATTAAAAATGGGTTATTTATATTGTTTTAAGTCGGCCTTGAGCAGGCAAAATGCTGATTGATTGTCTTGCCATGGCCATTACCAGATTCCAATGCATTATGAGAAGAAGTTGGTCAAAATGATTTAATACTGTTTAAGCATTTAAGACAAGCAGAAAGGATCAATCTCTCATAGTTCTATCTGTTAATAACAGGCAAAGGAGAGAAGTTCTTGTTTGAAAAGCTGAGAGAAATGGGTCACTATTACCGTATATTATTTATTATGTCTAGTGAGCTAGACATATTACAGCTAGTCAGGACATTCAATGTTAAATTGTATTTTCAGTATCTTATGATTATAACATTGAAATATATATTTGAGGAAAGCTTGGCAGCCTAGTGCAATATTAAATTTAACTCAATGTAATACAGTATCACTGGTGTGCCTGGGTGTTATGTAATATGTCTACAATTGTTACAATATGTAACTGTAAGTATTGTAAATGATCATATGATGACTCTGATGAGATCGTGTTTCAGGATAAAATTTATTGCCACGGGCATGTTTACTGTTATATTTCAATTACGAACTATCTTTATTGCCCCACAGCCACCAATTCATAGCTTCCAGCTAGATATCTAAGGCTCAAATCCCAATTTCCTGCTAAAAGCTGAACTCCAGGCAAACAGCTAAAAACACAGATGATATATGTATATGGGGAGTCTTTAACTTCAAAAGGATTTGTGTATCCTGAGAGTTAAACAGCTCTACCACACAGTATTGTCTTTTTTTTCTCGGCAGAAGTTAAATGATACAACTAAAGGCTGGAATACACAGCTAGATTTTTGAGCTGACAGAGAGATCTCCGCAGTAGCGTGATGGCGTCATCACACTACTGCCCGGCTTCCCCGATATCGGGAGCCAGCTGTCAGCCCATCCTATACTTTGAATGAGGAACCGTGGGGCCCTATTCAAAGTATAGGCTATCGAACAAGGTTTATCAACATGTTGGTAACCTGTTTGGCCGACTTGCTCGGAAAACGGCATACACGGGTAGATTTTTTTACAGATTTCTGCACAGCACAGTGCTGTGAACACGCACAGCGCTCGGCTGTGCAGAAATCTGGGAAAAATCTACCCGTGTATTCCTACCTTAAGTTGTATCCTTTACATGTGACTAGTGAGGAAATCTATTAACTAATATCTCGACTCTTTCTTCCTATTACAATTTATGTTGTTGGCACGTGTACTATAGTACCTCTATGCTGCTTTCATTTGCTCTGATCTCTTATGTACAAGCGTCCTAGGGCGATTGCAAAATCACATTTAGATACTTCCTGCATGTAAAAATACATTTAAAGCAGATGTAAACTCTAATAATACAATCTTGAAAAGAATATATATACATAACTCACCTATCTAGCCTTCATACAGGGACAGCCACCCCTAAAGAAAAAAATACTTACTCTTCCTGTCTGCTTGCTCCTGCGACGTCATGTCTGGAGTGTCTGATCCTCCAGGCTACAAGATGGAGGGGGTGACTCTTCCGGTCTCGCCTCCACCAACAAATTGGATCTGAATCCAGTGACGCTCCTCTCCTCCTGGATTCAGATGTGGCTGGCTGCCGGGAGCAAGGGACATGGGAGAGTAGATGTCACTGCTGACGTCTACACTCCCAAGGGCCCTTCTGGCCGCTGCAAGGATGTAGAATAGAAGGCAGATGGGGTTGGTCCGCTTCAATAAATGACTAAACCTATTGGTGCCAACACACCTTCTACAGCAATGGCAGTTGTGGCATGTAAACAAACCTACAGGTCATAGCAGCCTAGAGTTTGTTTACTTTTTTAACTGTTCTTCCAGATTTTTAGGTAAAATTATTTGAAAGATTTCATAGAATATTTCTATGTGTTTAAATAGGTTTACATGTCACACCTGGAAAATTCAGAAAAGAGACAGCATTAAGGCAAAATAAAGACAGTCTTGCAGGACAGGATGGATGTTAGGTCTATATGACTAGTGTTAAGTAGAATATTCGAATCACAATTTTTTATTGCAAATATCAGCACTAAGAATTCGCAAAAGATCTTGAATATAGTGCTATATCTTCATAATCTCTAATATTTGCAATTCTGGGGAAAGTACCTAGCATTGTGCACACATTCATGCTGATAGAATGTCTTTACCATAATAATTGTGCTCAGAATAATGCACAGAATGTTTGGATGTCTATATCATTTAAATGTTTGTATGTTTGTTATTTTGGTGTGTAGGTTTCATATGGTTATTTTCAATATTTGGATCTCTACTCATACAGGTTTACGATTGGGTGCTAAGAAGTGTCGTAAGCTAGCCATACACTGGTCATCTTTTACTCCAATGATCACAGATTTGAACTCTGAACATCCCCGGAACATCAGTCGATCGTACTACTACACAAATTGCGCTCCATAGTACAATCAATTTATGATCGTACTATGAAGCGCATGCATATTACAATCATTCACATTCCAATTGTGCTCAATACGATTATCAATTATCTTAATAGGAACATAATACACATGCACTCCATATTATGATCATAAATCAATTGAAATACCTAGAAATCCCACCAGATACTTGTATGATCAACTAAAATATACCAACATGTTTAATTTTTTTTGATCGATTTGGATCACTTTTGGTTGATCACACCAGGTGGGCAGGAATCGATTTTTGTTAACAATTTTAAGTTGATCGAATGGAAATATCGAACCGTGAATGGCCACTTTTAAGGTAAGGCAGAAGGATGGCAGTAACATGTAATGGGAAGGGCATGCGCACATACACACACATGCTCACACACACACTTTCTCACTCATCTGTTTTGTGCAGGGACTGGAGAGTTGTAGTCAGAACAATGCTATCATCTTTATAATAAAACAATCCTTATTTTAGAGATAGGAAGTAGCTGAGTTCTCAATGGCGATGTGTTTTTCATACTAATGTGCAATACATTAAACACAGGGTGCTTTTTTTTCGTTTCAGGCAGCTTTTTATCAGCCACATACTGTACCTGTTAAATATCGAAGGTAAAAATGCTAGTCTGCATATTCATCAGAGAGCTATGAAAAAAAAATCAAACAATAAATCATGATAAAAATCCAATTATGTCACCAAATCCCACTTTAAACTAATAACTTATAAAGTAATGAGTCTGTCAGAAGAATTAATGAACTGCCAGCAAACTGCAAGGAGGCTGAGCTCAGACACAGGAAAGTACCTGCCGTTTATGCTCTGCTGTTAGGAGAACATTGCCAAGTGCACAGAATGGTTTATGTGTGGCTGTGCCGCCGATCAGAGACCCGGATAGGTGTCCCCTCACAAAACAGATTTATGAAACCTAACATACTGTGGGCCTGGATGATGACAATTTTAAATAATTGTGATACTTTAGAGAATCATCATAAAATTTTTTAAAATATTTATACATTTCCCTTTTTCTTCTGTCACATTCATGTTTCCTATTTGATACAAATATTGTCAAGAAATGTGATAATATTTGAAATTGTAACGTGTATGTCAGGTGGATAAATCTATAAAAATCAGGATTGATTTGAAAGGTGTATTTTCTACATATCATTACCACGTTCCTGCAAAATGGCCAACATCCCAAATCACATATCACAGGTTTATGGTTAGAGCAAAAAGTTTAAACTGATGCCCAAAACCATAACTTTTTTTCTCTTTACTAGCTGTAAAGACAGGGGGACTTTAATGGCCAACATGATATTTATACATGTTTCATGTCCCCAAAGTGGAGTCAAAGTATGTAGTCAGTTCAGAAATCGTAATAAGGTCCAATAATGAAATCTAAGTCTACAAAAGTCCAAACTTTATTTGTTCAAGTTATTAATCCTGGATGTTAATATTCTCCTGGCTGGATATCATTGGTGAGTATATCCTATTCATCTGTTTTGGTAATTGAGCATCATCATACCTCAACGCGCATTTCAAAACGTCTTCATCAGGAGGTTTGATACTGTAAAGTACCAAATTTTAATCAATTTAAATGCGTATATCCAAAACTGCCCACCGCGGAGTGAAAGGGTCCCCTTGTCCCTCGAGCTCTGGCGTGTTCATACAGTGGCCCCTTGTTTTAGTGATGAGCAGCATAGGCAATATTCTCCAAATATTCTGTAAAGAAGTTTTATTAATTTTCAAAGTATGCAGTACAAAAAATAAAGCAAAGAATGGGAAATATAAAAGCACATGTGAAATGACCATGAACAAAACGGATTGTCACAAGAAATACAAAGTGTAGAAAAAGAAAGAAACGAGAAGAGAAGAGACAAGCACAGAGGGAGGGAGAAAGAAGGGGAGGGATAAACCAAATCTAAGGGCAGGCCACTGGATTTGTGATATTCGATCCAGGGAGACCAAATTTTTTGAAAGCGTTTATGAGTGTCAGATAGGACCGAGGTAAGATGCTCGTTGATCAGGATACCCACCAAACATTGCTTTACCTCAAAAAAAGGCCGGGGTTGTTTGCTTCCAGGACCTCACAATCACTAGCTGAGTAGCTAGAAACACATATGATGCCAGTTTAGCAGCCGATCGGTGCAGTTGATGCGGGCGCCTATTGAGCAGGGCCTCCCAAGAATTTTTAGGCAGAGGGGTGTGCACAAGTGTGCGCAGGAGGTTGTAGCTCCTTATCCATAGTCTACGCACGCACCGTAGGGCAGTCCCACCACACATGGAGAAGGGTCCCTGCAGAAGAGCATCCCCGGAAGCAGTTAGGAGATGTTGAGGGAGAGAACTTTGCAATGCGAGCTGGGGTGAGGTACCAGCGCATTAAGACTTTGAATGAGTTTTTAAGAGACGTCACATTACAAGAACTACTGGCAACGTTTTGACAAATTTGGATCCAGTCAGCTGCATCAAGGGATTGGCCGAGACGATGTTCCCAAGCAAGCATACAGGGCAACTTAGCGAATTCAGGTGAGGATGAAAGTCTCCCATAAAGGGAAGATATTAAGCCTCGAGAACATTGGTCGGTTGTGCAACGCTGCTCAAAGTCGGATAGGTTGATGGGATAATCAGTGCACTTCTTGAGGAAAGGGAATAAGAAATGACGGATCTGAAGGTAGCGGAACAGAGCGGACTGCAAGTGCCATTGGTCTTCAGGCTCTGGAAGGAGCAAAATCCCTGTATGTTGTATAGCTGGTAGACGAAGTGGAGTGGTGCCTTGGACCATGATGTGAAGGAAGCAGGCTCGGTGAAAGCAGGGGGGAACATCGGCTTGCCCAAAACACCCATGAGGGGGGAATGGGGGGACATTAGTTTCCCAGGCCGCTTGACCCTATGCCAATTCTCCAAATATTCTAAGTGAATTAAAAAAATTAAGATCTGTCATTAATATGTTTTGCAAAAATTGGCACTTGTACTTTGCAAATATTGCAAATGCAATGTGTGTTGTCATGGCGACATGTAGTGGCAGAATTTGAAAAAGCAGCTGCAGTTTAATCACTAAATGAGACAACACTCAGAATAATTACGACATTTGTGATTCAAGAACTATGGGTGTAAGGTCATAATGATTTAAATTGCCTCCCCTCCTTCTCTGATCCAAAGCCCTAGTAGGGTTTATAGGCTTGCTTAACATCACAAAGGATATTTTTAAGTTATATATAAAAGTCTTTATTACAAATTAATGGACTGATATTGCACAAACAGTTATAAAATCACAGTGAAACATCACCGAACATCAATTAAAACATATATGGTAGACTTGCAAAATGCCAATCGCACAAAATATTTGCAATTCGAATATTCGTGCTCAACAATATTTGTCACATGGAAAGTTACGGCCTACAATTATTATTGCATCATCAGGTATTATTATCAGTGCATCAAGTGGACACACTTCGTAAGTGCTTTTCATACACACAGAAAAAAATGCATGCAACAGTTGCGCACTGCGCTGCACTTTAATGCATATTGCTCCCCATACACCTTTAGATCACTCCATACAATTTCCTTTAGATCTACCAACAATTATGTAGTGCCGGGTCCTCCCTGATAGAATACATAGTGATTGGAAGGTCAAGCAAGGTCTTCATATTACATGGTTTTGGTAGAACAAAAGTTGATTGTAGAGAAATTGTATGGAAAAATGTAAGCTGTATGGGGGGGGGGGGGCTTAACCCATTATAATTTTTTTTATAGAAACCTGTTCTACAATGCAAGAGCAATACAATGCACAGTCAATTTTAAGCTTCAGTTTCAGTGTTTTATTTCCCTCCTCCTACCTGTACTGGCCGCCATTTTCTTTTTCATGTTGAACAAATCCTGTGATGTTCCCACCTTCTCTTCTTCCTGTAATAACCATAAACGCACTAATAACCTCAAATCAACACACCCCTGTTTAACTATAATATTTGACTCTGAACTTATTATTATTATTTCCTATCTTCACTGCTACACCATTCTTCTCTGTGGTCATCAAACAGACTTCATATCCCTGCTGAACTCTGCTGTCCATCTGATTCTTTCTATTGACTCTCAGTCAATAGATCAATAGTCAAAAAACTCAGTTCAACATACTTACTATCACTTCATAACACCACATCACCTTCATATTGTCACTGATTTCTAGATACCATTCAAACTGAAACAAAACTAAAACGAAGAGTTCTCACACACCTTGTGCGCTTCTGGAATCCTCTTCTGCATCAAAAATTTCAAAAACTTTTTTTCCTGCCATACAACACCTCCCACTGGACATTCCTGCCATACAACAATTCCAGCTGGACCTTCCTGTCATACAATACTTCCAACTGGACCTTCCTGTCATTCAACACTTCTCACTGGACCTTCCTGTCATTCAACACTTCCCACTGGACCTTCCTGTTATACAACACCTCCTACTGGGCCATCCTTTCTTACAACATTACCCACTGGACCTTCCTGCCCTTCAAAACCTCCCATTAGTCCTTCCTGCCATTTAACACCTCCCACTGGGCCTTCCTGCCCTTCAACACCTTCCATTGGTCCTTCCTTCTGTACAAAACCTCCCATTGGTCTTTCCTGCCCTCCAACACCTCCAACACCTCCAATTGGTTTTTCATGCCACACAACACCTCCCACTGGACCTTCCTGACCCTTCAACACTTCCCATTTGACCTTCCTGACATACAATACTTCCCACTGGACCTTCCTGCCCTTCAACACCTCCCACTGGATCTTTCTGCCATACAATACCTCCCACTGGACTTTCCTGCCCTTCAACACCTCCCACTGGACCTTCCTGACCTTCAACACCTCCCACTGGCCTTTCCTTCCCTCCAACACCTCCCATTGGACCTTCCTGCCATCCAACACCTCCCACTGGACCTTCCTGCCCTTCAACACCTCCCATTGGTCATTCCTGCCATACAACATCTCCCACTGGACCTTCCTGCCCTTCAACACCTCCCACTGGACCTTCCTGCCATACAACAATTCCAGTTGGACCTTCCTGTCACACAATACTTCCTACTGTACCTTCCTGCTATACAACAGCTCCCACTGGACCTTCCTGTCATACAACAACTCCTCCTGGACCTTCTTGTCTTACAACATTTCCCACTGGTCCTTCCTGTCCTTCAAAACCTGTCAGTGAACCTTCCTGCCTGCACCTTCCAACTGAGGCCCTGAGTTTAACTTTCCCTCAAATAAATAGCTCTTTTATTGACTTCCTACACCAGGAACCTTTGCTCTGAAAACTAACATCCCTACAATACCAGTAACAGTACTGTAACCTCCAGCTTCACAGAACACTTATATTTCTATGCTGAAACTACACTATATTGACCGGCTAAACTATACATAAAAGGTTAAATTGACATGGTGCCATTGGAACTAACCAGAGATGGTACATTAACTGTTAACAACATTCACATGGTAACAATTACATGGTAACAACATCAGCATGGTAACAATGAAGGTTGTGTTATTATTATTATCAGCTTTGATGATTGCTATTGACATCATACGCTTTAAAAACCATGTTCGTGAACTTACTCTAGCATCAGTTTGAAAAATAACCCTGCATTTCGTAATGTAGCACATAATGCATGGACTGGCCTGTGTTTCCAACCATATGAAGTCCTGCAAACATCTTAGCTGCTTTTCCCCTGAGCTATGGAGCACATGGTAATGTACTTGTGGCCACACATGCTGAACTTCTGAGGGGGGCACAGCGATATACATTAAAATGCAACTCTACTACAGGCAATAAGAAAACTTCAATGCATTGCCTCTGAGGACTCTATAAATTAAACCATCAATTTGAACCTAGAGGACGTGCTCACCTGATAGATAACATATTGTCATGGAATTCTGATCATGTAATCCCATATGCCTCAAAAAAAACCATGCATTTCTAATTTTAAAGACATTATTTTTTTTATTATATTAAAATAATGGCATACAATCTCTATAGCTTTGTAAAAATATGACAGTAGATTTTGTGGGTTTTCTTCATTTTATTGGGAAAATAAATGAAAGAATGAAAAGAAACAAATAATTAGATCCAGTAAAATATCTTTAGGCTGAGAAAATGGCTTCGAGCAGTGTAATAGAGCAGCCACTTCACCCGTTTCACTCATTGTCATTCCGCACAGAAATTCATATTACAAACACACTTCAATGCTTCGCACTCTCTCGCTTGATAGAGTCCATCATTGTATCACCCTTGCTAGCCGCTAGACAATCTCATTGTTGCACAGTCAACACTTACCAAGCTATAATTCTGGACTTTTTATTTTTCAAAACTGGGATTGTCATATAATTCTTGTGGAACTGTTTTTATTCCAAGAAAGAATTAGAAAAGCCTGGCTTATCGGCTATTAAATGTGAAGCAATGTGTTTGACCAGGAATAAGCACATCCTCTTGGTACACTATTATACTGTAAGTGATGAATTGTAATTCTAAGGTTTTGGCTCATCATAATTATGATTTTTACATTTTCCATGATGACTAATCTTGGTTCTTTCTATTTTAAACGTCATTTACAACACTTCTGGTCAATCAATTCAGGAAAGAAAGAATCTATGTAATGCACCTGGGCACACAATCACAACTAACACCAGATATTAAGATACCAGGCATTATTGGGTAATCCAGAAAACAAGCCAAAGGTCATACACAAAGCCCATGACCTACACGCTACTTAGAAAAAGGCAGGAGATGGGGCCAGCAGTGATTGCCAAACGGTCTGCAGTTTACATTGCTTCTTGCCGGCAAACAGTACGGGTGTTCGACCCGCCCTGCTCGCCGGCAAGAAGAAGCTTATTCTTCTAGTAGAGCGTAGAGAACCGGTCTTCTACCAAAAAATGGGCTCTGGAAACCAGAAGTGATGTCAATGACCTCACGTTCGGCAATCAGAACCAGGAACTATTGGAAGTGACGTCACTTTCAGATTTCAGGCGAAGAATTTAAATCTCCCCGCAAACAGGCAAACGTCTGACTTTTTTAAACATCAGAAACAGAACACAACAGAAATCAGGCTGGGTGACTGTTGGCAGCAAAGACAGTTACAGACAGACAGGTAAATCGAACACTGAAGCACACAAGAGCACACTGCGATACAGAGGCTATAAAGGGCAAATGTGTGCATGACAGATCCTCATTACATTGGCAGATTGTCCAATCACAGTGTGCCCCCCTGGGCTAGAGGATTGGTAAATAAAATGGCTGGTGAATCTTTTGCAGCCAATTAGGCTGAAGGAAATAAAAACTGAACATTCCTCGATTCCCCAGAGATGCTGGAGATGCTGTTTGATTGGTAAGTAGTTTGGCTAGAATGAATCCAACACCAGTGCAGGGAGGCATGTCTGTACTGTGCCAATTGGGCTAAAGGAAATTAAAACTGAATATGTCCCTGGACTGTACTGTGCACAGCCACATGTCTGCTGGGAATGCTGTTTGGATTAGTTTACTGGAGTGGGTTGATATGCCTTGGCCATGGTGCTTGGTGCACAGGCTCCCCTTAGACTGCCTGTGATGTTTGAGGATACCACGGGGCACGCGGGAGCAAGTACCTTACAATCAATATTCAAACATTTGAGTTAACCATTAAATTTTTATTGATTGTTAATGTGTGTATGCCCTTAACTAGTGGCCAGTGTTGCCTCCAGAGTCCATGCAGATGATGTTGTGCCTTTACTGACTTACCATACTGACTTACCATAGCTAGTCTTTGCTAGGGAGACCAATTAGTGACGGTAAGGCTTTGCTTCTTAATTTTAGAGCTACCACCTAATACCTGGTATATGATGATTGGTGAGGAGTATACAAGAACCGGCAGGATAGGTGTAGGACCTACACTGACCCACAGAAATCATAATGCAGAGACAAACATGCATGTCCTCATGTACAGATTTCTCTCCGTCAAGCAAGGAGATAAATTACCACCTTTCACTGTAATTCTCTTGAGAAAGTTCATCTCATGTCAGAGATTCACAACTATTCTTGTATTTTTTTCTCTTATTTATTCATATTTATTGTTATCTCTTATAAAACAATAGTAAAGTGTTGTAGTATGTTAAGTTGGGCATTGACGGGCAGATTTCTGCCTGATTCGACAGCCGATCGACCGCCGTGCACACTCCCCCAATCGATCGGAGCTCAGGACAGCAGAAAATCGGGTGCGCCCCCTGATCATATTGACCAAGAATCTGCCTTATGTCGGATCGCACACTGATCAGACATGCCCGTAAATTCCCAACCGATCCTATTAGTTCGGAAGGGGGTGGAAGTCCCCATCCGAAGTAATGGCCGGCCGGGTGTCTGGCTGATAATCGGCACTAGTGGTCATGTATAATGTCATCATGGTGCCTGGTCAGTCGGCTGAGCAGTCGACTGGAAAACGCTGTCTATGCCCAGCTTTAGCGATTGATAAATGTAGAAAGTTAGGGTTTTAAGTGTTACCCTTTATTTCCCTAATTAAAGTTATTAGGAAGATGTCTTAATCTGATGTCTCAGATTTTCAAACTAAAGCTGGCCATACATGGATGGATTTTCCTTTCGATTTGCAAATAATCGATCGCTGTGCACGTTTGCAGCAATCAATCATTCGCAAATTGGACACTGACCACCTAGAGCAATGAATCCCGATCCAAGAAAATGTCGGACCCTCGGTCCCCATCCAAAGTACTGACCAGGGATAAGGGCAAAGTGATGCGCATCGAATCGTTGAAGGATCACCAAATGATCGTTCGGAGAGGATTTTTCGTGGATCTCACCCCAATCAATGTGTGTATGACCAGCATAAGAGAGATCTGAAACATCCCCAATGTTTGCTTCTTGGGTTAATGGGTTTAATTAACTAATTCAAGGGTATGAATTAAACTCCAAACTTCATAAAACCATGATGATGGTTGCTGGTACCTCTGTGAATTTGAAAATGTATGTACTTTATGTACTGTATGGGCTTATCTCCAGAAAACACAGAGGATACTGAAGAGTTCACTGTAGCTTTTGTGTTTTTATATAAAAATAAAGAGAGGACCTTGCCAATACATTATACATGACTGTAAAAAGTCATGATCTCAAGCTACTGTAGTACAACAGATCTACTGTTAGTCTAGTATTGGACTCATTAGACTTTTAGCTTCATAAGAACACAGAGCACTTTCACATCCAAACAGAAATTGCATTTAGCAATTATTTCAGAAAAAAAGTTTGTGAACAATTTAAGTATTTCAGATTGTGGTAAAGACTGCTGTATTCACTCTTGGTGACATCCCCAACCTATAAGATTGTAAGCCCGCTCATCGTAGGGTCCTTAACTCCTCAGGTTTCATAAGCTGTACCCAGTGGCCATTTTAGGCATGGGCAACCTGGGTGTCGAAATTTTTTTTGGTGTCGCCCCCCACCTCCCCAAGTGCTCTCTCTCCCCGGGAGATGCTTTCTTGGGGGTTGTTGAACAGAAGTCTCACCTCCGTCCATAACAAAGTACCCCCCTCACCTCACGAGGCCCACCAACCCCCCCCCCCCAAGTAAGGTGTCAATGGGGGGGGGGTTGAAGGGGATGCCCACTAGGACTGCCCCTGCCTGTACCGGTGTGTTACTTTGTATTGCATCTCAAAGCTTATTAAATGTACAGTGCTGTGTAATATGTTAACACTATTTTAATAAAAGCTAATAATAAAAGTTTACAATAATTGAAAGACTCTCTTTTTCTCAGTATTTCTTTACTTTATGGAAAAAGATTTCCATCTGCTTGAAAAGCTGTAGTTAGTCTCAGATAGTGGGAACCAGTGTCCATAGTAAATCGCCATGTGTTGAATTTCCATGCTTCAATCTCCCATTAAATTTTTTAACCTTTAGAATTTGAGTTACACTGGAAGTTCTTTATATTCTAGATTCCTATGATGTTTTTGTAGAATTCCCTCTCCTTTTCATACCAGGCACTTATTAATAAGTAATCAGGCAATGCCTGCGAGGAGTAGAGCAGACTATTTATGAGTTACAGCCCTACTAATTTAAGGTGTCTTGACACCGCTGGGTACTAAAATGCTCAGCCGCCAATGTTAAATTACCTTTGAGCCCACAAAGTTCTATAAAGCAAATTCAACAAAATCCTTTATGTTGCCAAGTATTCTCTTGTATGACAGGGAACCAAAAAAAATAAACCTCCCAGCAGAGCACACGCTCTCATGGAGAACATAATACAGTATGTATGTGTAGCTAGTTTGTCAGCGCACGATTACCATAGGGGATACTCCTATAGCAGATAACTTTGGAAGACCCAGTGTATTCCCACTGGCTTAACACAGAGCTCTGTTGTAGAGACTCCCCTGCTCATTCCAATGTATAGCACAAATCCCCAGGAAACCAGACTTCATTAATTCCGCACGCAACTCCTTATTATATTTATTCAGCTGCGAATGGTTGGTGTGTTATATAAAGCTGTACATTGATCACTCCCAATATGCAATTTCCTGCAAACAAGACAGATAAAGTTGTGAATCTATAATATTTTTGGACAAGTGCCAGTCTTATAGAGGAATGAAAAAGTAACTGATTCCTACCAGTTATTTTGGTGCTATGTGATACCCTCTCATTAAATGTAATTACCGAATATTTAGGTATTAGCATTAGCCTGGGTTTGGTCTTCGAACTTGATCGCAGATTCACTGAAAGCTGAGAGACACATCTTCTATGCTATATGATTGGCAGGAGCTTATCCAAATATTGTTTTGGAGAAAAAAAGTTGTTGAACTAGGGATAAGTAATTAAAGTACAGCTACATTCTGGACAAAGTGCCCATAAATTTACATAATATAAGGCTATACACAGTTTGGATTGTACACTAGAAGTGCCTAGACTGAAATGTTTAAATCTATTCCTGTCATCTGCACTGGTTTGCCATCAGCAGGGTAAGGTATAATTCCATTGAGAGCTGATTCCTACCTTCGTTTGAAAGTCACTCTCCAGGCAAATTGGCCTCCACGTGTTCTTTTCTACAGAAGTTTGTGAGGGTATAAAACCACAACGTTGTGTGATCCGTTGGGACCCCTGCTCAGTGCTTGGCAGGGGTCCCGACGGATCACATACACATTACCTGCCCGGCGGAATCTCTGTTCTCACGGCGCTGAGCAGATCCGCCAATGCACGTAGTGCAGTACGTTAACTCTTGAATGTATGTGTATGTGATCCATCGGGACCCCTGCTTTGCACTGTGCTGAACGCATGGGTCCCGGCGGATCACACAGCACTGTGGAGACATACCCTTATACTCCGCAAGTGAACACAATAGAGCAGCATTCTGTGAAACACTGTCTGTGATCGATTCCTAAATTGATCATTCCCAGCAATCGGCGGTTGATAGTTTTGCAATCATTAAGCACACCACCTTGGGAATTCGATTTGGGGTTGATTTTGACAGGAGCCTATCTCCAAAAAGGTTGATTCCTCAAAATCGATTGATCAAAATGGCTGCAGCATAGGGAGCTATGAGTCAATCGCACAGAAAACAGTTGAGGGTCTCCACCAATGTACTTCAATTGACAAAAATAAAAAATAACAACATGCCAGATCAAGGTTCGATACGATTTATGGTCGATTTAGATTTTTTGGCACGATTGTTTAGGGTCAGCATGCGCTGATCGATTGGGCAAAATCGGCTGACAAATCTACCCGTGTATGGCTATCTTTAGACACATGAACTTTTGTTTAATATTTCAATGTTATAAACTTGTGTAATTTAACCCTATATAACCCTATATTTAACCAATATTGCTCAATAGTGATGGCCTGAACATCAGCTGAAGCTGTTCGCAAACAGGCGAATTGAACTTCTGCAAATACCCGCTGCGAACATGCGAACAGCGACCCTCCATTGACTTCAATGGAGGGCGAACTTCTCACACCTTTAGGTCATATTTGTAGCCACAACACTAATAAAAAAAGTCAAAAGGGTGCAACCACCTGGACAGTGTCATGCCAGAGGGGGGTCAATGGCTAAACTTCTCCCCAAAATATGGATTTTTCAAAATGCTGTTTTCTTCAGTTCTAATGGCCGGAAATCACATCTAGATTACAGATTTTGCCAAAAGTTATCGGACAGCACCTTGTGCAGTGCATCACATTTAGTCAGATCTCTCTGAAATGCATAATACAGCATACCCCACCCCCAGAGAAGACTGGGGGTGGGGTATGCTGTATTATGCTCTGTAATGATGAACTGCATGTAACAGAACACCTTAGCTATAGCTACAGCTCACTGAATGGAGTGTAATAGCAAAGTAGCTCAGCGTTCCCTTAATCAGCAGCAGCTCTCCCTATCTATCTAGTACTGGAGACACAGGATAAATGTAAAATGGCCGCCGGGCTGCTTCTTTTATAAGTGGGGGGTGTCCTCCAGGAGCGAAAGGAAGTGTTATTGGCTGTTCTGTCCCACCTGACTATAGGGTGGGGGGGTCACACTTTGTCTCAATGTTAAGGTATAGTGGGCGGGTAGAACACCGATAATGTTCGCCGGCATTGCGAACTGCAAACATGCTATATTCACCGCGAACTGTCTGCTGGGAGAACTTTTCGGTCATCACTATTGCTCAGCAACTCCTGCAACTAGGGGGGTTGAGGGCAATGGGACTTTAGAGCAAACTTTAATGTATACATGTTAAAGGAAGATGTTAAACAAAACATTATTTATTGTGTAGTTTACACAAACTTAATTGTGTCAGCACAAAAGGCAGGAATTTTTCAAAACAGGTATCCTAAGTCCTTCTGCCAATAGGACAACAAACATTAATATAGTAAAGCATGCAAGTCTTTTGTCGATGCGTTTCGCGACACATACGTCGCTTCTTCAGGACAATCTGAGCATGTGTTACAACAGTATGTCACTGCAAAAAACATGAAAATAACCATTAGGTATTATAGTAAGGTATTGAGGTAAGGGTCCAAATTGTGTCAGATGGTATAAGTTACCACCCTACCATGATATCAAATCCCTCGTAACCCCCAAGAGGGGCAGGCGGCAAAGGTCTGACGCGGGGAACGTGGAGCCTTTACTGGGTCAACCTAGGTGTGTATTAGTAAATACATAACAAACCATTTTAACGGTGGATCCAAATGGTTTGCATCAGGTAGGTAAATGGGGAGGTATAGTCCCTTGTACCATAGCAATACCTGAGAAGTGAATAATTGGATCAATTGTGATGTGTTGGAGTCACTCTAAGATCATAATGTGGCTTGTAGTGAATGTGAATTGTAGGAGTGAATGGGTGTGTGGCTAATTGAAGGGGTGCCCTGTGAGAAAAAACAACATAACCCCAGGATGTGATATAAATGGGAGTAAGGGGGGGGGGTAGAAGAAAGAGGTGGTGAGAGGAGGTGTAGGACAAAGTGGTAGTAAGGGATTCTACAAGGTGAGCTAAGTGAAACTTAGTACCCATATACATAGTCTCTAACTGTGATAGTGTGAATGTGAAGGTGTGAATCTAAATGTGTGTGGAAACCCTAAGAAATCATGATAAAAATAGGTATGGAATAGGACATACAAAATGTAGTGCAGCTAGGGATAGAAAGTGAGGAATGTTTGGAAAAAAAAAGAAAAAAAAGAAAGTGAGGAGTAAGTAGTGTTTATTTGTAAAGTGAACCAATTAGGGACAGGTGCTTGATGTGTGTGTGTGTGTGTGTGTGTGTGTGTGTGTGTGTGTGTGTGTGGGG
>CM070035.1:38256709-38273749 GCA_036250615.1 Ptychadena robeensis
TTTAAGGTATTCGTCATGTGACCTGGCTGACCAATAGTGGACCTCCTGCACCTATATAAGCAACCCTGCCCTTTCAGCTTTGCCTCAGTATTAAGGTTTCTGTGTTATGCTAAGCACTGCCTGCCATTGCTGTTCCTGTGAGATAGAGACTGCCTGTGTTCTGAGACTGATACCTGTTAACCCATTACCTGCCTGCTGCACTCTCCTGCTACCTGCGCTGCCCCGCCCTGTCACACTGTCTGGCTGACGACACCTGTGTCCCTGGAGTCTTCCCTGCTGTCCCCTGGACCAGCTGTCTGTGTTCCTACCATCCCTCAAGAGGTAGCAACCTGGTAATCCCCTCTGGAAAATCTATCTCCACCATCAGGAGTATTGTGAAGAACGAGTTGTCACTTAGACAACGCCCTTAGAGGAGGTAGGACATGTGGCACAGTGGGTCCACACCTGCTGCTCCGTGACATATATATATATATATATGACTTTTGAGCACAGGAACATGTGTGCAAAAGTCGGGGGTCGTCTTATACGCCGGGTGTGGCTGGCAGGGGGGTGCAGGGGACCTACTAGGGGAGCCGGTAGAGCTCTATGTTCCATGGGCTGCGTGCTGGCTGGCCGTCAAAAGCAGAAGGGGAAGGAGATGAGAGAACTCTCCCCTCCTTCACAGCAGAGTTACCATGGCTACAGGATGCTTCTCCATCATCCCAGCCAATAAAAAACGCAGGAGGGGACACACCTACTCTGCTGTAGAAGCAAAACCAACACCTGTTTGGCATTGGAACTTTGAACATTCATAGCAGGAAAATCATTAATAGTAAAATCATGAAACTTTCAGGGTCAGTAATGCTCACCTACTACTACTTATACCCTGAGTTTCACCCCTCTAGCTACAACACTTGTATGTTAAATTTCAGCTAAAGTCCAGGTATCAGACAATGCTTCTTCATTACCAGAGTGCTATACTCCTATATGCAACATTTCACTTGCCTATATTGAACACATATATCTTTGCAACCCTGCATGGTAGAACCTTTTTTTTTTGTGGTTTACTAGCTAACCCCTAAGACTATATCCATGCAAATTTTCAGGTCCCTGAGCACAATCCTTCCTACTAAAAGCCCCCTATAAAATATTGCTTCCCTATGAGCATAAAGCACTTCTCTGTTGCATACATGCTTTCACTTATCCGAACTTAAACACAGATCTTTAAAATCCTGCATGGTAGATCTTTGGAATTTTGGGGTTTACCAGCTAACCCCTGAGACTACATTCATGCAAAATGTCATGCCCCTAGCTTCAACTCTTCCTACAAAGAAGTTAGTTATCAAATAATTCTTCCATAAGACTATAATGGCTTATTCTGCTACATGCATCCCCTCACTCACCTCGTTTGAATGAACACCCAGATCTTTAAAACCCTATGATGTATAACCTTGAAATCTGAAATTGGTATTGCAGTATTGACATTAAAGCTTTTTTATTGTCAAATGTATACAATTTATGTCAGTTGGATAACTGCAGGGAAACATTAATAAATATGAAAGGTTGCAGATAGGGGTGTCAAATTGGGAATGTAAATTACTAATCCAAAAAAAATTGGACTTCTAAGGGTGTTGGAGATCTGTGGGTTGAAAGTCAGAGTAGACATACATTTTTTTATTTGGTGTGCATTGGAAGAGAAGTAGTCTTATATGACGAGAATATACCAAACTCTATATTTTAACTGGAAAAGTTGGGGGTCGTCTTATACGCCCAGTCGTCTTATACGCCGGAAAATACGGTATATATAAAGGCCACAGCTTTAAAACATTTAATTATGTACATTAATTAATAGACTATATTCTTCACACACTGTAAGTACCAGCCACTAGCTATCTAAAACCAACTTAATGGACACAATTTAAACATACATACAATAGAAACAGAATGGATAACATAGAAACTAGGCCCTCCCTTGTTTTGGAAGTGACCACACGCCACCCCAAATTCCATTACTCTTGACCTCTTGACCTGGATAGGTCAGATAGACATACGTTATCTTGTGTTGAATCTCAACTCTCTCTCAACATAATCAATAATAATAATAATAATAATAAATCTATACTGATAGAACATTTGACAATTGCTTTCCTATGTCCAGTGCAGTATTTGGTCTCATTTCATTGCATAAGACAAAATACATATTCCCTTTATGACATAGAGAATTATCTTCTAGTTTTGGTGGCTTAACTCTGGATGTATGTAAAATCTGAGAAAAACATATTTCAAAGTAACATAAGCAGCATGCAACGTGAAAGGTCACTTTTGAGCCAGATCCTTTTTTTTATACAGACGGGACTGGGAAAAAGTCCAACACAAATTGTCAGAGAGCAGTTGTAAAAGTTATGAAAAAGTCCCTCCACTTAAAATAGTTGATGCAGGCAAGAAATGAGATACTTAATGCTTCTAGTCACCAAGGCAAACAAATTCACTGGAAACCCTGGGTCCAATAAACATCCCAATAAAAAATAGACTGACTATGCTGCAGTTTTCTTTAGGGCCTATAAGGCTACTGAAATACCAAACGGAAATCCAGAGGGAAGTGTCTTGACTCTCAGTGGTACGGTGTTTACAAAAGGCAGCAGAATGGGAGGGAGAGGTGATGGTACAATGGCAAGCATTCATGTGTTCTGTCCTAAACTTCTCTAAACTTTCTTTGCCATTTCAAAGGAATTAAAAGCAAGCCTCCTTGAGGTCAACACACACAGCTTTGACACACCTTGTTTTGATGTTTAACCCCAAAAGGACATGTTTTGAAAGACACTTATAACAATGTCAAATAATGTCAAAATGCATTAGTGTTGCAGGTAAGCCTGAATCTCTTAGTGTCACTCAAAGTGTTTTTTACTGATTCATTAAATGTAATTTGTCATCTAAAATTACAACTTATCACCATTACCTGTATGCGTGATATAATTAGGATATTGTGACTTAGGAACTACTTGGTGTAACAGGTAAAACAACCTATAAATGTTTTCGGTAGACACTGCCACTATAGTTTATGTATTGAAATGGAATGCAGTTTCGTTTGAATATAAATTTAACATAAACAATTGCAATGCAATTGCAAAATTAAGGAGAATTCTCAGGGACTTCTGGCAGGGATGTATGCTCTTGCTTGTTATTGTGTGCCATGTGCCAAGCCACCCAGATTGCTTCCTGTAGATTGAAGTAGTGATAGGGTAGGGCTGTGGCTAATGCATTGTGAATGAACATGGGTGTACATAATTACACTACAGAATTGGAGAATTGTTGTTCTCAAGATTTAAATAATTGGTGCCCTTTGGGCTTCTGCAGACTGTGGTGGTAGTAAATGTTTTATTACTTTCACACCATTTTTACTATTTTATGTGTCCTTTTTATGCTTTGTTTTTTATTTTAAACATTTATGAATATTCTTGCTAAAATATTAAATGTAGAATGTTTTTAAGAGGGCAAATATGGCACTTTAAAAACTGAAAACTGTGATCTCTAGCATTCTGAAAAACCATGTCTTAAGTCTATGTCTCCTGATCATGTCCACATCCCCAACAACCGTCCCTCCAACTGCCAGTATGTCTCTGGTAGCTTTTTGTAAGATAAGTTACTAAGGGTCCCCACACAGGTAACGAGCGGCGGCCGATCGCGGGTACCCACATGGTCCCTGTCACTCCAAAGCCCGGTCTGCCAGAGAACGGACATGTCCGTACATCTCTGGCCGATGCCATTAGTTTGAATGGGGACCGGCATCCTGGTCCAAACTAACGGCCAGAACACAGAGGGTGCCCGCCGATACTCTGAGCGATGGAGCTTATCTGAGCTTATCTGTCGGTCCCCACTTGCTACGTGTATCATATGTGGCAGCACTTGATGCCACTATAGCAACTAAGTTGACAATGGTTAATTCAGAGTTAACTAGCATAATTAACATTTGTAAAAAGAATAAAATGATGTAGTTATCTTTACTGAGCATTAATCACATTTCCAGTAGTAGCAGTATGGCCCAATTCTTAAATATCATCCATCTTTGGATGCCTAGAATCTTTTCCTGGGCTTTCTGATCACCACTAGATACAGTAGCATCACCAAATGAGCTAAATGACCAATTCACCTCCCGGAAATCAATAGCAAATCCTGGATTTGCTATCCCTTCAGAAGTTTATTCGGGAACTGTAGGAAGTAATTGGATTGTGGATCCCTTATTATCACATAAACAGTGGTTCTCAACCTGTGGGTTGGGACCCCCTTGGGAGTCAAACAACCATTTTATCAGAGCTGCTGCTTACAAGCAGGGTGGGAATTTAGAATGGAGAGTAATGCCCCCTCATAAAAAAAATATAAGGGAGGGGACATTTCACTTACCTGATCATTCTGCAAGTGATGTCGTGGAGTATCACTTCTGGTCATTTGGAATGCAGAATTGACACTCCGACACGTCCTCATTCCAAATACAGGAAGTGATACTTTGCCACATCACTTCAGGGATCGCGGATCTGAAAAGGTTGAGAACCTCTATTGTAGCACAATTAATATAGTAGATTAACAATATATTCTGAACGCTCACTTCCTACAAATATCCATACTTATCTCTTCCAATACACAGACTTTGCCTCCAATGTCACAAAGACTAACGTAGTAAGCATGTTGTTAGGTGAAACGCATCAGTGGGGAGGAGCAGCCTTAGGGCTTGTATCCACTGCTGATTCTCTGCGCATCAGAGGGAGCATGCCCTATTCATGGAGCAGAGGAGAAATGTGTCTTGGAGACACCTCCATTGATCTCTGGGGGACCCTGTGGTGCTGTTTTGAAGCAGTGGGCTGCAGCTAAAAATGGCAGAGTGGATACAAACCCTTAGAGGGTTGTTTTTTTGTTGGTTGCATGTTGATTTGGAATAAAGGAACTATTATATTTTACTTGCATGTAAATGTGGGAGCTTTAGTTATATAACTTATTTTAATTATATAACACCATTCAGTTATTTATTGAATGCTACAGATAGAGGTTTATACTACATGAGGGTGTCTGGTGTATGTAGTCTAAGGGGCCTATTTTGTAAACGGAAAACTTCACACTTTTTGCAACTTTTAAAAACCTTGTCAACACCTTTGTAATTTAATAAGAAGTTTTATTTATGGATTTCAAGCTCCTAGAAGTAATTCATCTAAATTGGCAAAAGTAAACTACCATATTATTCACACTATAAGATGCGCTGGACCATAAGACGCACACCCCATAGTTTTGGAGAGAAAAAAAAAAAGAAAGAATCAGTGACAGCCATTTTCATGTAAAGTGAATTTACAACATGTTCCACTAGAGTAGGCAGGTCTGGTCCACACATTATTCACCTAATATTCCTCTAGCCAAGCCAAAAGGCCAGTATGAGGAGACAGAGCTTAGTTCAAGCAGAATGTTCAGGGTTAAAACTTTAGCATGTGTCTACACACAGCTATACACATTCTCTAAACCCCACTAACCAACTTATGGAGATTCACATTTTATAACCTGGCAAATTACTCATGTAGCATGAGAACCTATTTAATTTTTTTTATTGCAATGTAACTCATGCTATCTTAATAGCCTCAATTCACCTAGCTGGTTGCTCAGTGTGTTTAGAGCATGGGTATTCCTAGTGCTAAAACAGCTAAAATCTTCCTCTTGACAATGATCTACTGGCTTGGCTGCAGGGATCGGAACAATTTCTATCCTCCTGAGATACAGAGAACAGACTCCAACCTCCTGAAATGCAGAAAACAAATTCCAACCTACACAGGATCTTTGTGACAAAACAAACAAACATATTCGGACCATAAGATGCACAGACATTTTCCCATTAAAAAAAGTGAGTCTTATAGTGCGGAAAGCATGGCACATTCAATGTCATATTGAATTCACTTGTTAAATGCCTGTACAGGTCAGGATCCTCCGGCCAGACAAATAACCAGAAAAAATACCCAGACAACTTCTTTAAATCAAATGTTAACTGAAAATCATTTGCGCAAACTTGCATATGGAATATGATAACATTTATAATTGCTATTTAGCACCACATGCAGAATTTCCTTTAATGACTTTGATGAATCACGTCTAATCAGCATGCAATCATGAGAAATCTAACAAGTACGAATACTATTTTTTGTAATTGTACTTGATGAATTAAATCCATTTTTAAGAGTTACCTTCCTTTCTAAAGACTCTGAAAAATGTATATTTGAACATTTAAGAAACCTCTTTTTTGCTGAAACTTTGATCTAAATTATTACTGAACGACGTACAGTTGTAGGCAATACAAAATGTTTTGGTTAACTTTATATTGAAATAAATACAGGTCAGTTCTTCAAATCTACTGAAGGCTGGATATTTCTTCTACAGATCACAGCTTGAATAAGATAAATTACAGCAGGAAAGCTCTTCTTGTTAATTCTTTCAGTAAAGGGTTCCACTCAAATATTATGTTCACTGTAGAGCAATTTTTGGCTATGTAACAATCACAGCTCATTGTAATTTAAGTATCTTCAAAACGTGATGGTGAATACATCTCTGTTAGTTACTGAGGACAAGAATAAGCTTCCTTACAGCAATAATATGATGAGTATACCTTCTAGAATAGCAATAGAGAAAGGTATGGTTTAAATATATACTGTAACGTGATTCCTTGACTTACAGAAAACTTTATTTAGAAGTTGTACTCCTCAGCAATGCTATATGAAAGATTAAAATAAAAAAAATACCCTTCTGGTGTTGTATAATTTGATTACATTTTTTTTCTCAGATAGGACATAGGTTGTAGTATCTTTTCTTTTTTTTTTAAACCATTTTTATACACACAAATTTTAAAACTCATACAATCAATATTACATGTTATTTTTTATACAATATTATCAATAATAACATGAGAACAGGAGGTTACAAAGAGTAGTTGTATCTTAAATCCCTAATTTTGTGGAAAATCATTTGAATATAATTCATGAAATCATCTAACAATGATCTTTTAGCTGTTCTAATTCTGGATATTCAGAATATCTTGTCTGTTGACTGGTTGTTGAGGACATATTGGCTTCTAAGATGAATGTGAAAAAACATACAACAACATACACTTTGCTAGGTTATTAATGTCATTGTAGGTAAAAAAATGTTTTTTAATAAATCAATTCGTTTCTAACTCTTTTCGTTTTTGAAAAAATAAGGGTTTGAATTTTCAGAGTAGTTTCTTATTATGTAAATGACACTCTTGTCCCAAAGCAAATTAAAAACAGATTAAAAACAGATTCTCCAATGCATGCCAGCAAATGGTCTTGATCACCAAACTTGCTGGTGATGTAAAGATGTAGAGAAGTGTTGGGGGTATACTACAAAAAAGTATGGCTCTAACACAAATAGTTTTTGCACAAATTAAGTTCAAGTAAAAATTTCGACTTTGATTTTGAACTTCATTTATGCAAAAACTACAGGTGCTAGGGCCAAACGTTTTTTTTTTTCAATGTTCCCACAACCCTTCTCTACATCTTCAGCAATGGTGATAATACAATTTTCAAAGGCTTTGCAATCAGCTCACAAAGTCAGCTAGTCAAAAAAATTCGACCATCTCTATGGCTAAAGCTAGGCACACACGGATAGATATGTATAAAGATTTGAGTACAATCAATCAACGTGCACGCTCAAGGTGATTGATTGTTGGAAAACCCCGTTCAATCTCCATTACTTTGCATGGAGACAAGAGTCTTAATGGAAAGTATAGGAACAGCTGTGGCTACTGCCTTTTGCTCAGCTGTCCGCTGTCAGTGTGAAGGGGGCGGAGCCAGCACTCTTCACTCAGAAGCTGTGTGAGTGAGGCAGGCTGCTTCTCCCCAGCTTGTAGTGTGTTGTGATTCATGTGCTGCAAACTGGGGAGAACAGGTTCCCAGGGTCCCCATTGAATGGGAATCCATGTGCCCATGTGGTGCACATTGATTTCTGTTCAATTGATCCCCGATTAATCACAGCCTGGTGACGTCATCATGCTGTGATTGATCAGGGGTCGATTGCATGGGAATCGTCCTGTGTGTGCCTAGATTTACTCTTGAGAAAAAGGTAATAGACCAGCCGATAGAATAACTCCAACCAAACCAAGTCTACAAGATAATATTTATCATTGTAGTACAGCACTAGATGCTAAAACACTAGACAAGCATTGGCACTAGTGATGGCCAAAAAGTTCGCCCGGCGGACAGTTCTCGGCAAACATAGTATGTTCGCAGTTCGCAATGCCCCCTATACCTTAACATGGAGACAAAGTGCGACCCCTCCTCCTATAGTCAGGTGGGACAGTACAGCCAATAACACTTCCTTTCGCTCCTAGAGGACACCCCCCCCCCTTATAAAAGAAGCCGCTGAGGGAGGGAGAGCTGCTGCTGATTGAGAGATGGCTTAGCTACTTTGCTATTATACTCCATCCAGTGTTTTGCAGCTATAGCTAATGTGTTCTGTTACATGTAGTTCATCATTACTGAGCCACAAAAGTCCTTCTCTAGAGGTGGGGTATTCTGTATTATGCATTGCAGAGAGATCTGACTAAATGTGAAGCGCTGCAGAAGGTGCTGTCCAGTAACTTTTGGCAAAATCTTGAATCTAGATGTGATTTCCGGCCATTAGACCTGAAGAAAACAGCATTTTAAAAAATCCATATATTGGGGGAGAAGTTTAGCCTTTGATCCCCCTCTGGCATGACACTGTCTCGGTGGTTGCACACTTTTTACTTTTTTTATTGATATTTTGGCTACAAATATGGCCTGAAGGTTTGAGAAGTGCACCCTCCATTAAAGTCAATGGAGGTTCGCCGTTCGCATGTTCGCGGCGGGTATTTGCAGAAGTTCGATTTGCCTGTTCGCGAACAGCCACAGCTGATGTTCGTCCATCACTTATTGGCACAATATTTAACCTTCGTAGTGTGCAGCCCATACCTTATTGTTTTATTTTAAAATGTAGCACGGGCAATAAAAACGATTAGATAGTAATCTGCTAAAACAACCTTATCTGAGCTCCACTGAGGTTGACCGTTTGCAGTTTTCTTTGTGTGCATGAAGACTGCAAGTGTCAGTAAGACCAAAATGCATTTTGGCATTCCAGGCTTTCAAATAAAATTTTCTGCTTCTATATTATTTTTTTATTTATTTACATCTTTATGATGATCTTTATGAGGGTTTCATTGGATTCTCTTTATTTTTTCATGTTTAACACATAGAGCTTCAATTTGTACCATGTAAGATATTTCTATTAAAAATAAATTGTGGGAATGTCATAGTATGAACATTTCAGTGTTATTGGGTGCCATTCATTATATAAGGGTGTTTTTTATTTCAGAAGTACACTTTGTAGAAAACAGCCTTTAAGAATCAGGTTTGACAGAACGACTGACAAATTGTATGGTCATGTACAGGCAATTTACAAAAAATAACATTTATTAATATTAGCTGAACATTTCCTGAGCTACTGTATTTGTTTTCATCTCATGGAGCCATAATCATGTTGTTATATTATGGATCTTTTTGTTAATATGCCAGTAGCACAGTTAGGGATTTATTGACTGACCTAGCAACACATTTCCTCTGTCCTAGATGATAAATGTCTTTCATTTATCATAATCTGCATCAAGTATCTCTTTGGCATCACACAAAACAAGAGTATACTTGCCAAATCAATGCTTTTTTATGATATTTAACCTCTCTGAAGAAAATAGGTCAATTGCATGATATTGTATAAAAGTTTAGGAGCTTCATGGGAAGAAAAAGTATTGTAGCTGGGTCACGATTTCCTGTGATACAAAAATTCTATGATGGAGCTGAGGTGTGTGTGGGGGGGGGGGGGGGGGGGGGGGGGGGGGGGGGGGGGGGGGGGGGGGGAGACAAGGAAACACACATCACTATATAGAATTAAAGATCTGTGATTAATTCTATCCTAATAATAGGTCATGTCTGCATTCATTGTTGTTTTCATAGCGACACTTAAGGTGCCCATACACAGATCTATTTTGTAATAGATTCAAGCACAATCGAGCAATGTCCGTGTTCACAGTGCGCAAATCTATTACAAAATTGAGCTGCGTATGCCTTTTTTGATCGAACAGGGAATGGACATGTCTGTAAACCCCAGTCAATCTGACAAGCAGCACAGATACACAGACAGCTGTGTCTCTGTGCTGCACAGCCCCCACATACAGCCTGTCATCAGCTCCCAGAAGGTAAAATAGGTGGAGCCTATCACAGATGTGGAAAATGTAAAGGCAAGGCCCCCTCCTCTGTCCGGCTTTCCCCGCAGCACCTATCAAGTGTTATGAGCTATTTTTGGTAGGAAAATAGCTCACAACACCAGATCAGGTGGTGCACATCGATTCCTGTTCAATTGACCCGCGACCTAGTGCAGCGTGGTGAGGCACAATGCTCCGATCGATTGTGGGTCAATTGCACGGGTATGGAGCCATGTATGGGCACCTTTTAAATACTTGCTGCTCTGTGGTTACTCGGATGGTTACTTCCCTTTCAGCAAGAGGTAATTGCTTCCTCAAACTCAGCTGGTGCTGGTAGATTTGTGCTACCAGCCACTATAGAAGTTTGAAATACAAGAGGCAGAGAAAATAACTGCTAGTTGGCTTTGGCTGGAGGTTATCCCGCCTTTTTCCTATAGAGAAATGCGGTCTATGCTAGAACATGCCATTGGATGTCTTACACGGAGTGTTATATGCAGAACTGTGAAACATAAATTATATCCTTACTCCACATACAGACCTGATCCTTTACTCCTAGCTCCGTGCTCTCTGTATTCTGGCCAGAGAGAGGATAGTTTTCTACGACTTCTGCAGTGTAATGCCAAAATCTATGCGATCTATTTGTTCGTCGATGTACATGCTCCATAGTACCATCGGATACAAATCGATCTAAATACCAAGAAAACTCATTAGATACTTCATCCCATCAGAAACAATCAACTGAAATTTACCAACATGTCCGATCACTGCTCGATCAATTTTTTTTCGATTTCGATCACTTTTGGACAATCGGTTCACCTAAAAAGGAATCTATTTTAAAATGATTGACAGACAATTATCTTTTTTTAAATCACTCAAATGGAAAAATCAAGCCCTCTATGCCCACCTTTAGTCCAGGACCCCAGAGGGCAAGAAGAGGCTTACTGAGCAGATTCTGGCAACTGGTCTAGTAGCAGAGGAGGCGGCAATGGAGCATGGGATCAGGTTAGCAAAATCGCTTTTCTGTCACCCCTAGCCCATAATGAGCAATTAACCCTTGCAGTCATGTTGGGGGCCCACTGAAAGGGTTGATAAAAAAGTAGCTTGGGTTCAGCTTAGTTTAGTTTTTAAAGTAGGAAAATGCTTCACATATAAAACAGACCTTGTGATACCTCTAATGGCACATTCTTCATTTATTTAGATGACACAAGCTGCAAATATCACATTCAGGCTGAAGTTTTTTGGCATTTCCAATATCGCCTGCACATTTGTTTGATTTACATTACCCTTTTTGAATTTAGTTATTAATATGAACAGGAAATAAAGGGCCTAGAAAAATAATTGTGCAGTTTCTATGTTTTCTGATTTATTTTTTTAAAGCTGGAAGGTAATTATGGAATATTGAATGCACTGTAAAACCTTCATTGTGCAAACAGTAGACAAGAACTAGCTGTCATAAAAAGCAAAAATTGACGTAGGAAGACATACCTAGCTGATCAACTCCCTATTATCATTGGTGTTTATATACCTCTTCCTTTAGGATTAGAAATAATTAGCTGTGAAGATAACGTACTTTGAGGGTGAGGATCATTTCTTCATCTCTTTATGTATCATGGGCAGACTAGTTATGGTGCACACAATGATAATCAGTTGTTTTAGTTCTTGGAAAACCATAGTCCTGGCAAATGAAATGTGCACATGGCTTACTTGAATGAATGATTCAGCGTAATAACCATGATAAAACAAAGCCAAGTTTTTATTAACAATAAAATTATCTGTCTGAGAACTAAGGTATAGCGATAACTACTGACTTTCATTCAGTGACAGTAATTCCTGGATTTTAGGAAAATTACAGCACATGGTAACATTATTTCTTTATTGGAACTTATATCAGCAAACTCAGTTAATATAGTTTAATCGATTTAATAAATGTGTGACCCTTTGCTGCAGGTTATTAAATTAAGCACTTAATTCACACACTGTACATTTACAAATGTTTGTGAAAGGGCAAGATGGATTTAAATGTGGTACAGTCATTTTCAAAAAGCGAGTTTCTGAAACGTCACCATTGCTAGATATTTCACCATCGTCTTTAAATATTATTATAGCGGTTAAATATTATAAGTGGAAGCGGTTACAAAATAGGATGGGGTCAACAGGTACGAGGAACACTGTGTGAAAAAGTTCCAAACATGCTCTGAAATTAACTTCAAAACACAAATCTTGCATTGGGGGCTTTGAGGAATGGACGTTGATGGTAAAGTTGCTGGATAAACACTTTTCATCACCAATTGCTATTGCCGTGGGTGGAGGGTGGAGTGATGTGAAGCATGCTAACACTGGACTCTAGAGCAAAGTATGTGGAGAATCACACTTCTTTGGAAGTCTGAAGTACAAGTCTGGGTTTTGTTGATGCCATGAGAACTGCATTGAATGCATTGTGCCAACTATACAGTTTGATGAAAATAAGGTGCAATAAGGTTTGTTTAGGAGTTGGTCTTTAACTCTTTGTTCTGGTGAATGGGCAATGCTTCTAATACTTCTGTATACAATGTTGTTTAAAAGAAAAGTAATACCCCCACCCCATCTACACACTGGTAAACTGCAATACAATTACATGTTTTGTTATTGAAAGCAAATCTTGACTAGTTTATACAGTACTTTATCTCAACAGTTGTTCAGCTACAGAGCTAATTAAGGGCTCGCTTCGGTTGTTGACTGCCCTGTAAATGAGCAATAAGAGCAACTGACCAGAGGATGCAACATGAGGCGCCTGCCGGATGGTCTTCGGGCTTTTGCCCGATAGACCTGTCATAGAGTTGTTAATGAAACAAATTGCAGGAGCTCAAGACATGTCATTCCCCAGGCTGCTGCGGGAGCACCCGGTAAATCTAGCCTAAAGGTGGCCATATATGGGTTGATTTTTCATTAGATTGTTAGGGAATTGAACATGGCCACCGTTTTGATCTCATGTTTTTGAATTGAGCAGGTATCGACCCGTGTATGGCTACCTTAAGGCAGGGTCTCCCTATGGGGTCACTTACAAACCACTGTATTCACTAGAAGAAGAACATTATATAATAAGTACAAAAATGAAAAGATTTAAGTGTTAGAGCAATAACTCAGAACATGTGTTTGTTCACACTACTCAATACTTTCATTTTAGGTATTTAGAACACTTTTCCATCAAGACCTGGAATGCAAGCCAAAAAATAGTTTTTTTATTGTACACAACAGAAAATGTATTAATGGGTTGTACCAAGGCTTGTGTAATCATTTTTCTAAAACACTTAGCAAATACACAATGAATGCACTAGAAAATCAGCAAATTTGCTAACTCCAGACAGATTTAGTCATTATATTTGTGGCTACAAATAATCAAAGGCATTTCCATTTGCTGTTTTTAAGCATTGTTGTCTACCAGTGCTTAGCATAATAATTTAGCTTGGGGTTGTTAAATTAATTACCTCATTGGACTCCATTGTAACAATTCCAACACTAGAAATTGATGCTTAGAGCTAGGAGGATTTTTTGTGCCTTTATTACATTTGTGGTTCCTGATTGTTATATCTTTATAAACTGAAATGTTAAGATCATTATTCTGTTTTGCAAAAATGCATTATCCTCCTCCACTCTATTAAAAGTCATTACCAGCCATTAAAAAGAAACAATCTTTGTAAAGCAAAATAACATTGGCTCCGCTGCCATAGAAATAAATGACCTGGAGACTGGTATTCACTGTGAGCTGTTACTGCGGACCAGACACCTGAGCATGTTAGCGCTGTGGTGGGATAAATAAAAATGTAATACACTAGCTATGCTTAATCTGTAACATAGTCAAGTTTTAAGAAAGCTATATGGACTTGTCTATGACTGCTGGGGTTGTCAATGTTGTTCCCTCCTACTACTTCCCCAAGAATGTTGTGATGGATGAGAAGTGGTTACAGCAGCCCTATATGTAATTTATATAAGAAATACCAATAACATGAGTACAAACACAGAATAAACAAATTGCATAATCAACAGGCATCATTTGATGGGTTCTAAAATCTACCACTGTTTAATGCACCCCCTCCAAATTACCATATGTGCTTGGCCAAGGGACTCTGAATAGTACAATGGGCACAAAGAAACTGATCGACTTCAACATACCACCTGAGGAACACCCACAACCCAGCAAGCAAATGTGACACCTATATCCCCGCACAACTGCATTCATGGAGACCAACAAATCATCTGTGCCACTTGCATTCAAATGTACAATGTTGTCTCTCCAAGGTTGGCATTTGGACTGCTGTTAGTCTCAGGGGTTTTTCACTAACCCCAAAAATTTCAGGGTTGCACTACTGAGATCTGGGAGTTCAAACGTTGTTGTACTGTGAGACTTACATTTGACCCAAAGCCAGCTGCTGACCTGTGGATGGAGCCAGCTAATTGGAGGATAATACCATGCAGGAAGCTGAAGCAGAGGACAGTGTGGGAGACGATAAGGAAGATGATGATTTTATTAACCCATTTCTTACCAAGCATTAAAATATCAACGCTGCACAACCCGAAGAGAAAGAAATTATAAATCATTACCAAGTCAATTTCAATTGTATTAAAAATATATTTACGACTCACAATGAATTGAAGGTATGGCGTTTAAAGTAATGGAAGCTGTGAGATAATAGAACAGCAGAAAAAAATCATGAACATAGTGTTGCGTGAACGCAACGATGGGAAGAAATGGGTACCATGCTACATAGTGAGAACCAAACACCATCACCTAGTATTCATCAGAGTAGCTCACTAAAATGTATGTGCACCCATGTTTATTAACTCCTTATGGATTAGGGATTAATGTCTCCAACAACTATTCTTAGCCCTACTAATTTATACAGGAATTTGCAAGAAAATATTTTGCTTGAGCTATGTGATAAATGATCTCCTGCAATACTTACACTATCTGAAAAGTATGGTCACAAATTTAAAAGAAGAAAACCTCAGATAACTAAATGCAACACTGGCTGCCATATTACACAACATGGGCATATTTACCATTAATTGGTTGCCAATATACTTGGAACATAATTAAGTGTACTGTACCTAATGAAAAGTTGATTACGATATTTAATATTTGAATAGAGGAAGCACTTTATAGCTTGTGATTGATCAGTGCAGACAGTGGATACCAGTTACTATTCCATTAAATATGGTTGGTAAATGGATAAAAAAACATTGGTTGTTTTCAAGTGCAGTCCAACCTTTAATCTGGCATATAATGTATAAAGCGACATGTGCTAGAACAACACTTTTTTTTCAAATGTTCCCACAACCCTTCTCTACATCTTCAGCAATTTTGGTGATGATACCAGGTTCAGGAGCTTTGCAATCAGCTCACAAAGTTAGCAAGTCTAAAAATTCGAACATCTCTAGTGTTGATTGTGAATATTTGAATCGTAAACTTTTATTTTGAATATCGGCGCTGCAAGAATTTGCGAAGATCTAGAATATAACGCTGTGTCTTCGTAATTGCAAAGATTTTTACATCAGTAATCTTGATCGTGAATATATGCCAATACCATCACTTTTTATTGTGTATTATGAAGGTAATAATGACTGGAGATCATGAATTCTCGAATTTACTAATTTGTTGGGTATATCAGGCAAAAATGTGCAATACGAATACAAATATTGCCTATTCTGCTCATGACTTTAAGGGACCAGTTTTGTACCATCATTACTCTACCAGCTTCCATCAGAAAGAACCTGCTGGGTACTTCGATTTGAGTTTCCACAAATAGTATGTATTCCCTGTCCATTTCTGATCTTGGCAGGCTCTCTCTATTGCAGTGTTAAGCAAACACTATGCAACACACTGTTATGGTGTTCACTGATCCACTTCACTTACAATGATCACTCATTCACAAAGTGTTGCAGCAACAATAAGTCTCCTTATGGAGCTGTCAGATTCAGCTGAATGCAGGTGAAGCTTTTTGTGCTTGGATTCAAGCCACAAGTACATAACACTCCTTGTTGTTTAACAGGCAGGATTCCCATACCTCCAATGTCTACGTTATCCTTCATTACCTCTGACTTTGGCTGTGCAGTATCTTTAGAACTCCCTCTGCTCAGACTGCAGGAGTATTGTAGTTGAACGCTGTAATAAATAGACCTGTTGCCGATCTGCTTTTAAACTAACGATTACTTTTCCTATAACCTCTAGACAATAGTTAACGCAGGTCATGCAGCCTGAGATTGTATACCTTAATTTTATATGTGCATATAATCTGGATCTTTTGTGTAATGCCCTTTCCTTCTGTTCTCACCACTACTCTACCGTACACTAATTCATTGAAAGTACAAACAGATAAAAAACTAAAAAACTAAAAAAGCAATTCACAGTACACAGTAAAGTACACAGGTAATTCAACTATTCAAATTACAGTTTTCCAGAATAGAATCAGTGATGGGATGAGGTATTGACACAGAATCAATGAAACAGATGGACATTTGGCTTATAATTATCATGAAGATCTAGGTCCACATTATTACATTACTTAAAGTATAATTCAGAACAAGTGAAATACATATATGTTTACAGGTTCACCCCAAAAAAATTGGAGTTCTGTAGTTAGTTAAGTGAATTATAGTGGTGCAAGTGACAAACATTTTTCCTATCTATAGTTAATAAATAGAATGGGGTATAAATGGAGGAATGGAGTCAAACAAAGTGTCAAATCCCTACATATAATACACACAAAAAATACATATCAGGGTATAGGTCTGAAGGATATGTTTGGTCACTATTCCCATCCCTAACTTCT
>CM070035.1:38273849-38291885 GCA_036250615.1 Ptychadena robeensis
TACCTAGAGTGATAAAATCATCCGTGAAAAAGAAGGAAAGGTGCAACTGGTTGTCTTGTAAATACACAGTAAGGAGGACTCTGAGCCTAGAGACCATTACTCAAATTCTACACTAGGCCGAGCCCAAGTGGGGCTTTAAAGTCACCACAAATATAATCAAGTGACAGTATATAAAAAAAACATAGGCTTTATTGGAATGCTGCGTTTGGAAAAATTTTATATGTTTCTAAAATTGTGTAGATTCCTTGAGGTATTTTCAGAGGCTTGGCAATCAGCTCACAAAGGCAGCTAGTCGTAAAATTGGACCATCTCTTAAGCCCCCCATACACGTTTAGATTGTGACCCAATGTTTTGGCTGATTGACTGTGCATGATGACATCATCACAGGCGGCCAATCTGCCAAAACATCGAGTCACAATTGGCCCAGGCACCCTTTGTGCCAGTGCTGCCCGGCGGGTCCCTTTAGCTGCTCGAGCCATCAGCTCACCAACAGCTAGGGAGACCCGGAAGACAGCATCTATGGACATCAGCTGTGAGTCAGCCTAGCACTAAGGGAAGAGCTGCTAGCACCTCCCTCCCCCTTCCCCCCTCAAAAGGAGGAAGACATGCTGTTTCCTCAGCCCTGATGGATCTCAAATCTCTCGGAGCTGAAGAGACCGATCTAAGAATTACGGACATGTCCATAATGGCTTAGATCGATTTGGCAGGTAATTAAGGCTCTTTAAGCTTAAGATCGGCACCTGATTTTTTGGCCGACCGACCGCCGTGAGTGTGCACATCGGTCGGTCAGCCGAAAAATCTAAGCATATATGGGGGGCTTAACCTCCCTAGCGGTTGTGACGAGCCCAGCTCGTCCAGAGTTTGTGTGAAGAACGTGTATGCCGCATATCCCCGGAAAGCTACGGCGATTCTCTTACCAGCTGCAGCATTTCCGGGGTTGCGCGGTGTCACCGATCGCGTCACGGTGACGCGGAAGGGGGCGGGGGGTGGGCCGTGCCATAGCCCTCCATGTTAATGGAGGAGCTCCGGCTTTCCAGTCCACACAGCTGACATCATTAATGATGCCGGCTGTGTGGAGAGAGGGGGGAGGGGGGGGAATTGCAGGCAGCACGGTATGGGCAGTGCGCTAGGGAGGTTAAGGGACACCCATGTCAAATGTAAATATCTGGCTAGTGTGGATGAGCCCTTATGCTTTTTGAGTCCTTTCTTGATATTTTTTACCGGCTTTCTATCCAGTAGTTGGGCAAGCTTTCCTTTTCAGAAGCAGAGTGATCCAGACAGCAGACAATTAATTTCCAAACATTGCCAACCTATGTTGATCCAAAAGCTCACAATTAGCAAGCAAATATAATTATTATCATGATCATATAAAACCTATCCATGAGTAGTGGTAAATAAAAGAATAGAAGACCAATCGGAACAGCGGAAAGAAATGTTTAATTCTGAGTCTTTCCCTGCATGATATTTACACGTTTTTTGTAACCTGCATATTAACTCATCATCGATGACTTTTGCATTCTGTGTACATCTGGATGTTTTCAAATCGGTTTCCATTATTTTCAAAATTCATGTTATTTGTTTACATGGAATAAATTAACTTTTGAACCGTTTAGAAAAACTAACCGATAGGTCATTTGGCCCATGTGACTTGGATCTGATCCAAGGCACACTAACTGTTGGCTTGCTTTCTGAAGATGTACTCTGAATGAGAGATATTTGGAGTTGGATGTGCAGATCTCATCGCAGCTTGACCTCACATTGCTTGGACTTCACATCTGTTTTCCAGGCTCCCAGCTGTGTGTCTGAAGCAGTGAAGTAGCCAAATCCAGACAGATGTAGTATTTTTAACATAAAGTACACATGCCTTGATAGTAAAGCCATGTACCACATTAGAACAGAGGAAGCTCTTGCGAATGCTAAAATTTGCATTAACTTGTCTTGCCAGAGAGAGAACAGACAGACATCCAGGTGACTGTTGATGGCACTGTTCTCTATCTCTTACCATGACACTCACTTCTAATTTTCCAAGTCAAATCAGATGATAAAATGATTTGCAGACAAAGCAGAGGCAAGTCATCTTCTGCAATATCATTTACTGTATTTAATCTCTGCTAGAGACGAATAGGATTCACATCTTGCTGCCTTGTGTGCAGGACGGATATGGAAGAATTAAACTTTCACCGTGTTATATTGTACTGGAAGAATTTTACATCTGCAAAACTCATATTCATGTGTTTTCCTATTGCTCAATCATTTCTATGAATGTTGCTTATCAGAAACCTTCATTATGCTCTTTACGACAAGATATTTGTGCTGTATCTAATTATTTATTCTGTTTTTACCTCCACATATTATTCAAAAGTCCAGGGGCACAACCTACCCATGCCTTTCATTTAGCTTCTAGTTCTACCTTCTAAATACCCCTTAGATTATGTGACCAAATAAGCCATTGCTAGAATTAGCTCCATGTACAGTGGATCTTCTACCAACTTTGGCCTTTAGCTCCATCTTTTGCGTGATACGTGTTAACTATCTTCTTTGCAGGAAATCCTTTTTAACTGTAATTTATAACATATTTGTTTTAACGACCTTGTACTGAAATCCAGACCTGCTTTAATATCTGCCTCACCCCTTGTGAAAAAAAACACTGCTTAGCAACAACTTCAGATTTTCAACTTTTGCATCTTGTCATGGCAGTTGTGGGGGTATAAGGTCTTATTTTACTGTTTAAGTGGACACCATTTGTTAAGGATTTTGGAGTGCCAGCGAACAATTAGTTATTGTAAGGCTATGTTTCCATGGTGTTCATGAGTCCGCCAAGCACCTATGATGGGTCCATGGGCAACCTGTAAGGCATGCATTAAAGACGGAGGAAGTTTCTGCCCCTTCTTTTTCTCCTTTAAAATTTGTGATGATTGTGAAAGAATGGAAGTTATGTTGGGTACTTTTTTTTTCAATGGGCAACCAATGCATTGTCCATAGTCCATCAGCCCATACTTGCGCTGAGCTCTGTAACATTAATGTAAGAGCAGGACTCTACATGGATTTTAAAGTAAGAGAGCACAATTCATACCATCACCAGGTCATGGAGGATTTTTTTACACCGTGGAAACATAGCCTAATTGTCTCAGAGTAGGTGGGGTGCAGCTGAAGAACTTTGTATTAGGTAAAACAGGTTGCTGGTTAACCTTGCTGTCATGATGGCTTGTCTAAAAGCAGCAGCTCTCAACCTGTTGGCCGAGAGCCCCTCAGGGGCCATAAATACCATTTCAGAGGGGTCACTGAGTTCACTGAAATCATCAAAGCTGCAGCTAACAAGCAGCAACGCTGATGCCCACAAGCAGGCTCGGAAGTTGGAAGGGATTGTAATCCCCCCTCCCTCCTAATCTAGGAGGGATGGGGTGTTATGCTCTTTCCGAACTTCCCACCCACACATCATTTGCACAAGCTGGGTGGGAAAATAGGAGCGAGTGGGCATTACACTTTCCTGAAATACAGGAAGAGACACTTTGCAACTTCACTTCCGGGGTTGTGGATCTAAGAAGGTTGAGAACCTTGCCCAGTTTTATGATTATTATACAAAATATTTTGTGCCTATATAGGTTAAATGCTTAACCTATATATTTTGAAAACTATAGCTCAAGCCAAAGGATGGCATCACATCAAACAAGGTCACTGGAAATTACAGATAGATTGTTATTAAATCTAAATTTGATCAGATGAGATTCAACTTGATTGATAGCTGTATGTCTTGGAATGAGTCTTAAAGAAATGTGATGACGTCAGCATGTAACATGTAATAGTAATCAGTCAAATCCTGCTGCAGATGAATGTTACAAGGATGGAGTTCCTTTGGGTATTACAGGTTCATTTAACTTCAGAAATGTTAGAACTACATGAAGAAGTAATTGAAGCAGACTGTGGTAAATATCATTCATAGAAATACATACAGTTAGGGAAATAAGTATTAGATCCCCTGCTGATTTTGTACATTTGCCCTTTAACAAAGAAACAGGTTAAACTTTGAAACTGGGAAATTTACTGGGCTGTGAAAGACAGATGAACAACAACAAAAACCCTTTGCAAACCAAGAGATTGATGTTTGATGCAAGAATAGAAATAGGCATTGATTCCCTATCAACCAGCAAGATTTCAGGCTCTCAGAAGTCTTCACTATATACTGGCAGTCACATGAAATTAGAAGCAGCCTCTGTAAGGGATGGGAGTGCTATTATTATCTCCTTGTCACAGTTCCTGTATTAAAGACCAAAGAGGTGTCCAAGGATTCAGGGACAGGACTGTAGACCTACACAAGGCTAAGAAGATGACAACAGTTGGTGCAATTATTAACAAATAATAGAAACAAAAAATAACTGTCAATGTCCTTCAGTCTGGGGCTCTATGGAAGATCTCACCTTGCAGAATTTAGTGTGGCACAGCATATGGTATATTTAAATTTGTGTAATTTCGTGAATTTTACAAAGGAACATTTGAAATTCGATTCGACTGCCTTCCATTGCGCACGCCCATTCACAAAGATTCGCAATGCAGTTTTACAGCTTCTATTCCTCATTCTGTGATCTTAGCAGTTCGCAATGCGCACACATATGCTAGATGTATGCCGTTAAACAATGTTGAAGCATAATATGATGAATATCCGCCATTGCGAATATCCAAGCGCACATTTGCGAAATATTGTGAATTCTCTCATATATCTAGACCAGTGGTGGGCAACTGAGTTGATATATAGGGCCACAAGTGCGGCCCTCGGCATCAATAAAGGGCCGCACATAACATCGATCCAAACCCTCCGCCTGTCGATCTCAGCCGATGGTGGACCAGATCCCGTTAGGCAGTCAAAACCCAACAGCACCCACCCCCCCTCCTGCCCCTGGGTGCAGCGCTCATATGTAGACCTGGTTTCCCTGATCAAATTTAGGCTCATCCAGACCAAATTTAGGCTCCTTAGCAGCAAATCAACAGGCTGTGTTTGAAGGAGAAGGAATGCTACCCAATACCTCAAGAACACCATCCCCACCTTTAAACGTAGAAGTGGATTAATTCATTGTTAAGGGGTGTTTTCCTGCTAAGAACACAGAACACATTATTCACGTAAAAGTTACAATGGATGGGACCTTGTACTATGAATTCTTTGGTGAGTATCTCCTTCCCTTCATGCCAGGGCATTGAAAATAGGTGGTGGATGGGTATTATCAATGTATAAAATAGTAACCATATTTTTCGGACTATTGGACGCAACTGGCCATGAGACCCACCCAGTTTTTAGAGCAGGAAATCAGGAAAAAATATTAATGAATGTGAAACAGTCTCATGCAGTTCCCCTTTTCAGCCACAAAAAAGTGTCACTAGAGAGCATACTTCGGCATCTTCTCTTCCTCACACACAGGGAAGGAAGGGGGAGGGGGGGCACCATGGAGTGAATTAGCACACCAATATCCCTGTCTCCTCTTTGCTGCATGTGTGAGGAAGCTGCCTGCGAGTGCAGCTCTTACCACACACACTTTGCATTGGCTATATCTGCGGGGCTCTGCCAATATAGCCAATACAGTTCAGCTCACCGCCAGCTCTCCCGGTCTGCACACAGCTGATCTCCTATCTCCCGAGAGCGCTGGCGGGGAGCCAAGTTGTGATCTCCAGCGGCCAAATGGCCACGGGTGGTCGCACGTTCCAACCATAAGACGCAGGCACTTTTCCCCCCAATTTTGGGGGGTAAAAAAGTGTGTCTTATGGTCTGAAAATATAGTATAATTTAAATAAAGCTGGAAAAACATGTATATCTTGCTGCACATGACCCTCCGGTGCTTTCCAAAGATAAGACAATTCGCATTTATATTTTAGTGTAAAAAATATTGAATATACGGTGATTTCACTGTTAAAACAATGAGATGGAAACCCTTTACAGTATTTTAAGGATACAACGAAATCTCTAACTAGTGTTTAAACCAGCAGGGATCTCTGCACGATGTTAAAATTTGAAGTGACTGGCACATTTCCCACGCTCCATGAATTGTTTACAAACCGAGTACACAGTTTATGTTAATCTATTTTTTGGTTTTTGTTTTGTTTCATAACCCCCTTTATAATTTTATTACATTCTCTCTAGGGAAGACAAGAGGACAGCACTCCATGCTTTTGCTCACCATCTGCAAGAGACTGGGAAGAGAGCCAGCACTTCTGAATACTTCTAGGGTCGGTGGGTCAACAGAGCGCTGGCTGGTTCTGATTTTTTCACATTCCCAAAGGGAAAGCTGCTCACCTCATCACACCGCAGAGAACAGACCCACAATTCCTTGTGCCTTCTGTGATCACTGACGTCTAATAGGAGTTAATTGAATGCTAAATTGTATTCCATTCCCTGGCAGATTACTATGGCAGACATCAAAGACGGACCTATTGTGCCATTCCTGGGAAAGCAACAGGTATTTAGGGGAAAAGCCCCTCTACCTATCTTATGATTAAGTGAAACTGAATGGTTTTTATTTTACTTTTGGCTTTTTAAGCACATTTACAGGGGGTTTGGTAACCTTTTCCAAGCACAGTAATGAAATCCCCTTTTGTATTTGTATTTTTCATATAAATTATGTTGTGTCAATTCAGTTTGCAGTTTTATGTATTGAGCATTGATTATGACATGGCAGCATTTGGGTCCTCTAACAGAGGAGTCTGTAAAACTAACATGGCAATTGTCTACTTTCTGGGGAAAGTTAGCTGATATTGTATTGTTCCTCCTCTTCATGCAGACATGAATGGCTGTAAAGCTAGCCATACACGGCACGGATTCCCTGGCTGATCGATTCACCATCCGATCGATTCCGGCGATTCCGCCGGGATCCTCAGGTGTGATCGATTGGCCAATTAAGGAATCCGATCGCTGCATACCACCTTGTCCTGCCGGATCCTTATCCGATTGATCACCTCCCGGAATGCAACTCCCGCTGATCTGGGCAGAATCGGACCCGAAAGACCAACATGTTGGTTCTCTGGCGGATCCGATTCTGAGCCCCCGATCGGTCGGACCCGATCGGACGGACAAGGTGGGCTGCACGGGATTCCGGCCCGATCGTTTCGCGTGCACGCGCCCAGAATCGATCGGGCCGGAATCCGGTGCAAATCCGACCCGTGTATGGCAGCCTTAAAGGTTTCTCTCTTAGGTTCAGATGGCCAAACAAACCTTTCTTCAGTACTGGTGGGTAGAGATGGTCAAATATTTTTTTACAAATTTGACCATTTGAATTAATTGCAAAGTTAATTGCAAAGCCCTTGAATCATGTTATCAACACCAAACTTGCTGGAGGTGTACAAAACGGTTTGGGGTATACAATAAAAAAGAAAGTATGTCTCTAACACAAATAGTTTTTGCACAAATTAAGTTCAAAGTCAAGTAAAAATTTTGAAAATCGGAATTTGGACTTTATTGTTTAACTTAATTTATGCAAAAACTACATGTGCTAGAGTAAAACCTTTTTTTTTTTCAAATGTTCCCACAATACTTCTCTACATCTCCAGAAATGTTGGTGATGACACCATGTTCAGGGGCTTTGCAATCAGCTCACAAAGTTAGCAAGTCGAAAAATTCGACCATCTCTACTGGTGGGCTCCATGCTTCAGTTCGGTAGTGCAGTTGTGGTAAAAACCTGTTTGAAATTAAACAGAAGTTTATAAGCTTCAGTTGGAATACTGTTGTGAAAGTGTAAAACAAGCAGTGATTGCATGAATTTCTATATAGCAAAGCAAATGGATATCATTCAAGGGGAATCCATCGTAAAATCCCATGAGCATCCCTCCCAATAATATCTCTGCTGTAATGGTAACTTTTATGAGTATCACCATTGGTTGAACAGGGCCTGGAGGGATATATCCTCTTTTTTATCTCTAACACATTTTTTTGTATTTCAAGTCTAAAATATACATTTATCTTGCATTGAGCCTTCTATTATTTAACACTCAATCTGTTTTCTTGCCATATACACAGCAATTTCCACCCATCTGCCTACTGCATGTAATTGTTACCCTTCTGGGCAATCGTTCTTCATCTTATCATTTAGCCTCCCACAGCGACTTTTTTTACCTCTCCATCCATGCACCTAAAAAAAACACTAAATAGGATTGCTGTCCAATGTGTGCCTTTTCAATTGACTAATGTCCAGTGTTCACCTTGGAATGAGCCCAATTTTAAGATGCATAGCAAACCAACAGTTTGAGTTGAACACATGGTACAAACTCAAACCTCCTCCCTACCTACTTAGAATATGAACATAACATTTTCATAATGGATGGAAGATACTGCACCTTGTGCTTTTCAATGAGTGCACCAGACAATCTACCTGGAACAAATTATCTAACTTTACTAGAATTAATATAACATGAGACATGGATGATTTGTGTACCTAAAGCACCAACAAAATAACATGCAATTTTCCTGATTCACTTCACCATCAAACCTATATAAAATAAACATTGTGATACTATATTCCTAGTGGTAATAATAAAGACAACATACACACAAAAAACATCTGATTTTGTCCCCGCATAAAAACAATAAGGTGCAGTGCTTCTATAATGCAATTGATATTAATGAATTCTCTGGTATGGAAGTTCAACACTTAAGTCAAGGAACCTTAAAACTAGCAAACAATGAATAAATCCATGGTAGCACCAATTTTATTACTTCTCTGACAAATTATAGTGTGTATAGAATACCAATCATTTGAACCTGACAATCTATTTGATTAAGGAGATTGTCTAATGATCGGCTAAGTTCTACAATCTGGGACACAACTTCATGCCTCTTGGCAGAATGAGCTGTGCCTTAAATGTCTAAGACTCATGTGAATGATCTATGTACAGCATTTTACAGAGATAAAGGAGTACATGAATCAAATCGCTATGTTAATGTATTAAATATTACCATACATGTTTGTAAAAAGTCAAAAGTCAGCACTTGGTTCATGTTAAATACCACAGTTACAAATGCAGTTGGTTTTATAGCACAAGAAAGGAAGCTGTGGGAAAGTGTGATTCATCTTTTGACCTCAGGACCTGTTTGTGACTTTAAGCCAGCAAAATCAACCGAAGGGACATGGTGATTTTCTGGTTCAGCTGACGGACGTCAGCTTAGTGTCAGCTTTATGGCTCCCGTATTAAGTCATCAGAAATACTGTAGCCTCAAGTCAACATAATTTTGTGCTTCTGTTTGTACTGAGGAAAAGCACATTTTGTCCATTGTCTGATTATTACAAGCATGGAATTGTTTTTTAGCAAGCTGCATATTCATGGTGTCAAATATATGAATTCAGTTAGGGAATTAGACCTGTAGGTTTTGTACATAAGACTGTAAATATTTAGTTAACAAAAAGCATGTATTGTAAAAATACCATTGGAAGACTATAACAACTGGATAGGGCCCCCATACACCTTTAGATTTCTCTGTCACATTTCCTTTAGATCGCCTTTTGTTTTACCAAAGCCATGTATATTGAGGGACATTGTAAACCATCAAGTCTACCTGTGTTCAATCACAGAGGACCCTATACTACATAGTTGTTGGTAGATCTAAAGGATATACTCTAATGAAGTCTGGAACATGGACAAAATGTGAAATGGACATGGTGCCATGCTTAATAAACCTTGTATATGTGTTGTGGGGATCCCCTCCACTGTTATATGCATGCTTTGTTGACAAATTTAAGGAGCAAGTCTGCACTATGGTCACCTATAAAAGAGTGGGTCTTGTGGGGTAACCTTTTTTATTTTAAGAACAGAAAATTGTTGCTTAAAGTAGAGATGTGTTTATTATCTCAAAAAAGAGATACAAGATACAATATGCAAAATCCCATATATCTAAGCTCTGATGTAGGTGTGTGTTTATGTGTATGTATGTATGTATCCAAGGTAATCCTGAATTATCAGCATTTACCACACATATTTATAAACGTCTTCTTTACACATATGGTATGGACTACCTGTACTAAAATATTTTTTATTACTGTGGAGTTGCTATTCTCTATGGTTATGTTTTAAAACCGATAAAGGTGTACCATGGTGTGTGTTTTTAGAATTATTGTCTATCTGTATTTTATATATTCTAAAAATAATTGATATAATGTATTTAAATAGTCAGTGGTGGCATTACTTTCAGCTTTGCTTTAATTGTTGATTGTTGTACATACAATGAGGCAAAAAGTATTTAGCCAGCCACCAATTGTGCAAATTATCCAACTTAAAAAGATGAGAGGGTTGTAATTTTCATCATAGGTCACCTCAACTATGAGAGACAGAATGGGGGGGGATCCAGGAAATCACATTGTCAGATTTTTAAAGAATTCGGTCAAATGTTCATCTCAATACTTTGTTATATCCCCTTTGTTGGCAATGGCAGAAGTCAAATGTTTAGCAATTATTTAGGGTGACAATATCACCAAAGAGATTCCCCCTGAGTTAATCAGGGGCAAGGGGACTTTAGGGGCCACATGAATCAAAAATATGTGTTATCAGAAGTATGTATAACGTAAATTTATTTACAGGTTAAAACATAAATATACAGTATTACAGCATCAATAGCAATTTATGGTAAAAACAATCAAACCAGCATGATATATGGATAAGTCATGGACATGGATTCTACTTGGGTGAGTCCACCCCGACGTGCGTTTCGTTTTAACTTTTTGAAGGGGTGCCCTTCTATTGTGATATTCATGTATGCCATAAGTGATATCCAAGCAAATCAATCCAGGAAATCAATAAAAACAACCCTCAAAGGGCGAGCCGGGAGATGGGAGAACGGGGAACACAGAGGTCAACGAAGTGCCTTATTGGTCTCCAGTATCCACTAGTGTAATAAGTCCATAGATTGTTCTAAGTAGTGTTGAGTATCCACTGTGTGAAGTACAATTAGCAGGTATGTGTTTAAGGTGCAGCTAAGAGGTAACCCCGTCTGTTCCGCTCACCAGGAGTCAAATGAAGTCAAATGTTTTCTGTAAATGTTCTTGATCACCTGAGTTTGAGGGAGATTATCAGTGGTCGTGTATGTCTTCCATTTTCTAATTATTGCTCCCACAGTTGATTTCTTCACAATAACAGTGTTATTGAAAACCTTGTGAAGACTTGAAGGAAACGTTTGACCTCTGTCCTTGCCAACAAAGGGTATATAACAAATTATTGAGATGAACTTTTCATATTGACCAAATACTTATTTTCCACCATAATGTGCAAATATATTCTTTAGAAATCAGACCATGTGATTTCCTGGATTCTTTTCCCCATTCTGTCTTATCATAGTTGAGGTGTACATATGATGAAAATGCACAATTGGTGACTAAATACTTTTTTGCCCCACTGTAGGCACAATTTTGGCATATGTTGTTATCCAACTGCATTTTTTAAAATCACTTTTTCTCCATTTACATGTTGTGACTAAATCTATTGAGATTTCTAGGGGAAATCGTATTGGGAAACTCAATGTTTGATGGCATTCCTGGCCATATTCTTTTTTGGTAGTGATGGTCGAAAAATTAGCGAAATTTTTACTTTTTATGTTTAAGAAATTTAGCATAGTCAAATTTTGATGGGACCTTTTCGACTCTTCAACGAAAAAGAAAAAAATCAATCCAAAATTTTAACTAAATTCAAAATTTCAATGTAAAAGTATGTTATAGTGTTGATCACGAATATTGCCATTAATAATTTGTGAAGTGCTGATATTCGCAATAATTCATGATCACATGAAAACTCAAGGCTAATTTAGAAAATGATGAGTCTAAATTTTGCAGTCAAAATCTGCATGTAGAGACAAGTTAACAAATTTGGTCAGTATATTGACCATCTGTAATATTTGGCACAAACTGCAGATTTTGACAACATTATGCAGAGCTGATAATTAAAGGTCAAAGTAGTGTTGGTATATTTTTCCTATATGTAATAACTGTATTAGAGAAAATGTGTGATAATTTGTCATTACTTATTACATCATCATACCTCATTACTGTGGCATGTTGTTTTTGTGATGGTGGCAAAAATCTAAACGATATAGGAATCGCTATTCTAAGGGCAGCATGAGAAACATTTGCACTAAATAGCACCCATTAGCCATAGTTTTTTTAGAATTATCAATGAAAAAATTATAATAAGTTCTAATAGGGGTATTTATAAACATCCATAAGTATTACTATATCAGTATTTTTTTTATTATTATTATTATAGGGGGTGCTCATATTAGAGGATGGGACTGTAAGTACAGTAAGCTTTAAATGGAAAAGTTAAAATTTGGATGGCTCTCCATTATATATATATATATATATATATATATATATATATATACTTATATATAAGAATTCACAAAGATCTTGAATGTTGTGCTATATCTTTATAATAATGTAGGCCTGAGATTCTTTTAAAACAGTACAGAACTACTGTGTATTGCTTTTGCTCAGCTGGTTAGCAGCCTGCCCATGCAGCTCTAGAGTCCTAGGTTCAAATCTTGGCCTGGGAATCTGCAGTGTCTGTGTGGGTGTGCTCTGGGTGCTCTTGTTTCCTCCCAAACTCCAAAGACATGCTGATTGGTTACTTGGCTTCCCCCAAAAAGATTCTTCTATGTTAGTTACACATTACTTATAACTGTGTTAGTTACATATATGTGACTATGGTAGGGACATTCAAATGTAAGCTCCTCTGAGAGACAGTTAGTGAGATGACTATATATGCTTTATAAAGCCCTGTGAAATATGTTGGTGCTGTATAAATACAAGATAATAATGATACAAGTGGCAATTTGCACAATAAATGTAATCTGTGGAGTGTACCACGCATATGCGCATGTACGAGTGCCAAAAAAATATGCGCAATGAAGGTAATAATGGCTGGAGATTTCGAATTTACGATTTTATTGCGAACAATTTTTTTTTTAATATTTTGTAAAAACAAATATTGCCTATGCTGCTCATCACTAACCTTGATGTTATTTTTCAGTTCGATAACTACATATTCTAGTGAGAAGAAACATTTTCTGTTTTGTTTATGTTAAAAACTATTTTTCTTTTTTCATAGATAAACTATGTTCCAATTATGATCTAACTTTGCTACATAAACCACCACTTCAACACAAAAAAAATAATAAACCTTGAAATTATTCATCTGTTTGCCCCAATTAATGGAAGATAAATGGAGTCTGTTGGAACTGGAGCTGCAACATTTTTCAGTTGTTAAGCCGGTGAGTTTTGCAGCACTGCTGCTCCCAGGCATTAACACACAATCCGTTTTTATACATGACTGCTCATTTTTTAAAGGAACAATTACTTTAGGGAGTTCATAATGAAAGAAATATTCTTTGTTCGGCTCAAGTCATACCCATTTGGCTTAATTATTTTTATAATACTGAAATAATTATGAAACACAGCGATGCCATTGCTTAGTGCAAGACTCAGATCGTTTTACCAACTTCCATGCAAAGGAGAAAAGACTTTGCCTAGAGAACAAAAAAAATTAACTAATTAAAAATCTGATAAAAACCATAGCTATTGCTGTGTGTCACGACTTAACGTCTATCCAGGGATGATCAGAGTCAAATTGTGTTTTTTCTTGTAAGACTCAGGAGAACCTTATAATTTAATTCATCTTACAAAGAAAAAACTGGCCAGGAGTGCGCTTTTTAGCTGTTTTATCCTTTTCAGTTGGGAAAGATGTTCTGTTTTAAGAGCTGGCACAGAAACAAGATTTAATACTTAAAGGAAACTATAATCCTTCGTTCTACTCAAGAGTTACAGGCAAATCTGGATAGTTTCCAAAACAATTATATTTAGAACATTTGTGTTTTCGAAATTATTGTTTTTTTTGCTCTTAAGAAATGCCAAAATGATGCACTTGATTGAATATGAGAAAATATTTATCACTGTTGATTTGTACGGATGGAAAACACATTTTACAATGTTGTGATAGAATTGTAGAATTAGAAGAGACAATATGAAGCATCAATTGTAGACAAGTTTAAGGACAGAATTGTCATTATCTATAATGTCTTATGTTTTACCCTACATGTATGCATGTAGACACCTACATGCAGACTGCTAGGGAGGCATGTAAACACCTGTTGATGGAGTAGTGTCTCCAGTACCCAGAGTTCAGAGGTCAAAACCAGTAACTTTAACAGAAACCAAACAGGTGCTGGGGAACAGGTTTAGCATAAATAGTCCAGAATGCAGGTACAGAATTATCCACAACAGATAAACGCAGAAGCAGAAATAGTCCAGGGTACAGGTTCAGATCCAGATTCAGGGTAAATGATCAGCAAGTGTGGTTGGGTGAGGCACACCTATATAGCCCTCAGGCTAACAAGAAAGGTGTCTTTCATACACTGCATGTCATGCCCAGGGATCTTTGTGAACCCTCTCCTATTTACAGCTTTTAAGGACAAAATATTGCTCCAGTTTAAGAATGTTGTAGAGTCAAACAATCCTGTCCTTTCTATGTTTTCCTTTTTCTAAGACCATTAGGCTGAATTGGATGGCAAAAATTATAGTTAGTATTAATACTTAGTAATCTGTTTTTGTGCCCCCGCAAGTCCCGATGACAACAGGAATGTGAGGACTTGGGACACTTATGCCTGTCAGGCAATACAGGTATAGGCATGGGACTGTTCACAACAATTCCTGTATTTTCTTACAGGTATAGGTGTCCTGAACAGTCCCCAGGAACAAGCCATCCTGCGTCAGCATCTATGGAGGATGCCATGGGATCGCAGTGAGCATGTAAAATGTCCCCATTGTGGCTCAGTATCAACTGATTTTTGCAGCAAAAATTTTAGTTTAAGCCACGCTCAAGAATACTGCCAAGGGGTAAACTATATTTTAAATATATTTACCTGAGTATAGACCAATGTTTATTTGAAGCCAGTAAAATCCCCAAAAACTCCAGACTAGATGCTTACCTTCTCCTCCTTGGTATTGTCCATTTGGTGGCCATCTAAGATGAAGACACTAAAGCTAAAAGAGTAAGGACATTTGAAAAGTTGGGCCATAAATTTATTTACTGTTGACTTAATCACTTAAATAAGAAGTCTATTTTAAGCATCCACTTCTCTATAGTGTGGTATAAGGCATATTGTAGCATTAGCAGACTTCCCATGACAATGGTCCTATTCATGAGAAAACCTGGTAATCAGATTTCTAAAAGTGGCATTTAAATGGAAAAAATATTTGGAACTGGTTGGAGTGGTAGGTCCATTGGTACATTTATATAGATATATATTGAGCACCATTTTTCTAGCTAACAGCATGTTTGCAGTATTATATTTTGTTAGATAAACTTTTATAGTTCTCAAAACTCTCCAAAAAATGCAAGGGTTCATTAAGATTGTACCAACTAAGATTAACATAACATGTGCTTTGATAAACATGTATAATATTGTAAACTGAAATCCTGCTATTTAAAACAAGGGATCTCTTGGTTTCATTGAGCTCTGAGGGGTCATGTAATATGATGTGAGTACCCATATAACCTAAAATTCCAAGCTCTATAATTTTCCGGCCTTTTGATAGACCTAAGCAAATGCCTCTTTTATTAGAACAGCCACGAGTAGACAATATACAGAATGGTGTAATAACCTCACCTTGCTAAAATAAATACTCATTCGCTTAATGTTCTTTCCCAGATGTACACTGGGCAAAATAAAAAGCTAGCACTCAAGCCAAGGTAAAAAAAAATGTACATTTAAGCATAGAATTTCCATTTTAAAATGTTTAAGGACACACTTAGAAGCAGCATGGTAGTCATATATCCTTTTATAGATTCCTCATATAAGTAGACTAGCAAAGTTACTTATGTTTGATGATTAGATCTCTGTCAGTTCTCTGACCTTCTACTGTAAACCAGTCTCCCTCTTCCAGCTACATTCTCTAAGTTGTAGATCTGTATGGACAGTATACAAAGGTCACAGAGCCAGGTCACCAGTAAGGTGCCAATGATCTTTTGACTCAACTCCAGAGTTTTAAACGTCCTCTGTCATTAACCTCAATACCAAAACTGTGTGATGCTTGACTGGATGGGCTATGGGGAAAAATAGAATTTTGGAAGGTGGGATTAGGGAAGAAGATGGGATAGGTTAAGGGTGGAGTGTGGTGGAAAGAAAAAAGGGTCTGATAAAGGAAAATCCCTTTTTGCGTTGAAGATTACCCCTCCCACCCTAATTTTATTCACCCTCCCTAGCGGTTGAGACGAACCCAGTTCGTTCAGGTTTGCCCCAACCGCAGGGGAACCAGGCATCGGGTGTAGCCGATACACCTGCGGGAAGCTGCAGCGATTGTCTTATGCGCTGCAGTATTTCCGGGGTTTCAGCACCCCCCCAATCGCGTCACAGTGATGCGAAAGGGGGCGGCACCATAGACCTCCATGTTAATGGAGGAGTGCAGGCTTTCCCATACACACAGCCGGCGCCATTAATGACACCGGCTGGGTGAAGAGAAGCAGGAGGAAATGGCAGGCAGTGTACTTTGTACACTGCTGTGATTGCCCGTACCGCGCTGTTAAAATCAGCGCAGTATGGGCAGACTGCTAGGGAGGTTAATGTTATTTATCAGATTTGTAAAATCATGACTTTCTGTATTAAGTTGCAGTTTTTCTGCTAAATCGGCCGCTAATCTAAACATGTATAGTCACCTTTATCTATTTAATTGAGGGTATTGATATAACGTTTGATGGGGGTAAGTATTTGGTAATTACAATTTGAGTACAAAGTTGCCATGAAACTTTCGTGACATGTGACAGAGAAAAATTAGAGGTTTTCAAAATTATTCCACATGGACATTTACCGGACAAAACTAGAACATCATTCTCAGATGAGCTGATTCTTTAAACAGTTGCCTTTTCCTGGTAAAAGTTGTTTATCTTTTTATTATAAACTGGTAAAGAGATTTAAAGACTTCTATTCCTCCAGTTCATACCAGTGTAATATTTTTGGCAGAGTTAAATGGTTCCAGTGTTAAATTTAAATATTAGAGTAAGATGTTTTTCTTTCTATCACCCTTTTATCCAAGGTCTTGAAGTGAGGAAAGACTGTGTGATTCCTAGAAAAAAAACTAATTTTTCATACAGTCATGACATTTAATATATTCATTTGCTAACTTTGATACTAGCTCTGTCATTTCATGCATTCATCTTGCTAGCCTTCAATGTGATTGAAAAACCTTAGCTCTTCATTGGCAATGAGTAGGGCCCCCTATTTTATGCTTCAGCGTGCAATGCACACTGTTTCCATTGATTTTTGTTACATGATAAATGCAACTTCATAACTTCAAATGACATCACTTCATAAAAAAACAGTTACACATTTTATGTTTTTATTTAAACACATCATCCAAAGGTTCAATAATGTAGATTACCAGAGGTGACTATTTCTAGACTTTACATGTTTTCCCTTTGTAGGGTTCAGTTGGCGAGAGGCTGTATTTAACTTAAGTGTTTCAGACAATGGGGGGTTAATAGTAGTTATCAATTTGCAAAATTATCACTTTAAAACAGATTCTCATGAGAATTCTAAATCACCTAGAGCTGTGAATCTGATGAAAGAAATGTACAATCATATGGAAGACAAAAAAATTGCTTTCTTGATTGTCTATTTATTTAAGGTCTGTCAGAGTTAGAAATAATATTAGAGGAAATCCCTTGAAATAGTTTCACTGTTGCTTCAAAAGTAAGGCTTCTCACCTAAAGGGATATAGAAGGTGCTCCATTTCTTACCCCAGTGTTGACAATGCTCACATCCTTCATACCAGACATAGGAACCTGGGTCTTACGAAATGGAAACATACAGGGAGTGCAGAATTATTAGGCAAGTGGTATTTTTGAGGAATAATTTTATTATTGAACAACAACCATGTTCTCAATGAACCCAAAAAACTCATTAATATCAAAGCTGAATATTTTTGGAAGTAGTTTTTAGTTTGTTTTTAGTTTTAGCTATTTTATTGAGATATCTGTGTGTGCAGGTGACTATTACTGTGCATAATTATTAGGCATCGTAACAAAAAA
>CM070035.1:38321798-38335311 GCA_036250615.1 Ptychadena robeensis
GCACTACATAGCAGTGATATATACCTTCCAATCACTATGCATTCTATTAGGGAGGACCCGAAACTACAGAGTTGTTGTTAGATCTTAAGGAAATTGTATGGAGCGATCTAAAGGTATGTGGGCTTAAGACTGATGCCTGGTTGATACAATCTATAAATAAAGAAGTCCTACCAGTCTGATAAATTGTCACTTTCATTATTTAAATTAACACCAAGAACAATGCAGTCTTTATTCAATGAGGAATTGTAATACCTATTTGCCAACTCCTAATTTTAACCATGGAGCCACCAGGCACTGTCCTGCAATGTATTCAGTCAGCTATAGATATAAATACAATAGTTATACACAGTTGAAATTTTTCTCAATTATAACCAAGATTAAAAAAAAACATTATTCCAAACTTTATATTTTTGAAAGTACAAGTTCAGCACTTTTTATTATGTGGAAGGGCAACCTTTATTTACCTGAACTACTGTTGCTCACAATTTTTTGAGACTTCGACTAGCTGAATGATTAATAATTTAATTTCAAAGCTCCTGAACATGATTTTACAATAATTGTTAGAGATGAAGCGAAGGGTTGCATGAACATTTTATTTAAGTATTGCTCAAAGTGAAGATTCTTTCAGTTTCACATTTGACTTCACTTTGAGTTACATTTTTGTAAAAATTCTTGACAAATATTACGATGAACCTTTTCATATGGAAACATATGAACATAAGTTTTGCTTAACCATTAAATCTGGAACAAGCAAAGTGTAATACTACAACACATGTGACGTCAAATGTCAAATAATAGACACATCTGTGCCATTCATTTCTAAAATAAAATGTTTTAAAAACTCTTGCGGGCCAAATATAATTCCGTTTAAAAAATGTTAACAAAACTTTTCAGTAAAACTTTGGTGATGTCCAAACTTCTGAAATGTCCAACCACGAACAGGCGGATCAGACTTTTAAAATAGTCCGCAGTCCACCTGTTTGAAGGCAGATTCAAATTCCACGCCGATAATTGGTAAAACTGGAAGTGACGTCAGTGGCATCACATCCGGCCCCTGGAACACATAGTTCCTGGTTGCTGTTGCTGAATGTGACGTCACTGACTTCACTTCTGGCTTACCGAGCCGGTTTTTCACTGCAAGACCGGGTTCTCTACTCTGTCTTCAGTGAAAGGATTCTCACTTCAGCGGGATGTTACTGCTCCTGATCCCGCCGGAGGAAGTATAGTGAGCTCCTTCTCACCGGCAAACGTGTCGAAAACCCGTACTGCTCACCGGAGGACAAACATCCATGCTCACGGCACCCGATGTTGCTCTAATCTGTAACAAGATCAACGGATCCTGCTCGAAGGAACTCGACTAAACAGGTTCCCAACATGGTAAAAACAACCTTGGTCGAAATCCATTACTTCATTACAGCAGGTCTCCATTCAAAGTAAAGCCAGCTGAACGGCACACAGGCAGCAGTGATCAGCTAGCTGCTGTGGGAGTGTTAAGGAGGCGTGGCAAGCGCATCTCTGTGCCAGGGAGGGGGGGGGGTGTGCAGGCTGGCTGACCATGGGGAAACTGGTTCCCCATCGAACAGGAATTGATGTGCCCATGTGGTGCACATTGATTACCGTTCGTAATCAATCACAGTGTGACATCACCACGTTGTGATTGCCCACCCGTCAATTGCACGGCTTTGTTTGTAAGGTTCCCTGAAGGATGTCATAGGAAAAGTGCTACCTCAGAAATATTAGTTATTGTTAAGGTTCAGTCTAACAGAACAGTCCCACTTTTTTCTTGAGGGTCTCATTTTAACAGAAGCTACTTATAAAGGGGAAATCTTTCCCTTTTCTAGGCATTCTGTTTACCACTCACTCACTCACTCGCACCAACATAGTACAGGGAACTGCATTTGTGTGAAAAAAATCAAAATGGAAGTCATACTTTTTATAGATGGTAATGGCCTTCACAGTTCTCTTCAACACTGTATGAGTTATCCATATCTCTCACTTCAAAGAGCTGAATACTGCCATGTTAGGCTCATCTCAGCCAAAGTATTCTTTCAAAGAATGCAATTACGTTTAATGGAAAATAGGATCATTTTTTTCCTGGCTGGCTTTGCTGTAAAATCTTTTTGTGGAGAAATTAATACGCTGATAAAAAAAAAGTCAAACAGTGTAAATAAGGTTCTCACATTCCTGGTCAAATGTTTAACTAGTACATTGCAGCTGTCATGATTGAAAGCACTTGCTGGCACATGTACAAAATTAGGTGAAACTATCTTGAATGAAATAAAGAGCATTGCCTGTGGAGACAGAGAAAAGCAGCTTTTCAGGTGCAAAGAATGAACAATGCATTTTATTTCAGCCAATTGTTCCAGTAACATTCTACTATGATTCAAGTTATATATTTTCAGCTTAACCTTTGAAAAATTTACAGTTCTGCAGCTTGTATGTCCTCCGGTGTAAATTTACTTGTACTTTCCTCAAAAGTGTTCAATAATGTTAGACTTAAAGGAAATATCCACGTAAATCATGTAGTTTAGGACCAGGAGTGCCCTTGTGTGATCAAGCATAGACCAGCTGCAAAAAGAGTTTAAAAACTTTAGTACCAGATTCCTAAGGTAGCTAGTACCCTTGTTATCACCCTTATGCCCCATTAAGTGGCTGCATAGTTGTGGGGGATCAAACTAGTGAACATCATCATCAAGTCCAAGTAAAGACTAAAAAAAAAACTGTATGCTTCACATAGGTAACCTAAAGCCCCCCATAGACAGGCCTATTCCCGGCCATAGTTGCAGCCGACCAACCGGCGTGCTTGCTCCCGCCGAGCACATAAAGGTTGGTCGGCCGCAACTATAAGAGAGCCCACCTTGAGTTTCTGAGATAAAAAGCCAGCAGGTCGGGTCACACACAGATCCGTCCTGCTGGTTCTTTTTCTGCCCGATCCTGCTGCAGGCTGTTAACTCAGAGGGGGAGTCTCCTCCCTCTCCGTGTTAATTGGCTACAGTCAGGCAGATATCGCGTGTGTTAGTGGAACACACAGGATTCCTGTCCGTTCTGTAGCCCACTCCTCACAGCGTGGTGACGTCACCACTCAGTGAGGAGTCTGTTAAAAGTCGGCCATAGATCAGGACGTCTATGGCCGGCTTAAGCTTTTGGACTACAAGGTACTATACATATAGTAAAATAAGTAACCATCAACCAATGAAGGCGTTGGGCTATGAAAGAAGTGAAATGAGGCCTACATGACAGAAATGAGAAAGGGGACTGTAATGCAAGGGTGAAGTATTTGATATTTCAGTATAGAGAGTGGGATGAAAGTTATTACATGATTGGGTGGTCATTTGGTGGACATTGGGTGGTACTCTAAGGCTGGCCATACACAGGTCGATTTTTTAATAGATTAGAGCACAATCCATCGCCGTGCCATTTTTGGTGATCAATTGTTCTTGAAGCGATTGCATCCAGCCTTTGTTTGAGCGGAATCAATCGATGCCACTTGAAAAAAGCCATGGTTCGGGATCCATTGCACAGAAGTGCTGCACATCGATTCTCTGTTCAATCCACAAAGCTCGAGGGCAGCGTGGGTACGTCATCACGCTGTGCTAGAGGGTTCATTGATTTAACAAGTATCAACCCGTGTATGGCCACCTTTAAAAGACGTTGCAAAATGGTTAGAAGACATGAGGATAGTTTCAGGGTTATGATTTTCAGAAGAAGTTTGTTGAAGTGAAAGCTTCCTTGAAATAAATGATGTTATAATGTATAAGGTGTAGCTAAAGTGCAAACAATAATTTCTTATATGTAACTAGTTATATGTGAAAAACATTAAGTAACTACTTCATATCACATTATGAATAGTAAATAATACCATGATTCCTCTTGGTAACAAAACAAAGTAATGGTTTTATAACAAGCCGATTATGATAGACCATGGTTGTCCAGTTCTAGCCCTGTGAAGGCAAGAATCATTTTTATTATTAAAATATATTCATTAATAAGTTCAGAAGTTCACTGTATCCTGTTTATACACAGGTAAAATATTACATGGTGAATTCTAGAACATTTTTGCAGATGCCAGTGAGGGGGTCAGTGTGACCTGGTATGAGATAATAAGCTAGGAATTGCACCTTGCCAAATGGTAACAGAACAAATAACAAAGTATAATGATTGTAGTGTTGTAAGCATAAACAATAATGTAGAGTCTAAACAATATCTTACGTCTAAGTAAACTTTTGGTAAAACATGTATAAAGTGTTTTCCTAATGTATAAGCAGGACATGAACTCTTCCTGTTCTCTGCAATCGATCGTATTTGTGTGTGCTAAAGAGCTGACAATCCTATTTTGGTTCCTGCACACTGCCCTAACCAGCCCTCAAGTGGAACATATCATCCACTGGCTGTCTGCTGACTCCTACATGAACTGCTGAGGTTGACATATTGGAGGCTGTATTTCTGGTGAGTTTAATATGAATGGTTTGACTGGTGGACTGGGAATGGTGGGAGTATGGGGATCAGTGCTGTCTCAGCCTGTCTTGAGTGGGTTGGAGGGAGTGGGCACATGTCTGATAAATAAACCCACTGATAAATTCCAACAAATGGGAGATGGTGGGGTGATGGGGTAGGGGTCTTAAGGCCCCCATACACGGGTCGGATTCCGGGACGATCGATTCCAGGCGCGTGCACGCGAAACGATCGTGCCGGAATCGCGTGCAGCCCACCTTGTCCGATCGTTCGCGTCCGATTGATCGGGGGCTCAGAATCGGATCCGACAGAGAACCAACATGTTGGTCTTTCTGATCCGATTCTGCACACATCAGGGGGAGTTGCCGTTTCGGAAGTAAGCGATCGGACACGGAATCGTCCAGGAATCCGTGGGACAAGGTGGTATGCAGCGATCGGATACTCTTAATTGGCCGATTGATCGGAGCTCCGATTCCCGCTGAGATCGCCGGAATCGATCGGATCAGTGATCAATCGGCCATGGAATCCGACACGTGTATGGCTAGCTTTAGTTTCAAGTGGAGGGTGGTGGGACACATTATGTCTGATGGGGTCACCAGGGCACCTGGAATTCAGGAAAATAGGGATCCCTGTATGTTCCCAGGTGGCCCGATACTTTTGATGATCTGCCTTCTACCCAGCTGTCTAAAGGGATGTCAACCTCCCCAGTACCATATCCTCTATTCTGAACCTAGTGATAAAATCCACCTGAGGCGGATACTTTGCCCACACGGGTGGAAAAGACCCACCTGGTGTGACCTATACAGATTGGGGGTTCCGAGGTGGTTTCCCTTTGTCCCCCACCCCTAAGGGGCTAAGGGTGGAGGCGCCACACACTTTTGGGATGAGGTGGCATGGAGGACGCTGCATATAAACACACTGACTGCAATAAATCATCTACATATGTTTGTAATAATTATCTGTTTGACCAGGGGCCATGGTGTATTCAACCATGATCATTAATGTGAATGTGACAATGTACTCTGACATGTTTGAAATATGTTGACTCATATACACACTTTTAACTTTTTTGTAGGTCACTAGACCTTGTGGTACCACCAATTCTGGAACATCTGGTTGTTTCTTTTCCCCCCTGATGATGCCCCCAGAGGGGCAAAACGCGTAGAGGTTTTCCTTGGTGCTACTTCATGCAAGGCTCCAATCCAGTGGGTCCACCTGGGTCTTGTGTGACACCAATAGCCATTGTACATATGGTTGTTGATACTATTTTAATATAGAGGTTGATTGTGTGTTTTTTATTTTACTTTCAATGTCAATAAAAAAATATGTTTTACCAATATCAACTCTGGTTGGAATTTTAGCTACCCCACTTTTGCGACTTAGCTGACCACTAATGTCCTGTATTTTGGAACATATCATCTAGTCATTTTCTTACTCTTTGTATACCATACCCTACTTCATGAACTGCTCTCTGTTGCATATTCTGACCCCAGATGAATTTCAGTTGGACAACACCAAGAAAAGCATTGATGTGAATCTTCTGTGTATGGTAAGGCAGATGTTAAAATTTCCCATTCAACATAATCCCATATTCAGCGTATTGTCACGTGAACTCCTGTAGTCCAATTTGTGCTCTATAACCTGTATTGGCTCAATCCTACCTACCTATGACCAAGTTTCTCACTTTGCCTAAAATAACTGCTCTACTGGCCACCCATGTTACTGATCACCTCCAGGCTATTTCCGAATGGCATTTCTTCTGAGATAATCTGTAACATTTTAAGTGTATTTTCTTACAGCCTGAATTGTAACTTGATTCCATTCCAGTAACCCATTGTGACTACAGTATTGCAGGAACAGTAATGAGTCCTGGCGCCAAAGTTTTCTGGAATAGCTTCTGCTGTTCTCTTCTTAAGGGGTGGAATTTGTCAAGTTTATGATTTTAGCCTGTTAATATTATATATAACTACAGAGACCCATCTTTTGCCAGAAATGCATTGTGATAATATTTGCCTTCAGACACTGCCATTGAGAGTTAGTTGACAAAGCGTTCTGCTTATAGGTGGCCCTTAGGGTATGATTCACCAGCGAAAATAAATATACATGTTCACATTGTTGATAATAATAGCAAACTGTGATAATAACTATGTGTGAAGGAAAAAACATTCAGGCTTTTCACAATTTGAAGTACTTGCTTTATACTCTATTATTTGCAGATGTATATTACACCTCGACCTTCAACTGACCAGGAAAGTTATAGGCAAGAATCTGAAAGCAAAGGAGATCTACACAGTGGCAACAACAACAAGAGGAAGACAGAATAGATGGTTGAATGGTATTATTATTATCTTGTATTTATATAGAACTGACATATTACGTAGCACTTTACAGAGTATATATAGTCATATTACTAACTGTCTCTCAGAGGAGCTCAGAATCTAATGTCCCTACAATAGTTATGTATATGTAACTAACACAGCCATATGTCTCCTAATATACGTCTCCTAACATAGGAGAATCTTTTTGAGGGAAGCCAATTAACCATGCATCAGCATGTCTTTGGGGTGTGGGAGGAAACCTGAGCACCCAGAGAAAACCCACATAAACACAGGGAGTACATGTAAACTCCTTGCAGATAGTGCCCAGGCCAGGGTTTGAACCTGGGACTAGAGATGGCCAAATTTTTCGACTTGCTAACTTTGTGAGCTGATTGCAAAGCCTATGAGAATGGTATCATCACCACAATTAATGGAGATGTAGAGACGGGTTGTGGGAATATATGGAAAAAAAAAGTTTTGTTCTAGCACATGTAGTTTTTGCATAAATTAAGTTAAAAAATAAAGTCGAAATTACAATTTTCAAAATTTTTATTTGACTTTAAACTTAATTCATGCAAAAACTATTTGTGTTAAGCTAGCCATACACGTGTAGGATTCCATGGCCAATTGATCACTCATCCAATTGATTCCGGCGATCTCAGCGGGAATGGGAGCTGCGATCAATCTGCCAATTAAGAGTATCCGTTCGCTGCACACCACCTTGTCCAATTGATCACGTCCAATTGATCGGGGGCTCAGAATTGGATCCGACAGAGAACTGCCCGATCGGCCCTGAATCAATCTGATGGAACCAACATGTTGGTTCCATCAGATTGATTCAGGGCCGATCGGGCAGTTCTTTGTCGGATCCAATTCTGAGCCCCCGATCAATTGGACGTGATCAATTGGACAAGGTGGTGTGCAGCGAACGGATACTTTTAATTGGCAGATTGATCGCAGCTCCCATTCCCGCTGAGATCGCCAGAATCAATTGGATGAGTGATCAATTGGCCATGGAATCCTACACGTGTATGGGGGCCTTTAGAGACATACTTATTTTTCCATAGTGTACCCCAACCCTTCTCTACATCTCCAGAAAGTTTGGTGTTGATATCATGTTCAGGGGCTTTGCAATGAACTCAAAATCATCGAGATGGTCGAATTTTTTCTCTACCTGGGACCCTAGCGCTGCATGACCAAGGTGTTTCTACCTGTAATTGGTCAAACCCAAGTTTCTCTTGGGAAACTTCTTTTGAGAAACTTGTTTCATTGGTCATTTTAGAGTGTTGCATTTGATTTATGCACCCCCTTTTAGGGTAAAAAGACTGACCTGATAAAAAAAAGTGTACATGTGGGGAAAAAGACACTGAACGCAATGAGTTTAGTATTTCCATAACCTTAATGTCCACAAATGTCTGCCCTCTTATCTTTTATATATAGTGTATAAAGTGTACCGCCCTGTTAATGTGGTTTCAAAGCTTTTACCACCTTTATTTCGACATATAGCCTACATATTCTTCTGCAATACAAACAAGTATGTTAAGGAAATATATAAAAAAATATATAAAGCACATTTTGATGTAGGTAAAGCATTCAGGCAGATGTTTATTAGCATGGCACATCTTGGCAATATCTTCCCTGCAAAATGTATTTTAAATATATAAGATTGTAAGGGCATGTTTTGTGCTCAGTACCTGAAGGTAACCGTACAAATTTTCTATTTGGAAGTTTAGGTTCTAGCCCAGATCATTTTCATCTGGAGAAGCCATTCATTTGTTAATTTGGACATCTGCCTGAGTTCTTTGTCATACTGAATGCTGAAATTTCTTTCCATCTTTGGATATCTAGCAGATGCCTGATGGGTTTTGCCTAAAAAGTTTTTGATATTTGGAACTGTTCATAACCACTTTGACTAAAGGGCCAGTTCCAGCTGTAGGAAATTAACCTGAAATTATAGCACTGCCATTGTTATGCTGCACCATGTGGATGCTGTTCTTTTGGTGATGCACAGTATTCTCTTAGGTATGGTTGCAAGACAGGAGTCTTTTCTTAAAACTTAAACATCCAGGCCTGGATAAGCATGTGAGAAAATGTGTTATTGTCTGATAAGACCAAGGTTCAGCTGTTTAGTCACAATTCCAAAATCAACACTTCAAATATAACAAAATACATCATCCCACTGTGAAGCATGGTGTTGGTAGTATAATACTTTGGGATTGTATGGAGCTTCTGAAATTTTAATTTGGTATAAACTTTATTTATAATTGATAATAGTAAGTGAAATACTGGGTATTAAGTAAATGTTAAACCTTAAAAGACTTGGATTTCTGTCCAGAGTGAAAGTAATTTATCTTTGAATGCAATCCTCTTGAATCTCTTTTTAAAAAAATTGACTTTTAGATGACTTTCACAGAAAAAAAAATTCTGCCTGTAATGAAATCTCTTATAGATGTAATTGTCTGGAATACTTTATTAAAATCTGCCCTATCTGGCACATTACAGTTTTGACAATTGGACTAAACACATTGCAGAAACCTGGAGTACAGGTCTCTGATATGAAAACTTTTACTTTAACCTCAAACATGCAATGTGGTCCTGCTGCCAAATAACTGAGTCATCAAGTTGGCTCTGGTTCTCAATGATCTTAAAGCTTGCATGCCTCTTCTGTTAATTGGAAGCTTTTGATGTGCCGCTCCTATATCTGTACTTAACAATGCTCTTCCCTTTAATGTTTCAATATATCAAAACTATTATCTTTTTATATGTGAGCCAGTACAGTGAGATCTGTCTCAAGTTCATCCTAATGGCCAAATACCTTACATTATATGGCTTTTAGAGAGCCTGCAAATGGTCAACACCTAACAAAATAGAAGGGTTAAACATTTTCCTTCAAATGAAACTCTTCGAAGATAATGAAAGAGAAAAAAAAAACTTTGATAAGAACTCTAAAAGAAATAGCTAAAACTTTAGAATGCCAGTGAAGTTTGAGAAGCATAATGCAAATCTCCAGACTAGGACAAAGGCCTAGAAATCTATTCTGAATCCTGTAAAATGTCTGTATTTTGTTACATTAGAAAAATGAATGTCATGTGCTGAAAAACAACAGAAATGGGTTATCATAAGTAATTATGCAAGCATAACCATAAAAAACAATGATCAACCCAGAAGTAACTGCTGCTTGTCCAAAAGTATAAATGCTGAATGCTATAAAAACAGTAGATAGACATAAGAGAGGCACAAAAGAGGCATAAAGGGGTTAGATGGAAAACATTAGGAAGGAAAATTAAGGGGGAGGGAAGGGTGGAGCCTCACAATGTTGCAAGGGGACACATTACCCAACAGGACATGCCCACCATATATCATGAAATGTGCCCCTCTGTCTGCCACCTCTTGATTTTACCTAGTGGCAGCTTCTATGTGATGATGCGTCCCCCTGGACAGATCAACCAGGATCACACTGCAGTTCGGATCGTGATCTGACTTGTTGGTAGATTCCTGGCAGATCAAATTGCTTTGGATGGGGACTAAAGGGATCCTCATGACGCTGCCACTAGAGAATCGGACCTTAAGTTGCAATGACCTTAAAGTGCACCTGTGTCCAAGCTTTAAAAATAAACCCTGAGTTTTTTCGTAAACATATACAATTGAAAGATTTATTTTTAACATTCCCCTTCAATTATTTTCTCTGGGAGCATAAACTTTGCTGTATACCCCAACAACAAATAAGTTTTTTTTTAAAAACACAACAGGTACTTTGAAGCCTATAGACACAGAGTAGAAGGCAATTTACTTCTAGTTAGTGCTATGTGTCCCTGCATTGCCTTTTTAAATGTGGCTTCTTCAGGAACAGTCAGTTCCATTACATGGAATACTCATATATCAATTATAGCCTACTGTTAGTTCAGACATTTTACATACACTGCATGCAGGACAAGCTTTATTTCCCTTTGAATGCTGACATTTCTTTCCATCGTCAGCTATCTAGCAGTGGCATGATGGTTTTTGGTTCAAAAGTGTTTGGTATTTGGAACTGTTCATAATCTCTTTCACCCCTTGACTCAAGTGCCAGTTCCAGCTGTAGGAAGTCAACCTGAAACCACAAAACTGCCACAACCATGCTTCACCATGGGATGCTGTTCTTTTGGTGATGCAAATGTATCCCTGGATTGACTTTCAAAATGTACTTTCTCAAGAACTGTCAGTTCCCTTACATGGAATCCTCATATGTCACTCATAGCCTACTTTAAGTTCATACATTTTACATATACTTTATGTTGGACCAGATTTATTGCCCCCTCTGCACACTGGTCTACATAAAGTGTTTTGTACTAGCCAGTAGAGGAAAGAGAAATACTCTAAAGTAGTGTTCCAATTCTGATCCTTAATGTTGCAGAGGAGTGGTGCAGGGCTGACTGCTTGGCGCCTGCCTGGGCGGGGCCCCTACGGAGTACGTGACCTAGGGCACCAGGTGCTGGCTGGGTCTCTTACCGGGTGGCGTGCTTTTCCTCTTCTTCCTCGTGGGCATTAGAGATGGTCGAAATGAATAAAATTAGATTCGACTTAAATTTCGAGTTTCCCAATCGAATTTTGATTTGACTGCAAAATTCCGCCAAAATTCCGCCCACTGTCCTAAAACAAAGGCTTCCACCTAAAGTTTTGGGATTTGTGCTGGATTGGGCTGTGTAAATACCTTCTGTTTTAAGAAGGCTTGATTGTGCTATGCACTGCTCGAGTTGAGGGCTTTTTGATTTCTTTCATCCCTTCTCACCATAACCTTCACTGGTACTTCTCTTTGGGTGAAAAAGCCTAAATCCTCCAGAGGTGTTTTCCTATCCACAAGAGACTGTGAGCTTCCCAGGGCTAAAACTCTGAATGGGGGGTGACAGTCCACAACTACCCCAGCCCTATAGGGGAAATTATCTACTCACATGCCGATAGAGATTCCTGCTTACCCCAGGCCTGAGTTCTGGCAGGAAGGTTCTGCTGAATCTGGCAGGCTGTATGCCTTCTCCAGGCAAGACTACCTAGGCCCCTCCAATCATTACACTATATGCCCGGTGGGGATGGAGACACCTCCTCTGGGATGGGCTAGCAGCTAGAAAGAACACAGAGATGCATTTAACCATTTCATGGACAAATCCTGTTACGCTACATGGTTTTTTTGATTTCAAGACAGGAAGTTGATCTATGATTACCCCTCCGGTGGGTAATAACAATTTTCTGCTTAACATGCACTGTTGATGGAACTTCAGAACAGGTTAAGAAAACACTGACCTAACGGAATATTTTTGCAAAAAATTATTCTCAAAATCTTCTTGGTTAAAACACGCCTGTGTACTTGTGGTGTCTAATAAAGATAAGTGGCATCTAGACTTTAGAATTCTGGAAGATTTCCACATCAGAGTACCACCATGTAGTTAATTAGACCATTCAATAAAAAGACACTACTGTAGTTAGTGTATGAATAGTAAAATCGCCTTCAATTACTAGCAAACCAGGGATATAAAAGTAAGATGCTGTGGTTTGGAAAATCTAAGATGTGAAGCAACGTTTCCTCCTCTTTATGGTCATTAGTACTTCACTGTTGTTTTGAATTAACATTTTGTAAGGCTTTGGCAGTCATGGCATAATGTAAATATTTAACAGTGTGATTTAAATAAATATGTCATACAAATGAAAGGAAGCTGGAAGCAAGTGATATTTTCTTCTACCCACAAAAAGAACACAAACACAAGAAATGCTCCCCGAACATAGGACTTTGATTAAAACCTTGGTTGTGGCTGAGCAGAGCTTAGCTGAGTTTAATTAGTATCCGGATAGTAATTTAATTTTCTTATTTCATAATCATAAAAAGCCAAATGACCCCTTTTTACCCTAAAAAAACATATTTTCATGCCCATTATTGATAAATAGTGCTGGTTTCACTCTATATTTCTCCAGCCAAGCCAAAATGCCAGTTCCAGCAAAAAAAAAAGTTTTTTTGTAAAAAAACTTTTCTCAGCAGTTAAATGGTTAAAAAAGTGTGCCCCCCAGAGCATACCAGACCCCCTTTTAGCATAGGGTCTGGTATGCTCTGGAAAAGGGGATCCCAATCAATGTGAGGTCCCCCGCAGACCCCTTTTGGAAAACCTTGAAGGCTGTCCCACCAGACCGCAAGTCAACAAAGAGGAGACTCTTAGTTAGATAAGTTAGATAAGGGGGTCTCTTCCCCACAATATCGGACAGGCATTGTTTGGGTGCGGGTCGGGGCTCATTGAGTATCTGGGGTAGTGATGGACCGAACTGTTCGCCGGCGAACTATTCGCGGCGAACATCGCATGTTCGCGTTCCCCTATCTTTTTGCCTATCTTTTCCCCCTATCTTTTTACATTGGTTAAACTTTGACCCTGTGAGTCACAGTCAGCAGACATAATCCAGCCAATCAGCACCCCCACCTCACGGACCATCAAACCCCCTATAGCATAGCAAGTAGAGGACGCCATTTCACATGCTGCTGGAGAAGGAGAGAGTCAGATCAGAGAGCTGCTGCGCTGCATAGGGAACCATTAGCTAGGCAGTATTGTTGTACAGTGTACTCTTCCTCATTGCTCTTAGTCTGCTGTCAGGACAAAGTCCTGAAAAGACCCCAAAAGGCCCTTTTAGGGCTATTTTTTTGCTACCCTGTTGCCTGCTGGCTGGCATGTCAGGTTGCTGCCAGTGATTGTTCAAGCCACATATTACACAGTGCCTACTGCCAGTGCTCA
>CM070035.1:38340563-38351062 GCA_036250615.1 Ptychadena robeensis
ATATATATACACATATATATGTGTGTGTGTGTTTTTATAGCTATATCATTCCTTATAGTTGTGTTTTTTCTTCCTCATTATCTCAGTGATGTGTGTTGGATGTGTAGAGCTATCTGTACCATTGCTCTTCACTACATGGTTTAGAGGACATCTACTTCCCTTAGAGAGAAGTTGAACATGATCTGTTGAAAGAAGCATCTTCCAGGCTTTGCTTTCAATTATAGAATCCTGCTCACTGTGGAGATATGAGGAAAGAGTAGTAGAACAATGGCTTGTTGACTGATCCAGCAGGGAAGGTGCTAATACTAAGCAAATAAAATTCTCTTAAAGTACAGTGGTTGATACCAATTAACACATTGAACACATACTTGTCCACACGTTTGGAAAGCTTATCATTCATTTTTAAGACCCGCTGCTTGCTTTCTCAGACAAACTAACAAGCAATTAAAGCCTTTCCGAAATTCCACAACCTCTAATGGGTTTCCCTTGGGTTGTGCTATTGTTTAAGGCACAGTGTGCTCTTTGATTATAGCAAATTATAGAATGTTTTTATGATCAGCCATGCCACATGTGCACTTATTGTATCTACTAATGCTGCCGACAAGTCCTAGAGAAGCTGCTAGAAAGGTAATATGTTGTATATGGCATTTTGCTGGAGATACAGGGCTTAATGTGAGATCCATTTATTAACTAAAAAACACGACTTCATCTATTTTTAACAAAACTGCTTTATATACATTTTTAACAAAATTGTTTTTTTTATGCAGCACATGTTCTACAAGATTTTTTAGGTACTTGGGGCTATTTGTATTATATACACCCCAGGTGCCCAACCTGCAGCCCGGGGGGCGCATGCGGCCCTTTGGGTGTTCTTTAGCGGCCCCCTCAGTCCTCCACTTGCGGCCCCTGAAACCTTATTGTTAATGCATAGGGCATAGGAACTTACCTGTCTGAGGAATCGAAGGTTATGTACCTCATCGATATTATCATTTACTTTGGTATCTATGAGGCACATAACCTTTGATGATATTCATGACACAAAATGTGCATTACCATACTACAGTGTTCCCTAATTCTTGTAGTATAATATTATAAACATTTTGTTATATAAAAAATAAAAATAATGTCTTCTAGCTCTGCCTGCTATCATTTTCATTAAAAATGTTTATACAAGTCAGTATAGATTGGAAATGTTATGTGGGGCCCTTTAGTGATGCCAAGGGCCGCACTTATGGCCCTCCATATCAACTCAGTTGCCCAACACTGATAGCACACACCTTAGCACACAATTTATCAGTATCCTTAAAGAAAATGGCACAATCAAGCCTTCTTAAAACAGAAGGTATTTACATGGCCCAATGCAGCACAAATCCCAAAACTTTAGGTGGAAGCCCTCGTTTTGGCACAGTGGGCGGAGCCATGCAAATTATTCCTTTTCGCCCCATCAGCCAAATGCTCATCCAGAAACCGCTGGTGTACAGTGCAAATATAGCCTTTTTGGTACAGAGCCATTTATTCCAAACTGCATACAGCTGTTTCAGGCTACTTGGCCATCATCAGTGCAGTGCATGAAAACCATGGCTGTATGGTGTGGGGCTTGGAAAGTGAACAAAGAGAAGTACCCATGTAGGTTATGGTGAGAAGGTCCATCCCTTCTCATTTTACATTTCATAGCATAATTAAATGAATACACTAAGGTGGTAACTTTGAGTGCAGCTAGTGTTTAATTACCAAAAGCGGTAACCCTAAGCCACACTCAGGGTGACTAACCTGTTCCAGCAATGGAGTTCTCCAATTTTCTTTCTGGATCCCCCTCCCCAACATTTAAACTAAAATAGACTTGATAATAGACTTGACTTGATGGCCAATGAGATGCTGGAATTTCAACATTAGAAATTAATTGAATGTGAAACTGAGATCAAGTACAACTCTGAGCTTGATAGGCTCATTTCTAGAATGCATACTATTTCCATGTTAATGTCAAAATTCCATCATCTCATCTTCAGCAGAACACATAACACAGGACTTCCTAAAGCAGTGTTGGCCAACTAAGTGGATATGGAGGGCCACAAGTGCGGCCCTCAGCATCACTAAAGGGCCGCACGTAACATTTTCAACCTATACTGCTTAAGGTTATATGCCCCTATTCTCAGGTTATGTGCTGCAATATATATTATACAATCACCCCCATTCATTTGTAAAAATAAAGGGAGCATAAGCACTCACCAGTCTGCTGATGCACCTGCAACACTAGAGGAGAAGAGGAAAAGTGAGGGACTCAGGCACTATCTGGGTTGTTAATTGTTTTTTCTGTACCCTATGATGTAGTTTATAGCCTCTCCTCCTCTTCCCACTCTATGAAGTTCCTGAGCCAGGATCTGTCAGCCGGGGATCGGTGGTACCAGTAAGTTCCTATGGCTTATGCAATAACAGTAAACGACAAAGAACACCCAAGGGGCCTCATGCGGCCCCCGGGCCGTAGGTTGGGCACCTAGGTCCTAAAGCTTTATTCATAGCCTTCAGATTAGTTTACATGCATTTGAACATGCATATTGAATATAATGTGCACTTTTGGGACAGTTTGTTAATATGCTTAGCCCAACATGCATTAAACAGATAAGGTATGAACCAGGCCTAAAGCCCAAAATGACAGCCTGATATTCTTCACTAAGAACTTAAATGTAACTGCTATATGACACATAGAAAGTGAATAAATAATAAACCTATTTAACAAGCTGTCAGAAATATCCATAAGGTGTTTATGGATGTGCTATGGAGAGTGTTAACATATGGTGACAGTTCCACTTCATTCAACCTACACAGACAACATAAGTAATGGAGAAAGATTACAATGTTCTTTCCTGTTTGTGCTGAAATAATTTCATTATCGAGGCAGAAGATCTTTTATCTAGGGGATATATTTTAAACACCATCACTAGATGTTATTTACTTTCATGCCAAGGATGTGCTTTTGAGAAAAATGTAATTTTGACTTAGAAAACTTAATCATTATATGTTTTTATTCTGTTATTACTGTAAGTTTCCGTTTTTTTTGCTGTTTAATGGTTATGCATTAGAATAAAAAAATGCTTCTGTGTATTAATATGAATGTGGTCTCATACGTTTCTCAAATGATCTTTGATGGTCTTTTTAGTCCTTGCAATTTCAATGTCATATGTGCAGGCACACTGATACTTTACTTTATCATTCATTAATTCTACATGTTATTTTACACATCAAAATAAATCAAACAAAGAGTACCAATACACAATTTACAGTAATAGTGTCAACACTCTTACCCCAGTACAATTTAGCACAGATCTAATGCCTTGCAGAAGAGAATTGGTAGAACATGGAAGTCAATGGTCTATGACACGGCTATCTCCACAGCCCATCATAGATCCAGACCGTCACTTCAATCCTACGTCTGTAACAAGAGGAACCCCAGATACTCAATAAGCCTCACCCACATCTCCACAACCCTAGGGCAAGATTGTGGGGAAGAGACCCCCTTACCTTTCCTCTCCCCTATGTTGAGATATGGCAAGGGGTCTGGTGGGACAGGGAAGGGGGGTTGCAAACAGGGGTCTGGTATGATCTGGAGTCTGGAACGGTGACCCCATGCTTTTCATGGTCCCCCTTTTCCAGGAATACTAGGCTATATGCCATCAGGGAGTCTGGTATGCTTCAAAAATGGGGTCCCACACTGTTTGTGCCCCCCTCTACCAGAGCATACCAGACCCTATACTAAAAGGGGGTCTGGTATAATCTGGGGTACACACTTTGTTTTGATAAAAACACCAAATTGGGAGGGAAGTTGAGCCATTGATCCCCCTCTGAAAAACACTGTCCAGGTGTTTGTACCCTTTTGACACCCTTTTTTATTGATATGCTTTGAATGTTTCTGAATTTTGCCTGTCATTAGGGTCAATGCAGTTCGCTGCGAACCAGGAGTAATTGTGTGAAAGTCTGAGAATGCCCACAGCTGTTCAGCCATCACTAGTTATGGGAATAGAGTGTTCAGCGTTATCTCTATTGACCCTGACTGGATACAGTTATCATTATTTTGGAATTATATGTATTTACTTTGTTGTTTTGGTTATGTTCCTCTTCAAAAAAATAATAATAACCTGCCTTATATTGTACCAATATACCAATGTGCAGCTGTGACCCATCAATGCATGGACTTTTAAAGGTGTCCTGTTGTAGCTCGCACCAAGACAGTAAGAGCAATTGTTTAGGTGCTGTAATTTGTACATAAATGAAAAGAACTTATATTCCTCCGCAGCACAATTGTGCAGTTCTGAAGTACACCTGTTGTATTTCCTTCGTACAAAGGACTACGATCAACATCATTGACAGGTGTGTTATGCTTCTAGAGCCTTCGCACTTCATTCCATGTGCAACAAAGCACCTTGGCCACCCAACATTCTGTAGCTGCTTTAATAATTGTCCTTCCTTGGTCAACTGCAGATGCTACAATCTGACCCTTGTCAAAGTGGATAAGACCCTTATGTTTGTTTATTTGAAATACTTCAAGTAAATCTCCTTAAAAACTGACTGCTCACTTAACACCCCTAAACACGTTTCGATTTTTCTATTTGATTGACCTAAACCAACTGATTTTAAAGTCAATCAACCAAAAATCAATGCCTGTCCACATGGTAAGATTGACCAAGTTCGATCAAAATTGACCAAAAGATTGATTGAAAAGTGATCGGATATGTCGGAAATTTTTAAACGACTGAGTATACATCGAATGTTATTTTGTTGTGTCCAACCGATTTTGGTTAGATTTAAATAATTAGCATACTTATACATACGGTGGCAGATATTTTGGTGTGTTTACAATTGACTTCCTACGATTATGCTTTTTATTGATTGAACCAACATCGACAAAATATCAGGTTCTCCATGTGGGAGGTAGTTCGATCATACTTCGAACGAACCAACGTCGATCAAAAATTACGATTAAGAATCTGACATCAATCATGGGGAAATATAAATCTGTATTACTGTCCAATAGATGTAGAGCTAATTGACATTATTCACTTCACCAAAGAGCGAAGGAAGGTGACTTTTATCACAAAGCAGCAATTCTTCACATGCAATCAGCCCATCAGTAATTATTTGCAAATATTCTTACAAACATAAATTATCACTCTGGACTAACAAAGTTACATGGAAAAGTACTAAGACATTTTTACTTAGTACAGCATAAGAAATTAGATGAGGTTTAAACACTTTATGGATCAATAAATTCCTATTGTTTTGTGCAATAGAAAAAATAAAACGTTTTCAAATTAAGTTTTTATGTGGACGTGATTCTGTCAAAGCAATTGACCTTTTCTTAGCTTGGAAAAAGTATACCACATGACGGTAATTACGTTGTTCAAAAATTGGAGTATTTGTGACATTTTCTGCTCCACTAAGCAAGGTTAGAACTTGCACCATATACTTATATTGATTTAAGGGGAAGTGTGTAAAATGTACTTTGAGAAAGGGTGTTTGAAAATACACAAAAAGCAATAAGTTATAATTTAAGGATTGAGGGTTGCAACATTGAAAGCCATGTTATGCTTTAGACCTTGAATGTTCATGTACTACCATACCATCATTTACATGTCCAAGTAATTAAATTTTTTTCAATATCAAATATATATATACACATATTGACAATAACTAGACAATCCACTAAGGGCATTTTTGGCATTTAGTAATCTGATTTACATTTAATATAACAAACCAAAACACTGCAGCAATACCCTATTCAGCTGAAGAAAAACAGGGTTAATGTGGTCATCATGATTCTAACACTTATGTAGACCAATGACAAAGATTAGCACCTGGCAACAAAATACATCCCTGGGAAAAACTATTTATTGGTAGAATCTGTATTGCTGCATATAAGTAACTGCAATAGTCCACATTATAGCTGCAGTTTACATTACAGTGGATGCTTGACTTTTACTATTACTTTTAATTGGTTACCAAGGTTTGGTTGTAACTCAAGTTGGTTTTAAGTTACAATTTTTCGCATAAGAAATAATAAAAATTAGTGTTGAGCTTGAATATTAGAATTGCAAATATATTCGGTAAATATCACAATTTCAAATATTCACAATATTGTGCATTGAGATGCATATGGCCATGGATTGCGAAAATATTTTCACAATGCGAAAAAAAATAGCACATGTGACCATTCATTTTGAAGGTAATGCAAGGTGATCATAATTGTGAATAAAAAATTTGAATATTGCCTATGCCGCTCATCACTAATGAAAATCCCCATAATGCATTCTGAACCTCATAACCTTTTCAGAATAGAACATCATTGTATAATATGTGTTATTTACCCGAAATACCAGTATATTTCCTGGTGTTCTCACCGACAAGCTAAAATGTGCTTCACTTACTAGAAACAAAAAGTTTTCACCATTTTCACAATTCAAGTTGTGGTTTTCAGGAAGAGAGGATGAAATGGAAGGTGATTATTGTTTTGTAGGAGAGTCTCTCCTTGGAAGAGTCTTTAGCCTTCTGTAGATTGGTGAGATGGTCCATTATGACATGGTTATTTTAATAACCAAGAAGTCCTCAAACATTCATCTGCGTTCAAAGGGCAGCTTAGAAATTATTCTCTGATATCTCTGGCTTTTGTTTGCAACTTCGCAAGTGGAAAAACTTTTTGGCCTCAACCATTCATTCATAATACTGAAGTAAAAATTTTTGATGTAACTCAAGTTGGTCTTAGGTCAAGCCGGGTGTAACTTAAGGGTCCACAGCATATAGAGCCCATTCTCTAATAAAATAACTGGTAAAATGATACTATTCACCAGCAATATGTTGCCTACTACAATATTAAGCTATTCCTGCATTTTGGAAAAAAAAGAAAAGAAAAACAGATCCAAGGCCCAAAATCTCACTCTCTGTGTGTTGATCCTACAGCTTTGGGTATGATTGAACCCTAGAAAGAATCATAACAAAAATGTTGCTGAGATTGTCAGTAGCTTGAATTGTAGCTATGTCCAAACTTACTTAAAATCACTTAACCTCACAAGCATGAAATACAATTGTGAAGGTATACTAAATTAAGTTTAGTCAGTGACTGCTGGGACCTGATACTTGTCCTGAAAAATTCACTGTTAGTGCAAAACAAAAAAGTACCATTATTTTTACCCAGAGAGATTTGAATTAAAATAGAACTGTGCTTAGTAAGATTCCGTCTCATTCAAGGGACAATGAGCACAAGAGAATTAGGATACTGAAACAGAAAGTTTTTAAAGTATTGTGGAACCATGTGAGACATAACCATTGTGGAACGTAAAGGTTTCCAGTGGTTAATACAGATGAACTCAGATGCAGAGCACAGAAATTGATCCCTCCAGAGTGAACGCTGGCTTTCAAGGCCAATATACGAGCTGAGCCGTTCTCATGCTGAGTGTGTTGACATAATCTCTCACTAGGACCGCACATCATCTTTCATCGGTTTTTACAATCCCATTCAATCCATCGTCTGGCTGAAGCACAATTAAACGGAGGTTTTATTTGTAAAACTGATCTTTTGGATAGACCAAGCCAAGACTAGCAGCTCCAGATAGCTGGATAGATGGAGGAAAAAAACTTCTCTTCCAGGTTTATGTACTGAACTATTAACATTTTGTTAGCTGGCAGCTGATAAATCTGTCACACAGTTTCATACATTGTAACAAAACAATGATAAATACTATAAGCTTCTGATTAACTGTTTCACTTGGAGACACATTATCCAGCCCAGTAGATAACTCTAGGGAACCCCTTTGGTATTAGTATAGAGATGAGCTGATCTAGAAATTAGAAAGCAATCAAAGCAAAGCATACAGAACTGACAAATTCCACCATGACTTACACATGGGCTGATGTTCAAGTTCGAGATTGGGGTTCGGGTTTGTGAGCTGGAGGTTTTATATTCACAATGCCAGAAAATTTATGTTCACAAGAGATTTTCATTTTATGCACTGTATTGCCTTTAATGATGAGCAGCATAGCCTATACTTGCATTCGCAAAATATTGGGAATTTTTTGCCTAATATTTGTAACAAATTTGTACATTCAAGAATTTGTGATCTCCAGTCATTATTAACTTCATTACGAAAAAGATGTCGTAAAGATGCAAAAAAAAGGGCAGATATTCGCATATTTTACATTTACAAAATTTCAAATATTAGTGATTAGGAAGATATTCACCACGAATTCTCAAAATGCCAATACCTGAAAGAAAAAGTAGCGATTCGAATATTGGCGATCAATACCAATTGCCTTGGTTGGGAAGGAAGGATTTCTTCTCAATAACTTTTCTTGTAGCACCTAGCCCCCCCCCCCCCAACAACTTGGGGCCGCAAGCAAAAATGTGGCATAGGGCCATCTAAATGCTAGAAACAGCCCTGGCAAAAGAAACAAGAAATCTCAATGAGATCTATCCCAATAATTGATTTAAATTGTTCTGCCATGCCCTATGTATCTTTATAATAGTACACGGTGTCATATAAATTTACTAGTTAGAGCTGTATAATGTGTTTCTGCTTCATTGTAGCTTCAATCTTTTTTGTCATTATTTTCTGAAAACAGCTTTGAATCTACAACTAAATTTTTGTGAATTTTAATGAGAGGTCTGGCTGAAGGTTTTGTTTGTTAAGATGTTTCTGAATTCAGGTGTACTTTAAGGCTATGTTTCCACTGTGTCAAAACGGATATTTTTGTGATGCATTTTTAAGGCACTGTAAATGCATCCATTGACTGTTTCCAAATTGCGTTAGTGGCCCGTTATATTTTTTTAGGCACAGGGCACTGCATTTAAAAAAACACAACGGAATAGTAACACAACATGGATGCGTTAACGCATGCATAGGGAATGCATTTTTGATGCATCTACAATACATTATCCCTCTACTTCCAATTTTTAAGAAAGGCATGCACATTAAACACAGAACCCTAAACGGATCACAAACGGTTGCATACGCAAGCCTCTGCATTTAAGAAAAAAGAACACAGATAGATCCAAGAAGCAGTAGACATATAACCTAAGACTGTTGATCCACTATTATTTAAAACGATTGAGTTCTCCACAAAGCAATTCCGCGCTCTCACATCTGGGTCTGTTTTCTTTCAATATTCTGCAAATTATCTTAACAATGTAATCTATTTGGCATTACTAGTAGAATTTATACCTCTCACTTTTAAAATGAGCATTTTAATGAAATACTCCTTTATTTTCTATTATTCTACATGATTATACATTTTAAAGGGAACATTTATTAAACATTACTAATTATTGCCTCATAATTCCTCCTGAATAATTGCAGACCCAGTTATTTGCATAAATGTAATAATATTGTGCGAAGCTTCAGTTCTGGAACTGCAAATAATTCTGATTCACGATGAATAAACAAGTTTGATGATTAAAATATTTTTTGGTTATTTTGATATAAATCTAGTAATTTTATCTAATGTCATTTATTCTCTAATGTAGACAAAGGCCTAAGACTGTTGCTAAGACTGTCTGTCTTATTTTTTTTATATTTAGCGTTGTGACAGACGCAACAGAGGTTGTGAAGTAAGTGAGGGTGGAAGTGGGAATCGCTGAGCTACAATTAAGTGTAAACCATAATTGATGCCCACAAATCATTTCCATGACCTCATTTGCAGTTGTGTCTGGCAACAATCATAACTCAGTTCCCCCTCCTTCATATCCTGCTTGAAAATGAAAGAATGTGTGATAATCGCTCTGCCGTAAAGACAGATTTGAGAGAGAACCTGCATGTCAGTATGAATCACAAAGGAGTCATCAACTTCGTTATGGAAAACACTAATGTTTTAATAAAGAAAAAAACATAAGATTGCACAAAAAAAAAAGCATTTTGTTGATTTAAAATCTGTCAAGCTTTTAAAAGTTAATACCTTAATCAAAGCTAAATTCTCTGTGAGCAGCAGATACATATATGAGAGCTGGGTTACCTGACCAAGTAATTTTATTTCTTTGTAGCCAGTTCTGTGATTTATACAGTACACCACAGCCTTGTCTGAGAGGGCTGGAGATATTTTCTCTCCGGAAAAAACGCTGCGTAGCACAATGCAACTATAATGCACCGACACGCTCATTGAAAATGAATTGCCGGGCTCCACTAATGTGACCCTCACATTGATCCTTTTTGCCACTACATAATGTCACAGATTGTCACACAAATCCATGTGTGCATGCTCTATAGAACCATAGTATACAAATCCCTCCAAATAACAAGTAAACTTGGTATAGAATTAACCAACATGTCCAACCATTGCTTGATCAATTTTATGTTCCATTTGGAGCACTATAGTGAAAAATTCAAAGAAAAAGTTTCATATTTTTTTTTTATTATGCTGTCCCGTTACTTTTGGTCCCTTAACCTGCTAGACATAGCAGGTTTTTGCAACATTTTTAATGGCGCAAAAAGCTGCTTCCCGGGCAATCGCTGCAGAGTACACTG
>CM070035.1:38351162-38370531 GCA_036250615.1 Ptychadena robeensis
AAGACAGGTTCATCAATGATCCATAGCCCATCAGAAGGACTTGTATCTGCTCTTTTGTAGAAGAAGGTACAGGATGAGTACTGTCAGAGCCCTAAAGGGCCCTATTGTCAGGCCCTAGGACAGGGCCACTGGTTTAAATATGTCTGATCACACCATTAGAAACAGACTTGATGTCATCTAGCGTGACCTATTTTAACTGCAAGAGAGCAAGAGAGAACAAAATTAAAAGGTCTGACACCTTGTGTTTTTCACAGCTTAGAGCAGGTTCACTATGAGCTTATCTGACAGAGGTGAAAGGGTTAAGAATAGTTGCCATGAACTTTATGCTACCTGTAAAATTGTTCAGCATATTTGGTTAGTGTTGATCTTGGGAGGTATATCCAGGGAGTGACAAACAGACTTGTACAAGATAGATGATGGCACCCTGAATGTATTGTGATGACATCCTTAAAACCATTGTAAGACCCTTACCTGGTGCAGTGGGTATTGGGTTCCTTCTTGTGCATGATTATGCCTGGCCTCATGTTGCAAGAGTATGCAGTTAGTTCCTGGAGGTTAAAGGAATAGGCGTCACTGACTGGCACTCACTCTTACCTTACCCAAATCCAATAGAAGATCTCTGGGGCGACTTGTTTAGGTCAATCTAATATCCCAACATTTCACCTCAGACTGTCTAAAAGCTTAGTGATGTCCTGATCAGGATCTGGGAGGAGACACCTCAAAATACCATCCATTATTTCTTAAGGAGCATTGCTGGATTGTCATGAGATCTCTGTGCATGTATCCATTATGAGGGATTCCCACTTGAAAATAAGGAGATAACCCTAAGGTGGCATGGAACACCCAAAACTATGGCTACCTTTACATGATTTCTTACTGTGATCAGTAATCACTGTAATCACACATCAAATATCAGAGGTGTCCATAGCCAGCTGAGAACCGTTTGCCTGAGAAATGTATTTAAACATTTCAATATCTTTTTTAGACTAAAATGTTGCTAATCAAAGCCTAGTTAAGATTTAACAAGTATTCTAGTAGTTTAGGCAGTCTAGTGTTGCAGAGATGTGTCCATCACACTTTATGGGTTCCACATAGTTTTGACAGTTGATGAGAACAAGAATAGGTTGGGATAGAGAAAGTATATAAAAAAAGATATTTATGTATACACTGCCCCAAAAAAATAAAGGGAACACAAACATAAGACATGTTAGATCTGGATGAATTAAATATTCTTATCAAATACTTTGTTCTTTACATAGTTGAATGTGCTGACAACAAAACCACCCACAAATAATCAATGGAAATCAAATTTATCAACCCATGGAGGTGGGTATTTGGAGTCATATTTGATCCAAATTTTATATGATGTCCTTAAAACAAGTCAAGATGGGGCTTAGTAGTGTGTGTGGCCTCCACATGCCTGTATGACCTCCCTACAACGCCTCTGATGAGGTGGCGGATGGCCTCCTCCCACTCCTGGACTAAAGCACCCCCAACTCCTAGAAAATCTGTGGTGCAACATGGCATTGGTGGATGGAGTGAGACATGATGTCCCAGATGTGATATTGCAGGAACTGCTGACACACTCCAGCCACATGAGGTCTAGCACTGTCTTGCATTAGGAGGAATCCAGGGCCAACCACACCAGCATACGGTCTCACCAGGGGTCCAAGGATCTCATCTCAGTACCTATTGGCAGTCAGGCTACCTCAGGTGAGCACATGGAGGGCTGTGCATCCCCACAAAGAAATGCCACCCCACACCTGACCCACTGCCAAACTGATCATGCAGGAGGATGTTACAGGCAGCAGAATGTTCTTGACGGCTTCTCCAGACTCTGTCACATCTGTCACATGTGCTCAGTGTGAACCTGCTTTCATCTACGAGGAGCGCAGGCCGCCAGTAGCAAATTTGCCAGCCTTGATGTTCTTGGGCAAATGCCAAACATCCTGCCCAGTGTTGGGCTATAAGCACAACCCTCATCTGTGTACATCAGGCCCTCATTCCACCCTCATGGAATCTGTTTCTGACCGTTGAGCAGACACATGTACATTTGTGGCCCACTGGAGGTCATTTTGCAGCACTCTGGCAGTGCTCCTCCTTGCACAAAGGAGGAGGTAGCAGTCCTGAAGCTGGGTTGTTGCCCTTCTACGGCCTCCTCCATCTCTCCTGATCTACTGGCCTGTCTCCTGGTAGTGCCTCCATACTCTGGACTCTAATCTGAAAGACATAGTGTAGCGACACCCGTGGGTGCCGCTGTGTGTTGAATGAGAAACCGGGTAGCAGGAATGATCAATGAGAAGTATTGTAGTTGAACTTGAAGAAAGTTTATTTGCACACGTTGTCATGGGAGAGAGGGTCAAGGGACAAGGCTGTTCGAGCACCCTGATGTCCTAGCACCACACTTGGCAGCTTCTTCCACACACGAGTAATTACTGTCAACGCTGCCCTAGTACCTCACTAGGCAGCTTCTTCTACACACGAGCAAATCATGGTCTTGGCTAATCTCTCTTGGGGACTTGGAAGTAGACTTTACTCTCATTGACCAGTCTTCTTCTAGAACGTGCAACAGAGTTCCCCTTTAGCTCCAGTAGGCTTGACTGCTTTTCTCAGGAATCCTTTATCCTGTTCCTCACACCAGATAACAGGTTCTCCTTCATAGACGAGTGTCCAGACTTCACACACACTTCTGGTCACCTCACTGCACCCCCAGGGCTCCAGCAGGGGAGCTCCCTGGAGACAAGACTGACTAATACCTCTTGACTCTACATTTTATAACTTTTCCTCCTCCCAGATTCTAGAAGGCGCCAAGCTCTGAGCCTCTAGCATCTAGGCAAAGGATAGCACAAAAATATACATTCACAGAACTGGGCAAGGAGCCAAACCACTCACCGACAAGCAACATCCCTGCACGTGTCGGTGACAATCTTGCTCCTTTCCCTCCTAAATATTTAACACATTAGTCCCCTGATTCTGACAGGGGCTACATCAGCAAACCTTCTTTGCTTAAGTCCAGGTGTGGGAGTTGACCCCTCAGGAGACCATCGGCCACTGCATCAGGAGCATGCCCAGGTGTTGTAGGGAAGCCATACAGGCACGTGGAGGCCACACACACTACTAAGCTTCATTTTGACTTGTTTTTAGGTTGTTAGATCAAAGTTGGATCAGCCTGTAGTGTTTTTTCCACTTTAATTTTGAGTTTGGCTCCAAATCCAGACCTCCATGGGTGGATACATTTGATTTCCACTGAAAATGTTTGTGTGATTTTGTTGTCAGCACATTCAACTATGTAAAGAACAAAGCATTTAATAAGAATATTTCATTATCTTATTATTATTAATTATTATTAATATCATCATTTATTTATATAGCGCCAACATATTATGCAGCGCTGTCCAATACATTTGAGTGGAGATACAACACATTCATTTAGATGTAGGATCAGCTCTTATTTTTGTGTTCGCTTAATTCTTTGGAGCAGTGTACATATATATATATATATATACTGTATATTCTTTTGGACATATTCACCAGGTGTTAGTGACCTAAAATAAGTGTCCACCCAGAGAAACCAGTCCTGAAAATGATAAAATGAAGGTAAAGGTTTTATCTTACCATCCAATTCAACTAAAAAGGTCAGGCAAGGTGAAGTATGAAATAAGCTTTTGAAGTCGAGCTTTAAGCTCAGAGCCACAGGCACCTCCATTTCTCATCTTTTTGTCAAAATCACCTTTTATTCACTTCTTTATACTGACTCAGGAAACCCCACTGGTCTCTGCTTTTGCAGCCTTAATACTAATAATATCCTTACTTTAGATAATGCTTTAAACAAGATATCTGATTTATTTTTCAGTAACACCTTATATTACTACTGCAGTTTGGTAATACCCTATTGGAGGTTAATCAGCACGGAAGGTTATACTTACAGAAGGAGAGGCAGGACATGTAATGAATAAAACATATGGTGTCTGTACGTGCTCTTTCATAGCCTTCAAATTGCATATTTCTGAAGTAAATAACAGTCCATTTTGGCATCGGGAAAGCTAATAGGTTTTTACTGTGTCCTATGTCAGGGTACTACTTTGTCCTTTTCAAATCTTAGCCAAGAATATTAAATTTGCTTCGGGAAACATGATAGACCCAACCGTTTTGATTTGTCTTGTGGCATGTCTGCGCCACTTAAACACATTGTAAAAAAAAGAATCTGTACCAACGGCAAAGTTTGTCTCATTATTTATACACTGTATGAATGTATTTTAAAAGGTACTGTTAACTTTACTACATCCGTAATAGCCCCCAAACAATATTCTATTACCAATGACAGACATCAGACATGGGATGTTGACCAATGATTATATCTGATTCAGCTGTGCTATGGTATATGAGCAATGGCTGAACTACTGCTCCAAACCAACCTTTGTGGTCACTATGGTAGTGACTCTAAAATGGCTATACCTTTGTTAGAGAGTCATGTACTGCCTCATGCCAAACTGCTAGGTAGGTTTTGTCTCAGGTACAGACAATCAGAAGATGGCAGAGCTGGTAAAAATGCTAAATAAGACCTGCATATACACAGTATTTAATATTTTGACCCTAGCTAAGGAAACATTAAGATACTGACAAGATAACGAAAAATCCAGTTGGATGAAACATCTTCAAGAAAGTTTCAGCTACTCCAGTTGCTTTCACTTACTACTGCAGAAGTTCCAATATTGTTTAGAATTCAGGAAGCTCCCTGTACTTTTGCCTTGCAACGGTGTTAACTCGCCAAACAGAGATAACTCAGGATACTAAAAGTATATTCCATCCTTTTCTATTTGATATAGCTTCATACCTACTTATTTTGTTTACACATAGCATGCTAAATGTTTATTTTATTATTAAGGACCTGGTGGTTAAGACAAATCACATCAGCAAATGGCCTCAGTTGGTTCTTCCTTGAAGGACCCATTTATTGTCCAAAGACATATGCAAACAGAGGTGTATTATGATATTTATATGCTGAACTGCTATAAGGGGGCTTGCTGGTATGTTTTAATTAATTTGATTTATTAACGTAAAGTCTGATGACTGATGTATGCCATGTTGTTATGTAAGCCTATTAAGAGCATCAGCACATATCTGTGAATGTCGTTTATATTCTTGTTATATGTCTTTTCTTAGGCTTCTACTATCTAGTCTGGTCTACATCTAGTCTCTATCCATGCCTGCGCTGGTCAAGGTCCTCCATCTCTCATCTTATGTAGAAAGCATATGTAGAGACCAAGAAAAGAATACTTTAGAATGTATGCCCAAAGCCAAGCCGAGTGGGAGTGAGCTTGACTGTGTGTGGGCAGTGTCAGGTCAAAGGGGAAAGTTTATTGGACAAGGTTGGTGGTATAGGGTTTAGGAGAGGAGTTTGGGCTTATTAGTGGTGGAGCAGCATACATTTTGTGAAGAAGATTTACCCTGCCGCCATCCCTATAATTATTGCATGTACTGTAATGTATTATGTGACGTGTTTACAGTATATACATAGTTCAATTGTATGTTTGGTTACTGATTCTGGGCTGTTCCAGCTCCGTGACCATCCGTGGGCTGCATGGTGCCTCGTTATTCCATCATTGCCAGGATGGAGAGCGCTACCATCTACTGCTCTTCTCACTGAGCAGGCACGTATCTCACGCACCGCTGCTTGTCCTAAACCAACCGGGCTTGTTCGCCACTTCCTCTCCCCCTCAAACGTTGTTGGCGAGTCATCTGCCCCCCAACCAGTATAGGTCGGGGTGCATATACGGAGGAGTCTCTAACACATTGGGCCCCGGGGGCCACGGCGGGGCGCCAGCCCGGCGCTGCCACTCTTGATATCTCCAGTTACCAATCATGACCCATACAAGGTTTTAACATCTCCTAGTGATCCACTCTCCCTGATGAGCCCCAATTGTGGGACGAAACGCGTCGGAGCACAAGTGGAATCACTAGATCGTTTTTGATGCCAAGTAACATTCTATATGTTTATATAAACTCTGTATGATAAATTGGTGACTGTACACTGAGTTAATTTTTAATGTATGTATTTTGATATTAGTACTGCGGCTTTTATTGACTTGTATAACTGACAGAGGTCCACCATTTCCTGACTTCCTCATGTGCCTAAACACCTTGTTTTCTTAGTTGGTCTCCCAGGACCTTTAATCTGGTATTAGGGCCCATTTATTAAATTTATTCATTAAGGGTGGCACATTTCTTTGGTAACAAATACTCCTGGTACCAATACCATTAAGCTATTTATTTCATAGTTCAATTGTTTATGCCCTTGTCACGCCTCGGCGGGTCCTCGGCAGTGCCTTTTGAAGAAGATTTATAATTGATTTTTTTAATCTATTTTTTATTATTTATAATTTATAGTTTTGGGTGACGTGTCAGATTGCCACGGCATAGGCAATATTCAAATTTGTTATTTTGATAATTTGATATTTCTATTAATAATTAATAATTGCAATAATTCTACTAATATTCGATATTAGTTAACACAAAATGTGCGTATGGCCATGCATTGCGATAATATATTTGCAATTATAATCGCATTGCGATTATCTTGAAAATTAATGGTCATCTTATATTATCAATGCATGACCATGAGCTTGCCAGTGCATACTATCTTGAATATTCGCAAATTCTCAAATGACCCGATATATAAACAAAATATCCAAAGAAAATCTCAATTGTTGTGGTGTGGTTATTTGATGCGGTATGTCTTAACTGACAAGGTCAGCCCTACACAAGCCATGACACTTGAGTGACAGCTGTGAGTCTGCTGGAAGTCCTTACATTAAATGTATGAAGGTAGCAACTACCAGCAGGGCTTTTGGATGTCTTCCTAAGCCAGGCTTTCCAGGTAAATATGCAAGCCTAACCTAGGTGAAATAAACAAATAATCTTATTTTTTTTACTTTTTTGAGAACTTAAAAACATCTTTAGAAGAAAACCAAACATAAGCAAGAACTTTCTACAACCATCTTAGGGCTTGTTCCCACTTTGGCGGCTGACTGCGGCTGCCACTCAAGTGGGGACAAGTCCTTACCAGTAGTAGACTGGTTTAATGCCTGGAGATAGACAAATGTTTTGAGTAATTTCCCTCAGACATTTCTGTATATCTGCAGCTATTTATAAAACGCCATCAGCAATATATAATGTCATTGAAGCTGTCAGTAGTAAGTTTCTTGTTTATGGATTACCTTTCAGTGGTATCAGCAAAGTCATCTTACTTGTGTTATGTTTAGATTTCAGAAGACATGAGCTAAACATGACATGTCCCATAAAGAGTAAGTTACGTTGTTTATAGAAAATACACCCGCTTTCCAGACATGGTTTATTTTGTTGTAAATGAGCAGTAAAACAGATGTATATGGTTTTTGTTGAAGAACATTAGAGTTTAGGTTTATGAATTGTTTCCTGTGTGTGTCTTGGTGTCACATCCACCAAACAATTAGCTATTATAAACGCAGTGCTTTATTCAGATACATAACAGCATCTGCCTTTCCTTAAAGTGTATATAAATACAAAGTGAATGGCATTTAGCTTCTCTATCATAAATGCCATTTTGGGTTTTTGTTTTTCTTCAATACTGTTTTTCCTTTTTAATACTTTGTAGCATCCTTGTGATGCTGATCTATTGAAATAACAAAGACTTCATCCTCAAGGATCGGTGAAGCCAACATCCCAAAATTATATGTCTCCAATAAGATCAATCCTTACGGGCTAAGAATTCAAATGTTTCCGCAACGTCCCACTTCTGACCCAATATTCCGTTCAAAATGGGAACAAATCCTAAATGAATGCTCCAACAAATTGATGCTCCTGCTTATTGAGGAATACGACAAAGACATCATCAACATTGATATTGAACTTGAATCACTAAACCCAATATAACCACATTGTTGACCTCGAGTCTACGTTGATCAAGGAGCAGGCAATCCAAGATGACCTGGAGAAAACAAATTTGGATCTCAGGAAACGCAAAGAAAAGAAACTAGCCCGGGATTTAACAATTTTTAAGAAAAACTTAGCTTACAGATGGAAGATGCCCCCACAGAGGCGTCCTTTCAATCGTAGAGCGACAAATACATCAGGAAACGTGTCTGTATGTCCATCACAATCGTCACTGTCGTCACAGTCTTCAATGGGTGGGGATAAAAATCCCAAATATACACGACCTGCAAACAGGGGAAACAGATCCCAAGCTGGAGTTCCAGTTCCCGTGAAAGGAGCAACTCAATCCATAGACCCGATAAGTGATACCGCAAATGACAACTCTGAAGACGACAAGGAACCCGAAGGCAGCGACCGTTTTTTAGATCGTACCAGATCAGCCAGAACCAGGAATCTAGAAACGGAAAAACAACAAAACAAAAAAAAGAAAAAGAAAACGAAGAACATAGAAGACTATCTGACTCAACGCAAATAGAGACTGGCCTACAGGAGTTCTCTCGCTGGGGTTAACATTTTGTCCCCAGAAATCCCTGGACAAATTTGATCTTATTAAAGATCTCCATCTATTCGCAAGAAAAATCCTTCTCAAAACCTTACACAGTAAAGATAAACCCACAGACACTCCGTTTGACGCTACCATCTATGCAGGTTGGACCACACAGGACTATAGGCTTCATAGAATACTTACTGAGTTATGGGAAGAAAGCAACAGAGAAGAAATCTCAGAATCAGATTCAATCCCTTCATCAACGGACGAAGAGAACCCCCAGGATAACAGCGAGCCCTCAACTAGCTCAGCGGCGAGTTCCACTGCTGCCATCTCCCCTGCTGAAGAGATTGACACCCTTTCGATCCCTAAACTAAAGAACAAATCTTGTACGTTCCCGGCACTTAACCAGAACCCGGCCCTGAAAACCTTCGTTGATGTGGTTACCAAGGAAATCGACAAGCTTCAGATCAACTCCAATTGCCGCAATTTATCGGCACCATTAAAAACAGCTCTGCGGAATCTGGAAAGAGACTACTCGATCACCATCAAGATGTCCGACAAGGGCAGAAATGTGGTCTTAATGGACAACAGCCAATATGCCAAAATGTGTACAGATATACTCCAGAATCCTGCTTGGTACGTGAGATCAAACCGTAATAAAATCTTACGATGTGTGAAGAATTATCAAAATCTAATATCTAAGGCCTATGCGGAAGACATAATAGACAGAATGACATTCAAATTTCTTAACCTCCCTAGCGCACTGCCCGTACCGCTCTGTTTTTAACAGCACGGTACGGGCAATCGCAGCAGTGTACACAGTACACTGCCTGCAATTCCCCCCCTCCCCCCGCCTCTCTCCACACAGCCGGCATCATTAATGATGTCAGCTGTATGGGCTGGAAAGCCGGAGCTCCTCCATTAACATGGAGGGCTATGGCACTGCCCACATCCGCCCCCTTCCGCGTCACCGTGACGCGATCGGTGACGCCGCGCAACCCCGGAAATGCTGCAGCTGGTAAGAGAATCAGATATGCGGCATGCATGGGAGCCCAGCTCATCCAGAGTTTGTTCTTCACACAAACTCTGGACGAGCTGGGCTCGTCACAACCGCTAGGGAGGTTAATGTATCCAACTATAGAATTCCAACTTTCTATAGCCTCCCCAAGATACATAAAAATCCCAATAGGCCACCGGGAAGGCCAATTATCTCAGGGAACCAAAGCCTAACAGAAAAAGCCAGTCGACTAATTGACGCCTATTTAAGGCCTCACGTCAGGAGTCTACCATCCTACTTGAAAGACACTAAGCACATCTCACAAATCTTAGAAGGCAAGGACATTGACAGCAATACCTACCTTGTGGGACTAGACATAGAGGCCTTGTATAGCTCGCTCCCTCATGATAAAGGCCTACAGGCAACAAAATTGTTTCTACAAGAAAGAAGTTTGGATCAATCTTTCTACAGTGATTTCATGCTGGAATTATTACATTTAATTCTGCACAATAATTACTTTCTTTTCGGAGAGGATGTGTACCTCCAGGTACAGGGGGTGGCCATGGGGACTACCTGTGCCCCTAGCTATGCAAACCTGTACCTGGGGGCATGGGAGCGAGAACTCTTTGCCTCAGATACAATGGAACACTTTACGCATCAAACCGGTCTATGGTACAGGTACATAGACGATGTGTTCATGACACATCATTGAAGCCTTACATCAAAACGATTTCAATTTGAAAAAATTACCTTCACATGTAATCAACAAAATCTTTCTTTCCTGGACCTAACAATCAGTCGGGGGATGGATAATAAATTAAGGACTACTCTTTATAGAAAGAAAACAGCGGGAAATACTATACTCCATGCTTCAAGTTCACACCCTATTTCATTGGTCAAAAGTATTCCTTACGGACAATACATTCGTTTGATGAGAAATTGCTCGACCATGACGGACTTTGAAAAAGAGGCACTTCAACTGCGAAATCGTTTATTGCAGAGGGGCTACAGTAAAACCATGTTAAAGAAAGCCTACCAAAAGGCAAGAAACCAAAAAAGATATGATCTTCTCTTTAGGTCCAAAACCACTGTAGATAACCAGACAACGAGAATGATAACAACTTACACGGCGCAAAGTAAAGAGTTCAAACTAATTATGTCCAAATATTGGCCAATCCTCACCAACGATAGGAAAATCAACAGCCACATTGGTCCATTCCCCCAGATATCATATCGGAAATCCCGATCATTGAAGGACACTCTTACCCAGAGTCATTACTCCGGTGATAAAAGAGGAGACACCTGCAAACTGAGAGGCACCTTTCCATGCAAGTCATGGAAGTGTGCATGTTGTAAGTTTATATGTCCTGAAGTCCATCCAGTACTTCCAAATAGTGATAGATTTACACCTCATCATTTTGCTAATTGCAAAACAGAAGGAGTAGTTTACTTGATCCTATGTGCATGCAAATCCTTCTACGTAGGGAAGACTAAAAGACAATTATGACAATGTTTTTCCAAGCATATCAGAGCAGGAACAGTTGGGGATCTCTCCACTGTGATTGGTCGGCACATTGCACAGTATCATCGATACAAGGTTGAATGCCTTAAGGTACTTATTCTAGATCGAGTACACACCCAGACTCGAGGGGGGAGCATTGATCAACTCCCTTTACAAAAAGAAGCCCGATGGATATATACTCTAAATGCTACCAAGAAACCTGGCTTGAACGACCATCAGAGCTACAAAAGCTTTTTAGAATTCTCCAGTGCAAACCCCTAAAAACCTTACCTTCTATTGCCTTATGCATCAACCTAATCTGGCACGCATCTACAATCGTTCTCTTAGGTTTGTTTACACTCCCTACAAACTTGAGTATGACTATCTCCCTAGGCCCGCTAACTCTTTGGGCATGTGTCTTTGGTCTGAAGTGGAATCGTATTGTTCCCTCTCCCTTATTACCTTTAAATGATATTACTCTCTATCCTTAAACTAGATACGCCAGATGTGCTTTCGTTTTACAAGTGCTATATCCATACTTGAATGAGCATGTACAAATTATGACCGTACACCCTGCATTATTATGATCGTTGGCTAATTATGATGCTTACATTTATGGTACAAATTAAAATGTGAAACCAGTACTCATTTTGTTGTTCAAACAACTGGTGGCATATAAGGTCTCCACCATGTTAGGACACCAATGCGCGCATTAACTCTATACCACACTCCTATATAGAACTCCTAGATCTTTAATGGGCAATGGCAGGATCTGACCGGGCGAACCCTGAGTTGCGGACACCAAGTGGCCGTAAGTATATGAGCGATCTGCCCCCTCCTCCACCAGGGATGGCCCAGCAGGCTTTGATTGGTGGCACATTGTGGGTTATTTCCCTAGGGTGCCCCTGCGATCTGCCGCTGATCTCCACCCCCTCCCAGCTCCAGGGTTGCCATGGAGCTGGTGAGACCTCCTTGGTGTCCACACGTGACGTCATCTTGCTGGCGCCTCCAGCTCCCTGAGTGAGCTGTTGTCATTGGCTGACGGGGTCGTTGGCGCGGGCCCGCCCCTCCGACGGCAGAGGGCTTTATATGGGGTGACGAACTAACCATTGGTTTTGTGGAGCTGATCAGCACACGTACCCTCCGTTTTGCACGGCCACCTCCTGAACCAGTCTAAAGTAAGTTATGCAGACTGCTGTTTGCTTACCGTCCATGGTTTGATTCAACTTGTGTATCAGGCTGCAGTTAGGCTGGAAGCTATCTAATATTATATTTCCATTACCTCCCCAGCCTACCCTGATGACTCACCCTGACCTCTAAACCTAGCTTGTACCTTTATGGTCACGATTCACTTATGCTTGGGGAACTTATCAGCACCTTATACTTGCTTCCATCAGGTACAAATTTTATCATTATATTAACAGTAATCTTAACTATATACCCACTCTTGAGTCAACTATTTTAGTATACCCTTTTGATCACTAGCACTTTCACGTCACTCAACGTATGCACGTAATTTTTAATGGACTCATTTTGTTTGACACGGTTTTAATGGGTTTTAATTGGATTTGGATATGCTGGTCCCATGTTGGGAACCGATGTTTACACTGTATATACCCTTTTTTTGGGGATCCACTTAATTTATTACCACATTGGTACTTGCACCTGTACTTTACTGGGTAACGCCCGAATATGCGTTACTACTCTTAGATATGCAGTTTACCTTGCACTGAGGGTTACTCAGACCCCTAGGACCTCATAGGGTCCTAATATTTTCACCTGTTGCACCTTAATTGTTATTCGTACATATCCTACATTTTAATCATAAATTTTTTCGATGGCCGTTGTCTAAAGACGTGGTTGGGTTTGGACCCCTAGTGGTCCTCTGTTCTTTGGGAGGACTTGGTTTGATCCTTGAGCCTCTTCGCTTGGTGTTTTTATCTATGTGATACAGGAGTGAGTAATATTTGATTTACTATTCTTTAGCATTGGATTTGTCCAGACTTAAAGTTATACCCATTACATAATTTCGTTCGACTCATATGTACACACTTTCTGTGTCTATTTAGATCTAAATCCATCTTTCATGTAAAAAACTTTATGCTTTATGCTTATAAGCTTTAATTTTTTGTTCTATTAAATTCATGTTTTATACCTATTTGTTGCCTAAAGCCACTTATTTACATTAATCTGTTTGAAGCCGTTAAAGTCCCCTCGCCCCTATATTGTATAGGGGAAACTGTTCTCTCCCTTCACTTGGGAATCTTTTTGCTGATGCTGATCTATTGCAACTTCTATGCAGCTAATTTCAAATTGAAACAAGACTGTACCTGTCTGAATGATTGAGTCGATTTATTGACATCCCTGATGATATTCCTGAGTGTGGCTCTGGGTATGTTACCAAGAGCGGTAGCCCCAAGACACATTTGTAGTTACTTTCCTGTTGCAAGCAATCTGCTGGCATCCTCCAGCGCTCTTAGTATGGCAATTGCTTCTTTCTACTTTCTGGGATGCCTTTCAGAAAATACAGGGAAACAGCACAGGTGGTCCCACGTTTCTGGTGTCACCCCTATTATTTGACAGACAAAGGAGTCCCAAGTCTTCACTAGTGATGGCCGAAAAGTTCGCCCGGCGGACAGTTTGTGGCGAACATAGTATGTTCGCAGTTCACAATGCCGGCAAACAGTATGGGTGTTGGACCCGTCCCCTATACCTTAACATGGAGACAAAGTGCGACCCCTCACCCTATAGTCAGGTGGGACAGTACACCCAATAACACATTTTTTTTTGGTGGCCCGGTGGCCATTTTACATTTATCCTGTGTCTCCAGTACTAGAGAGATAGGGAGAGCTGCTGCTGATTGAGGGATAGCTAAGCTACTTTGCTGTTATACTCCATCCAGTAATCTGTAGCTATAGCTAAGGTGTTCTGTTACATGTAGTTCATGATTACTGAGTCACAAAAGTTCTTCTCTGGGGGTGGGGTAAGCGATGAAATGCGACAAAATGGAGGTACTGTCAGGCTGGCAGCCCACTCCAGCTAACTTTTGGCAAAATCTGTAATCTAGATGTGATTTCTGGTCATTAGACCTGAAAAAAACAGCATTTAAAAAAATCTGTATTTTGTAAGAGAAGTTTAGCCATTGACCCCCTCTGGCATGACACTGTTCAGGTGGTTGCACCCTTTTTACTTTTGTATTGGTATTTTGGTTATAAATATGACCTGAAGGTTGGAAAAGTTTGCCCTACATTAAAATCAATAGAGGTTTGCTGTGGACATGTGAACAGCAGAAGTTCGATTTGCCTGCTCGCGAACAGGCAATGTTCATCCATCACTAGTCTTCACATATGTGGGAAGGTCAAATTTGGATAGAAATTTAACCAGTTTACTCTGTAATCTGTCTAAATGTTTTTCACCACCAAATGTGCAAACATGTTAAATTTTCTGTTCATGTGGGTATAATTTTGACCTCAGTTTTAGCCCTATAAAGCATTGGTCACCATTTCTTTTATCACTATATAAAATACAAAATTAGGATTTAGCAGAAGGAAGTTCTGTATAAGGTTGCAGTTACTCAGATTTTCTGCATAACGAAGGACAATGAAGAGTTAAATGTGCCCCTTTGTTCATGGAACTGCATCAGCAGCCTTGCATGTTGATATGTAAAAAGCTGTCTAGAAGTGCTAAGAACTCAAATCTTTTATATTAAATGGTAATGGGCAAATGTATCATCTTTTTTTGTATACATAAATGCAAACAATATAAACAAAACAATTCTTTTTTTTAGTTATTTTTTTTATTGCTTATATTATGTCACATAGTGGTTACAATTAGTATTGCACCTAGGGTACACTATGCACTTGGATGCGCTGTCCCCTTTTTGCTCATTCACTTTTCACATTAATGGGCTAACCTATGACTAATATGCCTCAGTATTTGTACTGTTGTCAATGGACACGTAAAGTTGTCCGTTGTCAATGGACACGTCAAGCCTCTGCTGCATTCATATCGACATGTAGCTCTGCATTGACATTAATGCAACGGAGGCTCAGTCTGACTTTTTAGGGGATATGACGTGCCCTATCATAGCCCCATTGCTGTCAATGTCCAGCTTGTGCACTGGGCTAGAATACAAGCATTCAATGCAGGGGTTTAAGCACAAGTGTAGGAATAGCCTACATTAGGCTTTCTGTGTCTTTCTTTTACTCCCATAGCCATGAATTTTTTTCAATAACGATTTTGAAATTTAGACTTTAGCCCAAAGCCTAGAGAACCCTGCTGTAATGTGTTCTTCGACATGGTTTCAATCAATCTCTTTCTTCTGTTACTAGATGAACTTTTCGGAGGCAATTATACGAATTAAGACTTATCAAACTGACTCTGTTTGAAATCCCCTTTTCACATAAGCTAAATGGAAAACACTTAGATGTTAGATGTAATCCACTTTCCCTAAGATAAGAATCGCCCACTAGAATCCAGACCCTAAACATTTCAATCAAGATTAAAACAATCATTTAGCGGAAGAAAGAAAAATGATAAACATCTGTCTACAGGGATGTCTAGAAAATTGTATTATTGAAGGCCTGATGTGTCTCAATGTTTAGCATTTGCAATGTAATGTCATTTAGATCCAGGCTATATGTAATGTGTCAAATGGGAAGTCATTTATAAGAAGTAAAATAAGAATCTTTGGTTTTTGGGAATCAAGGGAAAGGGATACAGACTGAAATGGATCCAACTTTTTCAAATAAAACATTCTTTAACAATTTTATTTGCAGATAACCCATACTATATTGAGACCATAGGTAAATGCAAGAACATACTGGAGTAATGGTTCTATCCGACATTGTGCTCCTAGTGACTGCCACAAAATTAAGTTGCAATTCATCACAAGATCTGTTTTACATTAATTCAATGAGATGGTCTGTCCTTCTTTTATCTCTGCTATTGAATGCATTTTATCTTGTGTCAGCAGCAAATCACTCAGCAACAAACAGAACACTGTTGCTGATCCACTGTATTGAATTGTACTGCAATTCAGCTGGGGAGACATCCTCTGTGCACATTGCTGTATTTATTACTGTGTCCAGCGCCTGGAAATGTACAAATGACTGCGCAGAGGACAACAATAAATAAATTGATAATGAACTGTAAATGTCTACTGTCATCAGAACTTCCATGAAATCTGTCTTGTTTCAGCTGGTCAGAGTGCTTGTGCAGCAATCCTGCTATCATTGCTAAGTTTAAAAAAAAAAAAAAATCGCCATAGAGATGAATAAACTGCTCACATCCTCACATACATTGCTCACTCTTTGTTGACCCAACTGACCATAGGACAGTACACCATAGATGGATCTTCCTTCCATCTTATTGTTGGTCGCCAGCATACCCTATTCCCAATACTTACGTACTAGGAGAAATTGCTTCTCGGAACAGGACTTTGAAAAACAATGTAAAGAGCTAAAAAAAACCTTCAAAACAGAGGGTACAATAAAACTATTCTGAAACGGGCATACCAAAAATGCAAGAGACAGGACAGAGGAGAAATCTTAAAAACTAAAAAGAAACAAACATCAGAAGAATATACTCGTCTAATAATGACATTCTCAAAGCAAGCACCCGAAATCAGAAAGATAATGGAAAAACATTGGACCCTCCTAAAGAATGACCCAAGACTCACCAAATACATAAAGACGTACCCCTTGATTACATATAGGAAAAATGAATCCCTTCGAGACGCCCTTGTATATAGTCACTTGTCAGGTGGCAGCAAGGTGAAGGCACGAGGGTGTACTCGAAAATGTGGCAAATGCCGACAATGTTGATTCATAAAAGAAGGCTATGAGACTGTACTCCCAAATGGGAAAATAATCAAATTGAGACATCAGGTGAACTGCAGAAGTAGAGGGGTGGTGTACCTTATGATGTGTAAATGTGGAATATTTTACATAGGGAAAACAAAGAGAATGGAGAGTTCGTATCAGAGAGCATGTAAAAAGCATTAAAAACGATCAATTAATAACTCCAATTGCATACCATGTATGCACATGTCACAAGTATGACCCCAACGTGATCTCCTTCGCCGCCCTAGCTCACTTACCTATCGGGATTAGAGGGGGCAGCGTAGATTCACGGCTCCTACAAGTGGACCAGATGAATTTTCCTCCTTAATGCCACAGTACATCCTGGTATCAACGAATTCTAGTTACAAATCATTTTTATATATGTATACAGTATAACATTAGAAAGAACACAAATAGGGAGATTATACTGCTAAAGCTATACCACAATTCGAGACAAATATTAGCACAAAATAACACGTTATATGTGGACAGATATGCACATGGTTGAAGATAAATGATAGATGTTGGTTTTTCCCTTTGATTTTTGTTTCTGTTCACAGGGGTGGTGGGACGGTGGGGACATGGGTCAGGCCTTGAGCATGGGGGGTTGATTTTCTACATGGTGGTAATAGGGTATCGTTTGGTTTTCAGGTAACCCTGGCTATGCTGGCTGTGAAAGGAAGGACGTGGGTTGCCTCTGCCCGGTCTGTCCCCCGCTATTCCCCACAACCCTCTCGGCCTGGGGGGCTGGGGGTGGGGGTGTGTTGGGAGGGGGGGACGCCTGCCGGATTCGGCCATCTGTCGTTTTGTGGTGGGGCTGCGACACGGGCCGTGTCAGTGAGCTGTTGCTATTTAGCGACCTGTGAGTATATAGTCCACACCCCAACCCGTGTTTGCATGGGTTGATCCATAATTGATTTTCTGTTGATGAGCTTCTATAATTTATAATTTATACTTTACACTCTGATCTTTTTTGTCAGACAACATGATACTTGCCGGATAGAATTCTCCTGAGGAAGCATATTTTTTGCGAAACGCGTCGAGACATTATCTGGCAATGAACATTTCATTAGGATGACTAAATTTATGTACATACCACTTTATGCTTTACTGATCAAAATGATGTATTTTACAATTATGCATTGTTATTGTATAATTATGCTTCGTAATGTTAATAAAATCGTGTCTTTATTAATCTGGGTAAAACTGTGCCTTAAAAGTCCCGGAGTGGAATCTCCATTCTTTTTGCTGTTTTTTGTTTAGATATCAATATTTGGGATGTGGCACATGGACACTATTGGAAAGATGAAGGGAAATGATATATTCTTTCTCCGATAAATGATAGATTCTTTTGCTTCCAGATTGTGGCGACTGGTGGTGAGGATACCGGCTTCCGACTGACCTCCCCTGCACTGAACCCTGAGACGGCCCAGGCACTAAATATTGTGGTATGTGTGGCCCCCACTCTTGAGCGGGTGTTTCCCCATATAACATGCCGGGGATCCGCCCTTTCCCTGCCCAAACCAGCAGTATCACATCAATAAGACCTGACCCACGACCGAGATCGTCGACTGTGGGCCCCCACCCAACTACCAGTTTTCCTTCTTTTTTTCCTCCCTTCTCCCCCTCTCCCTTCCTTCTTCCCCAGTATCTCACCCTTTTCACCATGGACCCCCACTGTAGTCCTCCCTCTCTCTTTCCCCCCCCCCCCCCTGGATCTCCCAACTATTGTTACATCAATGTCACTAACAAACTTCAAAGACCAAATCCCAGAATGACTGTAATAAGTACACCTATACCTAAACAGACCACACCTCTCTGCAGCTTCTCTACCCAATCATGTAAGACTCCCTTCTTGTGCTATTATCCTATAAATCTACTGACACCTTTTACCCTTTGCCTTTTGGCACATGTCATGTAGACCCTCTGCTTCTTTTCTTTTTTCAGTCAGGTCCAGGTTTTCTATATACAACAATTTTCCTGGCAGCAGTGTGATGATATCATCACGCTGCTGCCCGATATCGGAAGAACAGCAAAGCAATGGTCATGCCCAAGGTAGTGTACACTGCGATTGTTGTATAATCAATCGCCGAACTTACCATATAACAATCGCAGTGGAATCGTAAAGTGAATGACTAGCTTAATACACTATGTCTATATCAGAGTTTGATAAGTGAAACTAAGCTTTAAGTTATATTCAACTCACCCAGCAATTGATGGATATATTCGTACAAATCTAAGAATTTAGATGAGCAAAGCTCTTTTGAAGATGTGAGCTAAAAGATTGATGATTAGGGAACAAAGGTAACTAGCACAAGATTGGGTAAATATGCAGAAAGAAAATAATTTGTGATGGAGGAGTTTTGATATTTAGGTTTACTGGTTAGGATTTGTGTTACACTCATTCAAATGTTAAGCATATTATTAAAGGACAATAGTACCTACTGTAGTTGACTGTAAGATAAGCTTGTCTAGGGGTAGCTTCAGCCAATATTAAGAATGTACTTTAATGATAGTTACAGACAGTATTAACCCCCCTGGCGGTTCACTGAGGTGCAGATTTCTGT
>CM070035.1:38370631-38382029 GCA_036250615.1 Ptychadena robeensis
TAAAAGATAGGGGGCGAACCGAACTTGCCATATGTTCGCGAACATGGGCGAACGTGAACAAATAGTTCTCCGGCGAACAGTTCGGGCCATCACTAATGGTGATCATTCGCAAAATCGGTCACAGAATAAAGCGCTATGGCTGGCTTTAGAGGTACAGTAAAAAAATTTTTGGGGGGAAAAACTATTTTTTTTTTTAAGTTTACACTTGTTTTCTTTTCTTTTGATTTGGATTGGATAAAACGTAAAAAATGTAAAAAAATCCCGCTCAGCGGGAGCGTTTCTGCTAGCGGGATCCACTTTGAGCTGGATTACAGAAAGGCATTTCTATAATCCAGTTCAAAAGTAAAAAAAAAAGATTTAAAAAAAGGTTTTTTTTTTCTTTGAGACCGGGTCCCGCCTCTGTGACGTCACACGTCACTCCGGAACCCGGAAGAAGACGGAGATGGCGCGGGATCGCGATGGCGGCGGACCAGGTGAGCTCCCACGATGTGCCCGAACCCAGTTCGGGCGTATCGATAGTTGCAGCGTCCCTTTGCCCGAACTGGGTTCGGGCATATCGCTAGGGAGGTTAATTATAATTTTTTTAAATTTTTACAATACCCATTTTTACATTGTGATGCAGATAACATTTCAGACTTGCTAACCCTGACATGTAAATCTGTCTTATGGTGTCAGGAACCCAGCCAGACAAATGATTTGTCCAAGGCTGGAGGTAGCTGGAATACAAACCAGAATCACTGTCACGTCTGTTATTGTCAACTTTAGTTACCTCATTTCACCAATGAGATTGTCCATCTAACATTTGAGAACATTTTCATTATGAGTCCAGTCTGCTGGACCTATGTGTGGTCGTAAAAAAAACATCTTTTGCATAGCGTATAGTTGGAATTTTCCTTTATATTTAAAGTGTTCTCAGTACCTGGACAGAGGGTTTTAATGGCACGATAAAATTTAAATGCAAGGTCGTTTATGAAAAAAAGGCTGCCATAACTATTTATGGATAAAAATGTTAAAAGTTCAGAATTTTCTTTTAGAAATAAGTAGTTGTTATGAGGTGGGATATATATCCCATGTACAGCTGCTGGATTTCTGTTCAGTTACATAAAAATTAATTGCCTGCTGTTACTGTTAAGCATTTGGCCTAAAATGGCTGTTAACACAGAAGGGAGAGATACAAATATAATGTTCTGTAAAGAAAAAACAGATTTGTTTACATATTGGGCGCTATGTATTACCTGTTGTAAGTGTATTGATGAATGTTCATTGCCTTGCCTATTCTTAGTGCCTAACTTAGAGCCTTGTTTAAATGTATCATGTTGCTGTACTGTATGAACGCATTAAACCCTAGATGGGAGATATCAAACTTCACTAAAGACTGCACTCAAACTTATGTATGGAAGATGACAATTCCAACAGTAGTAATCCCCTGGTTTCATTTCGGTAGATCTTACTGATTTCTTCAGCATGTTCTTACCGCATAGGAAGCAAGTGAAAGCAGCTAGGGAAGGTTGACACTTCCGAAATCATTCTTACAAGGGGAGGTCCTTTTACTACATAGTTGATGGTAGGTCAAACTACACAATGTGAGGATCAAAAGTGAAAAGAAGGGCCCATTCTACTCAGAAAAGGGGAACAAGTCCCCAAATCAGTAAATCTGACCAAAATTACCACAATCTCCACGCACACTGATAACGTCTCCACAATCTCAATCTCATCCTATGTCCTATCTAGGCCTATCTCATCCTATGTCCTATCTAGGCCTATGTCTAAAAATTACCACAATCTCCACGCACACTGATACCGTCTCCACAATCTCAATCTCATCCTATGTCCTATCTAGGCCTATCTAATCCTATGGGACAGCCTATATCCCGTGCACCATCTCTGGCCTCTCTAGTGTGACTGGCAGCACTCCCTCACCTCTACTGGCTGGTTCGACACTCTCCTGAGAAGCCAAAGTGGGCGAAACATGCCGGAGGTGTAATTACAGTCAACCCAGCCTATTGTATGTAAATGCTGTACAATTTCTTTTTTGATATGTCTTTAATGTGTTTGGGGTCATCCACAGTTGTGTGTTCGTGGCTCTGACCCATGACATTGTTTTATTCAAGTCCGACTTGACTAATAAAGACATTTTTATGTAATGTCAGGATTATATAAGTGCTTTTAAAACCCAATAATTTTGATCTGATTTACTGATTTGGGGACTTGTTCCTCTCTACTAAGTAGAATGGGACGTTTTTTTCACTTTTGAGTCGCGCTGTGGGTGTGGCACACAATAAATTGTTCCCCCTTCTACTTCTGACTTTGCTGTTATACGATGTGAGGAGTTTGCCAGCAGTTTTTGGACTTTCGTCCTGACCTGTCATGGGGGCATTATCTAAGTGTGTAAGGCTCTCAGACAAGAGCACCCAGTCGCTTTCCGGGCTGCTGCCACTGCACCCCAGAAAGCCCGTATAAATGATCCCTAAAGGAAATTATACAGAGAGATTAAACGATGTATAGTGAGCTTTATAGGAAGTCTACCTTCCCTTCCTCAGTGTGATGGCATCCAGCTGATAAAGACTAATTCCTATACAAAGCTTTTTACTTCCCTTTCTGTTTTGTTCTATCTCCTGTGTAATAAAGAAAGATAGTAACATTGTTTGTGTTTTGTGTACATGAGTCCATTCCATTGTCATTCGAAATAGTGCATATGTTTCATAAGGCTCCATGTTCATTTTCCTGTAGAGAGGGTTCATGGGAAATATGGAGTCATCATAGAATAATACACTAATAAATTCTTTCAATGTATTCTCACTTCAGAATAGTGGTTTAATGTAATTTCGGATTTATAAACATAATTAGAACCACTGGTAGTCTTGGTAGAAATGATAAGTCTTCACTTATTTTCTTGACAATTAGAGAAGAGTAAAACAATATCTTGCCCCCTTCTATTTACCATTTGCAGATGTTTGCCAATATGATAAATAAATAAATAAATAAATATAACCAGTTGTTGCTTAGCTGAAATTTAATTTTGTTTTTGTTTTATTAAAATGTATGAGAAATATCTGAACCACAGTCCATTCAGGATTGGGAGAAGGATGAAGGTTCTTTAAAGGTTTTTTTTTTATAACATTAGTCCTTTGTTAACTTCATTGTTAAAAAGTTTCACTCCACTCTGGATCTAAGTAATTTGAACCCAAAGGGCCATCCCTAATTCCCCCCCCCCCTTTCATTTCACCTTTTTATTCTACCATACATTTCCTTTGCTTTCCTTATTTATAGATTGTTTGCCTTTTGCACACTGTATATGTAGATATATTTATTTTGATTCTTTCACTTATTGAAAAACGCTATATATACATAAATGTATATATTTGTGTTAAGTTAGATGTTTTTAATTGTGTTCCTGCTAGTGTTGGTTTTGAGTAGTTTCTCTGATTCATTTTAACACATGGTTATGCCCATGTTCACTCAATAAGTCCAGTTTTGTTTCAAAAATTGTCTACTCTCTCCTTGTATTTGTTAATTAGCTATAGAACTGTACTAATTGACCTTATTAAAAATTTTGAGACACAGGTTATCCCCCCTTTTCAATCAACTCCAGGCTTTTTTATAAAGGACAATTTTCCTTATTGCTTTGACTAAGAGTACATTGTGGGCCATATATGTTGGCTACCAAAACTAAAATTAATTGTAGCGATTTATCATTCGGAAATTGATTCCTGCCCACCTTGAAGAAGAAATCGATCAAAAGGCATTTGGACATGTCTGTATTTTTTTTCGTTTTGAATTGTGTTCCTGCTAGTGTTGGTTTTGAGTTGGGTTCTCTGTTTCACTTTAACACATGGTTATGCCTGTGGGCACTAAACAATAAATCCAGTTTTGTTCTACAGAAAAGTGTCTAATCTCTCCTTGTATTTGTTAATTAGCTATGGAACTGTACCTATTGACCTTATTATACATTTAGAGAAATAGATTGTCCTCCAAGTTGGTCCTTTCTAGAGATTGTTATTACTAACCTTGACATCTACTTTCAAAAACAGCAACGCCCTCCATTATTGGCTGACCTGATGTGTTCTCTGGTCATCTAGCATCTTCTCATCCTAATATTTGTTGCTATTATTGCGACCTACAGAGCTAGTAGGAAATAACATCAATGTGGAAAAGCATAAAAAGCAAAAAAGGTTATTTAAGAGGAAATACACACGGTCACCTACAAAATTCCTTTAAAAACATTACTTCTTATCTTTGGGGTACCAAGTTCATTCCATTTAGGTATTGACCAAATGTAATGTCATTACATAGCTAATTAATTTTTTTGTCTGCATTTACAGATATCCTTTTATTACAAATAGATGAACTTATAACCTGGTTATTTTTCCATTCACATTATGAAGCTTAATTCCATATTAAAGAAGAAAAAACACTTTGTGCTTAATTCTGAGAAACTAGAAACTTTAATTGGCCTACGCAATTTGCATGAATACACTGAGCCTGTAACTTAATTCACTTTCAAAACAGCTATTCAGAATGTTCTAATTATCAGCGTCTATATCGGAACATTCTAAGAAGAATTAATTTTATTACAATCCAAATTTCAACCCAAGGGGAAGCAATAATTTCACACTTGTTCTGCATTGGTAATTTGGGTAAAGCTAGAGTTTCTTGCAAATTAAACATTTGTCAGGAGGTCATTTCTTTTATTGTGGGTTTGGGTGAATCTATTGTGGTAAAGGAAGTGACCAATAGTTGCTCTACGTGATGTACTTATAAAGGCACATTATCCCTCGAATACCATTCAACTTTTTTAAGGAAATTTCAGTCGAGTGTACAAGTACCTGACAGATTTTCTAGATATTTTGATCGATTTGTACACAATAGTACTATGGAGCATGAGCACAGATCTAAGTAAAGGAAATCTATCACACTTTGTGGTATTACAATTGATCAGTGTTAGACTAATCTACATTAAAATCACATAAGACAATCAGATGTAAGATCGACAGAGCGAAATTTGAACCATGTATGGCTAGGTTAACTCTATACCCCATTGGCAAGATTCCTTTCTACCTATTGCCATGCAGACAGAAGAAAATGCCTACAAGTTTACAAATCTTATCTCACCTGGGAGAATAAAGAGGCCAAGTCCTCTATCCAAAAAAAGGGTTTTAACTGAACCTGTAGCATAAACTCTTCTAGAATCTATTGTTTTTAATACATATATCTTATCATAGAATGTAGTGCTTTGTGTACTAGTGAGCTGTTCAGATTCGGGCCTACACATCTGACAATCAATCTGACTGACTACTGGGGACAAGATCAACAAGCTAACAAAAACACTTTGTTTACATTTAAATTATATTAAAGCTTGTGGGGCAGCGTAAATAAGAATGCTACCCAGTGTTTTACTTCACAAGGGGCTTACATTCTCAATATTAACATGGTGAAAAGATATTGACTTTGCGGTATCTATACCCATTACTACCTGGAGTAACAAACTATAGACCTTTCTCATAGAGCCTCTAAAGCCAGGCATAGACGTTATGTTTCTTCTTTGATTTCCCGGCCGGTCGACCGTGCGTTATGAAAACATCCATGTAAGTCCCTAATTTGTTAGATAGATTTCTGGGCCAATTTATGGCCAAATTCAAGGTTTGCACGATTTGCGGTCGAATTTGCGGTGAGCATGCACAGTGATTGAGCTGGGGCAAAAACAGCCGCAGATCGAACCTTCTATTGCCACCTTTAGAAATATATCTTGTTGACGTTAACACATGCTCTTTAAAATATATAAGTATATTATTTGATTAATTGTGTATATTTACAAATAAAATGCATTTTATAAAAATTTCAAGATGAATGATCCCTTCTGTATATCAGAAGAACTAAGCCATTTTGCATCAGCAAAAGTGTCTTTAATTTTATGGAAATGCAGACTCTATCCTGAAATGGCAAGTAACCTTTCTTTGTCAGACTTAATGGTATAATATACTACATTCAGTCAGTTTTATTTTCTGGGAATTTATCCCTCTAAATGAGGTACACAGATCAGGCAGAAACACAGGCTCATATAAACTATGTAAACCAGAAAGATCCAGACATAAAACAGGCACAAGCACATGGCATTAAAGTAAATACAGAGAGAAAAGCCTGAAGGGCTTACAACTTAGTTGATTTCATAATGTAAGATTTCCATATCAAATGTTAATCTAGACTACTGTCACACAGGAGCAAGTGCAACCACCATATTACAGGGCAAGTCCAACAAATTAGAGGAGACCAGGAACAAGTACAAAGAATGTTTACCTAAAGTGCCATGCATAGCAAATCATTCTCAAGGAAACAAAGCTAAAGTCTACTTTGCATGGTCTAAACACAAACCAGTATTCTATTAAAAAATCAGTAACCATGTATTTTGAAGTCAGTAATAATAACATATTTACTGAAATAAAATGAAAACTTAATACAATCACAAAATAAATTTGTTATGCTTTTAGAATGTATTAAGTTTTCAATCTTTTCACAAATGCTTCTTTTATTAATAGAGATTTCAATGATTTCGAGTTAATTGCAAAGCCCCTGAAAATTGTATCATCACCATACTTGCTGGAGATGTAGAGAAGGGTTGGGGGTATACTACAAAAAAGTAATGCTCAAACAAAAAAAGGTTTTGCTCAAATTAGGCTCAAAGTCAAGTCAAAATTTGGAAATCGGAATTTCGACTTTGATTTTGAACAAAATTTATGCAAAACTACATGTACTAGAGCTAAACTTTTTAAAATGTTTCCACAACCCTTTTCTACACCTTCAGCAATTTTGGTGATGATACCATTTTCAGAGGCTTTGCAATCAGCTCACAAAGTCAGCTAGTCAAAATATTTGACCATCTCTATTTATTAATATAATACCTGGCTGACATTGAATCTTATATGACAGAAAGGATGATTTTGAAATATTGTCTGCTAAATTTATAAACTCCCTTTTCCAAATTTTACTGGGTCTGGACCCCACCGAGGAGCCACTTTATTCCACCATTCTGTGCTTTTGCATCTTTGATTTAGCACAGATGCCTCCTCCGTTTTCTATTCTTCTTTCTCATTCCTGTTTTCCCCTTCTAATGTTCTTGGCTTTTCCCCATTCTTTCTTACCTGATATAATTTCCTTATCCTGTTTTCTTTTGTTCTATATTTGTTTGTTTTATTTTTGTGTTAGCGTTAGCTGGAAAGTTTTGTCTGAAAGACATTCCTATTAGTGATGAGCGAGTATGCTTGGCTGAACATGTGTTGGGCTCAAGCTTCGCTATGCTCTTATCATGGCACTTTTCGAACAAACACCTTATGTGCTTGTGTGCCATGCTCGAGTCTCTGCCCCGCACGTTTCGTAGGTTGTAGTCAGGCATTCATGAGTCAGGTAAGTACTGCCCTCACTGTAATGCTGGTAGCCATGTTAGGTGCTGACATTACAGTGATTGGTTGGCCGGAACAAATCTAGCACCCGATGCCGCATGTTCGGCTCAGGCAGAGTCAGGGAGAGGCAAGAACATATTTATTCTGCAATGTAATCATTCCAAAGAACTACATGTTAAAATAAATATACATTCACCCCCATAGTCTGCTCTATGGATTGCCCTATGTAAAATATTTTCAATCACATTGTAAGAAACTGACGACGGATATAAAATCAGAGTAAACAATTCCAGAATAGGAGAGCAGGCTATGTTTCATAGTGGTGTGAAGTGTAAAGCTGGCCATAAACGAGATGTGTGGGCAATTTTGCAGCCAATCGATCAGCGTGCACGTTGGCAGCAATCGATCAGCCACAAAATGTCCATATTTCTCTGGTCGATCACTTTACTTTTGATGGGGACCAGGGTTCCCCACCAAAGTATTGCCCAGCACACAGAGGGTGGCTGGCTTTTGATTCCATTTATAAAGCTGCCATTTAGAAAAGCAGTAGCGATTTTACTGCTTGGCAAGAATAAAAAGTGTTCAGGGTCTTGTAATTAGGTTCCAATATAATATTGAGTATAAAATATTTCTCTTTTGTTGCTACTCGTTTCTGTATACAGTAGCCAGCCAGATGTTTGCAGCTGCATTAGCTGTAATATAACCCCCTTCCTATGCCCACCATGAAAAATTGCAGCTTTTGTTGTTATGTGTATTTACAAAGACGTCAGCCGAAGCTTAATTTCATTTGTCTGTCTTTCAACTTTGGCAACATCAAGCTGAAAAGAAACAAAGCATGAGTACAAAATGTAGCAGGGTATTTCAAAAGACAGATTACAGGTAATAAAACTGATTCAACTTCAGAGTGTTTTACAAAGAAATAAAGTTTCTAGAAATATACTTTCGGTCTATATGAGTGGCTCTGACCTCAGTATAAACACTCAAAGTCATTTTGTCATTGCCACTTGTAATCGTTAGGTCTGAAGAACAAAGGCAAAAAATGAAATATGATAAAAGTCTGCCAGTGTTATGGCTTAATTTCATTATAATTGCATTACCCAGATCTCCGAATATTTCATGTTTATTAAAAGAAATTAATGGAGTTGCTTGGGAAGGGTAAACGGGATGCCAGGGTGGATATAAGGAATCCATCAGAAAGCTGGTTTTCTCTCTTTTCTGGCAGACAAGGAGAAATAACATTTCATTCTGCTTGTGTCTCACTGCAGAATGTATGTGGGCAAACAAATTACAAATGGAAATAGATTTCATTTTGTGCTCAGGCAGCACAAGTCAACAGATGTTGGTGAATTAAATATTACATTTGTTGCTGTTATTTGTTCACTTTTTTTTCAAATAGACCTCTGTCATTGAGAGCTTTTTATTTTTTATCTATTCTATTTGTTCTCTTGAAGGTTTCTTGTTGCTTCTAAAGTATTGTCAGCTGGTAATGAAATTTTCCCAAAACAAAATTACACAGTCTCTGAATATGGTATTATCACCAATATGGCTGTAGAGGCAGAAAAGGATTGTAGGAACTTTTTACTGCTATATCACAGTGGTTTCCAACCTGTCCAAAACTAGCCAACCCCCCCCCCCCCCCCCCCCACCAACTCCACTCCACATACAGAAAACATTTTCAATAACATCACCTCCCTCCTATAGAGCATGCACACAACCATTCTCTACATCTCCACCAAGTCTGGGCATAATACCATGTTCAGGGGCTTTGAACTCTAGAGATGGTCAAACTTCTGGACCTGCTGATTGCAAAGCCCCTGAACATGGTATCATCACTAAAATTGTTGGAGAGGTAGAGAAGGGTTGTGGGAACATTGGAAAAAGTCTAGCATATGTGGTTATTGTATTAATTAAGTTCAAAGTCCAAATTTGGACTTTTGAAATTTTGACTTGACTTTGAAAAAGTCATACATTTTTTGTAGTATACCCCCAACACTTTTCTACATCTCCAGCAAGTTTGGTGATGATACCATGCTCAGGGGCTTTGTAATTAACTCAAAATCGTTGGAATGTTCAAATTAAAAAAAAAAATTAGACCATCTCTAATTAACTTGCAAAGTCAGATAGTGACAATTTTAAAAGGAAATCCCATTCTATGCAGATATATACATCATGTAAACATACAGCTATTTTGCAAAGACATCCATCTTATATAAATACACCAATCATGCAGAGACATCAATAATTCACATAGACAGACAGAGAGACGAACAGAGATGATCAGAGATGATAAGAGACACCGACCCACATGCACAGACACACACACATTACATGCACTCTACTTACTTTCTGAAGCTAGTTGCCCCATGATTCTCTAAGTCGGATCCTGCTTGTCCTTTCCCCAGCCTTCTGATTGGCTGGCAGTGGTAGCGAATGGTTCTTGGGGCACTGTGTGTGTCGGCAAAAGGAGGAAGATAACTGACACTGCTGCAGTTCTCTCTGACCACATGTGCCATAGGTTCCATGCACTAGGAGCTCTACAGGAAAGTTAAGCTAGCCATACATGATCCGAGCGGTGGCCGATTTTGCCGCCGTCCGATGGGTGTGCAGATCCAGGGTGCCCACATGGGCACCCTGGATCTGCACACCCATCGGACGGCGGCAGAATCGGCCACCGCTCGGTTCATGTATGGCTAGCTTAACTTTCCTGTAGAGCTCCTAGTGCAGTAGTACACCAGTAGTACACAGCTCGGCCGGCCAGGGAACGAACATGTCCGATATTCTCTGGCCGATGCCGTTAGTTTCAATGGGGACTGGCCGATGATGTCATCACGCTGCATTTCAGAGCTGATCTGTCCTGCTCTGTCGGCCCCCACTTGGTACGTGTGTGGGGGCCTTAAGGGTTTAGCTCACCAAACTTTGGGTAAGTAAGTAAGAAGGGTATACTTATTTGACATTATCACTACACTACTATTTACACAGTGACTGCCTACTTTTAATTTACTTTGGTTGATTATAAAACAAAAATAGGAATACGTTTAAGAAAACAGAAATACAAGTAAAACAAATTGTTTGCAGTTTATATATTTTATTTCTCGGTTGGATACGCGTTATATACAGGGGTACATTGTATTCTAGCATCAGTAAATGAAGTAAAGGTCAAGAGAAATATCACACTATTCTCTTCATGTGGAGATGCCTACTAAATGAATGTTATATTCAAAAGGTAAAGATTTTTTTCTGTTTGTTTATTCTGTTTAATGTTTTTTGTCATATTTTTCTGATGTGTAATCAGAAATGATAAATTGTTGAGAGTTTACCTGACCTCTACATAAAAATATTGAAGTAATGCAAAGAATTATACCTTTTAAAAAAATGAATTGACTGGAAATATAAGCCTAGCCTGTAACCAGGATCTAGACAACAATAATAACATGATAGAGGGTTTAATCCATACGTATGCTATCCATACTGACAAAGGGGGTTACACTTTTAGATGTAGCTAAACCCAGTTACAAAAAAATTTATTATATTGCCATTTACCAATCTTAAGATACGGTGAATGTTTTAGTTATACCTAAAATAATTTTTCTTCTTTATATTCACGTTATGATTCTCATGAAATGTCCTCTCTTTGGGTTACAATGTTCATTAAACTTATTTTTTAAGGAGTTGAACCCTTTTCAAATTTTTCAGACTAAGAAAGGATGTGCGCAAGGACTTTAACCTCCCTAGCGGTTGAGACGAGTTCAGCTCGTCCAGTGCTGACATGCTGAAAGTGCACTGGACTAGCTGGACTCGTCCAACACTGATCGGAGCCCCGCGGCACTCACTCACCGATCCACGCGTCCGTGGCGGCTCCGATCTCTTGAATGACTCCCTCTGCCCCCCCGGCGGCATGACGTGATGACGTCACATCCCGCCGGGTCGGCGGCGGGAAGTTTCAAGAGCTGGGATTGCATACAGAAGCCTCGGCGCCGCCGCCGCCACACAAGACAGTAAGTGAG
>CM070035.1:38419565-38430245 GCA_036250615.1 Ptychadena robeensis
TCAAAATGGCCAAAACACTCAATTTCAGTGAGGGTTGAATAATTTTGAACACAACTGTATGTTCCAGCTGTAAAACCAAGTAAATAACAATAATAACAATTAATTCATGTTAAATAGTTGTTAATGAATATTTTTTTAATATTTATTATACTATTTATAATAAAGTTTTTAAATCTATTGTAATCTGGTTAGCAATTACAAAAATATTTCCTATTTCCATTTCCTAGAAGCAGCAGAATCAGTTATCAGTTATGCCAGTCTTAAGGTCCCCATACATGGCTACGCATTCGCAGCTTTTGATCGTTCAGGAATGGACTTCTGGCCAATGGCCAACTTGAGCGTTCAATCCCACTCGAAAAAAATTAAGATCGAACAGGGACCTGACATGTTGATAAATCCCTGTTCAAACGCCTGAAGCCAGCCCCCCTTCTGTGCTGGCCACGTCCCCTCCCCACACACACAGAGCAGCTAGCTGAACACACAGCTTGTGTGTGCCGCTCAGCTGCCTGTGTGTGCTTCTCAGCTGTCAGCCTGTCCATTACATTGGATGGGGATAGCTCTCTCCACATTCAATGTAATGGATATCGACCAAGGTTTTCAAACATGTTGGAAACCTGTTTGGTCGAGTTCCTTTGCTCGAAGGAACTGTGGATGGCTCAGATGAAGAAACAGATTAGAGAAACATCGGGAGCCATGAGCACGCACGGCGCCAGATGTTCCTCTAATCTGTTACTTCATGGAGCTGTGTGTGGCTATCTTTAGTTTAGATAGGTTCGCCAGAAACTCTACCAATCGTTTATCTACCAATTGCACTCATTTATTCTCTATTATGATCCAATTATTTATATACTCATTTATATGTAGTTGTTAAAGCATGTCCTGCATTTCTTATTTATTTTAAACACAACACAGTTTAAATTTCCATCACATGCTTAATTATGACAACTAATTTTAAAACTTACAAACTGTACATATTGAAATGGCCCCAGATATGCGAAAAACTAAAACTGAAAAAAAAAAAAACATTCTAGGCACCCTGTGATTTCATAGATTCAGCTTATAGTTAAGGTTAAGCATAGCACCAGGTTTATGTTATTATGGATTATATTCCCTGCTGACCAGCAGTTCTGTACAGTGTTACTGAACTGGAATGATCCCATTTTAAAGCATTCACTTGGTGATGTGAAATAAAATAAAGCTTTGCTTGTATTTTGCTACCATTATAGTATTAGAGTTCTGTAAAAATACAGGTTGTGTTCTGCGATACAATACATAACAGCCATAAAATAACAAATATAAAGTTATAGTTCACTGCATTGACCAGTGTTTACATGTGATGGTTAATTCTGTGTATCTTGTTAAAGAAATATTTTCCCCAATCCTGTCAGTGACATACTTGGGAGGCATCCCACCTCTTGGATTGTTATTCTTATTGGGCCAGATCCCCTTTTCCTCTGTTTCATAGTTTTTACTTATTATATATGCTGATTTGTCCCCAATTTATAGCACAATGCTATGTAATATGTTGGATTTTTTGTAAGTAAAAGATAGATACAGTACAGCAATGTTATCGTTTAATACTAAGGGGGGGGGGGGTTCCCACATCCGTCGGGACCCCCTACACTAAGCGCATTGCTTGGCGGCAGGTCCCGACGGAGCACATTGACTTACCTGCTTTGAGGATGCTGTGCTCTCACAGCGCTGAGCCGTTCCACCGATGCAAGGCTGAACGTAGTGGAATATGTTGAACCTCTGCATCGGTCTATGTCAGTGGTGCCCAACCAAGTTGATATGTAGGGCCACAAGTGCGGCCCTCGGCATCACTAAAGGGCCGCACATATCATCAATCCAGACCCTCCCCCTGTCAACATATCTCATCAGGTGGTGGACCAGATTCCGTCAAGCAGTCAAAACCCGACAGCACTTGGCAATTTTACTGATGTAGGAGCGCCAAAGTTGATTAGGAAAGCTGGGCCAGCGTGTGACCACTTCACAGATGAGTTGCTATGCACTATGCATTAACAGTTTGGTTTTGGGGGCCGCATGTGGAGGACCAAGGGGGGCCGCTGAACAACACCCAAAGGGCCGCATGTGGCCCCCGGGCCGCAGGTTGGGCACCTAGGGTCTATGTGCTCCATCGGGATCCCCGCCACACAATGCATTTAGCGGAGGGGGTCCCGAAGGATGTGGAAACCCCCCCTAAGTATCACAATGTTGATTCAAAATGCAAATGCCACCGTATACTTATCAATATGAAATAGAGGGAATGGCCTGCTGATTTATTAGAAAAAACAAATGTCATAGCCGCTTTCCCCAATTTCGAAGCGAAGATTCTCTATTCCAGTGTTTTAGCAGATGCAAATTTTTTTTTATATATTAGAGCTTTAAGCCGGCCATAGATGTCTTGATCCAAGGCCGTCTTGCAGCAGATTCATTACAGCATGGCGACATCACCACGGTGTGAGGAGTTGGCTACAGAACAATGGATTCCTGGCAGATTGTAGCCAATTAACTTGGAGGGGAGGAGACAACCCCTCCTCATTAGTTGCCTACAACAGGATCAGCCCTAAAAAGTACCATCAAGACAGATCCTGTAGTTGCAGGCGACCAACACCATGCGTTTGGCGTGAGCGTGCATGCTGGTCGATCGCCTGCAACTATGGCCAGGAATCGCCATGTCTATGGCCAGCTTAAATCTACTTTAAGGTAGAAGCACGGGGTGGAGGACCTCCCCTGGAGCAGGCATGGGGTGTAGAAGCTTCTCTGGAGTGGGCACGGGGTGCAGGACCTCCTCTGGAGTGGGCTCAGGGTCCTCTGGAACAGGCCTCCGGAACAGGCTCGTGGTGCAGGATGGCGGCTGGAACAGTCACGGGGTGCAGGACGGCCGCTGGAACAGACACAAGGTGCAGGGTGGCTGCTGGAACAGACACGGGGTGCAGAACCTCTGGTACAGGCTCGGTGTGCAGGACGGCCGCTGGAACAGACACGGCAGGCAGGACGGCCGCTGGAACAGAAACAGGATGCAGGATGGCCGCTGGAACAGAAACAGGGTGCAGGACGGTTGCTGGAGCAGACAGAACCCTCGGAACAGACACAGGGTGCAGGGCAGCCGCTGGAGCAGGCACAGGGTGCAGGAGGCTGGTAACAATACGCAACAGAGGCTGAACCTCACTGGGGGCTGAACCAGCCCTGATCTACCCTGGCATTCACGGAGGCGATGCAATTCAGGGGGTTCATTCAGACTCATGGTCTGGCGACACCAGTCCTCTTCCGCCTTGGCCACATACACGAGTATCCATACATCCAGCAGGTGCAGGGTGGTCACAGCTAAACAAAAAAAGTCCAAGAAACAAAACAAAAAGTCCAAGGAAGCAAACAGTTCCAGCAGATAGGAGCTCAGTGTATGCTGCGCTGGTCAGTGTGGGCTGAGCATTCTGTCAGGATCCAGGACAGAGGGGGCGCCTAGACAGGCAACACACACTGACATCCAGACAGAGGTATGGTGGTGTCAAAACAGATTTAATGTGGACTCACAATACAGGAACAAAAACAGGTGCAAAAGGTCCAGGGTCCAGGTGTGTCCAGGATTCAGGTTCAGGCTCAGGCAGGGATGAGTATGGAGACAGGAAATGACATGAAACTGTGTTGTATCTCCTCTCTAATGTATTGTACAGCGCTGCGTAATATGCTGGCGCTATATAAATAAATGTTAATAATAATAATAATAATGAAATGCTCAGCAAGCGTGTCTGAATGAAACACACCTGGAAGGGCAAGCACAGTGCCACTAGCAGGCGGTGACCGGTACAGCTGGGGTCCTCACAGCATGGTTTTGTGCTACACAACATGTGCCATTGTGCCTCAGTTCAGCATGTGCCTCACAGTGTCTGACCCCCGACATTCTTCTTCATGATTTTTCTTTTTCTACTTTCAATTTGTGTCCATTGACACACATTGTATCTGGTGGTCCCCGGTGGCCGATGGCATCATTGCAGCCTTAACCCATTCAAGACTGGAAGCTAACACTGAATCTAAAATGGTGGCTCCCACAGTCGGCAGCAGGATAGCTAAAGATATTTTTTTAGGTTTTTGAGCAACTTTGAGCTATTGGGACAGTTTAGAGGTAAGTAAAAATGTAATTCAATTTTTTTTGTGTTCTTTTATTTTTGAGTTGTGGTGCACTTTAAAATAAGTTGTTATACACAAACTAGAAATGAAAGGAAAGAACGTTGACTGTAAACAACACTGTTTCCAATGTGTAGCCCTCGCCAACTTTTTTGCAGCTTTGGGTATACAAATCTGTGCAGGGACCTGAGTAGAACAATACCAGAACAGATCCGTGCAGATAATCTTTTGTTCTGTTTTCTCTACAGCATGGGAAATCTGCCCAAATGAGACCTTTGAGACACAGGACCTTGTGAACAGATACGGAACACAACAAAAATAAATACAATACAATCTAACATCAGCCTAAGATTAATTGGATTGATTGTAAAATGGGTAATCAGTACAAGATGGGGGTCCTCTGGTATGAAGCGTAATCAACAAGATGTTTATGTATGTATGTATGTATGTATGTTCACAGGCAGAAAGAAAGGCAATCATTGCAACACCAGGTCTGCAAAACATCAGAGAAGATGCTGAGCACACAGGCCCCTCCATGGAAATTCTATGCATCTATTTTAGGAGGTTAGCACATTCTGAACATGAAGGACTTCCTAACAGGATTTCCATTTTAATAAGGTCATGCCGCTCTTATTTTGGAGCAATGAAACACAGAATTATTGCATCTCACCCTGTTGTACGCCAAAGTGACAGTACATTTTTAAAACTCTGATGTTTAATCTGAAGAGGTATATCTTGTGCAGTTCAGCAGCTCGGAGAATGGCTGGAGTCCTGGAGAGGCCGGCTTGTGCTATTCCAAAAAGACGTAAATTACATCTAGGCTTCATTTAATCAGAAATAACAACCACAGCTTTCTCTAGCCTGCTGATTTGAATAATGCTTTATGCGGGGCGATCTTCTGAACCCTTGATATAAGAAGGCAAGAATTTGCCTTTCCAGCATGAATACAGTACAAAATGTTTTAGACAAAATGCTTTATGTGAATAATCTTAAAATGATACACTACACATTTTTCTCACAGTTGTTTTTAATAAACAAATATGACACCCCCAATCAGATTTTGATAGGCTATGGCAGTCTTTTATTACAACATAACTAATAATAAATAACCAACAACTACTTAAACACTACATATTAATGGAAGCTCAGGTCACTTCAAGGAGGTTACCACTTGTATACACATAACCCAACAAGATGGCCTTCAGCCACACCACACCACCTTGGAGACTAATTGAAACACATGCTGATACCACCTTATAAGAATATGTTTTCGTTGACTTGGACATATTTGTCAAAAAGATAGGACTATACCTACAATGTTCCAAAAACTCAACATTAACTGAGCATATCGGCTTCAAGGGCCCTACCACCCCACCAGTTGACTTCACATCTGAAAAAAAATATATTTTCAAACCAATAGGGAGGGAAGCAGCTATATCTGAATGGGACAACAACAACAGTTCTCCCCCCCCCCCCCCCCCCCCCCCCCTCCTCCGACACCCTTAGAGTCTTCATTCCCCCATTTGCCTATGACCAATAATTGCCAGTATGACCAGTAATTTTTTAAATATCTATTTTTAACCCTCTATGTTCTTGCCTATATTTCACAACTGATCCAGGATAATCTTTATTTTAAGTTTATGTAAAAAATGCATGTTCAGAAAAGAGGATTAACCTGAAAATGCTTTTGGTAGTCACATTGCATTAAAGCACATATTGAACCTTTATAAGAGGTTTGCATTATTTAAATGAAGTAATTTTATTTTTAGGTTCACATGCACTTAAAGGACCTTAAATAATCTTCCTGGTTCTGTGGCATTTATATAGAAATGTTTTTTATTCCCCCACTGTGTGTTGAATATTACCTCACCAGTAATCAGATCATTGGTCATTGGAGGGTAAATTTTGCCATGAGAAAAGGAATAAAGAAAACTACTACTATATGAACATGGCCATCTCCGTGAGGAAATATCAAGGACGCTTTCAGGTAATAAAAACTGTAGTAACTCATTTTTTTCTGTCCTACAATTGCTTCTTGTGTACTGTCCTTATAGGTATATTAGTGGTAAACCACTAGAAAAAGAATAGGCTTCTTGGAGGCGCCCAAATGATGATAAAAATTTTCCTTTATCTGCTAAAAAGAGGTATTTTCTAAAGAAAACATTCTAGCACACTGAGTTCACACATGCTGACTCAGCCCTAATAGTATAATACCTCATACTGCTCCTCATTGGTCTTTGTGTGTAACCCAATATCTCTCATTGAGATAAAAAAAACCCAATCCAGCCAATCATTCTTGAGTACTGTACCTGTCATCTTAAACAAAAGAAACACCTAATTTGATTTAAAACATGGCAGATGCTAGTAGTTAAATTGTTTGTATGTATTATTTACGTTATGTGTTTTTTTCTTTGCATAGCAGTGACCCTTGGGTCAATAGTTCTTTCCACTTTTGCTTGCTGCTTTGACTGGGGTCACGGGGATAGCACTTTTTAGTGTTGTGATTCACTGAGAACAGGAAACAAGCTTTAATGGTGATTGACTAATAGGAGGGCCATAGAGACAGTAAGACCGGCCCCTTGTGTCTGCTGCTAATTCCCATGATGAAGTGCTTGTTTTATTTTTTTGTCCAGTGCATGGCTCTAATTAGATGCAGAGGAAATTGATGGCTACACTGCTGATTAATTTGTACTGCTTGCATTTTAAGAGATTGCTACAATTTAATGAATCCAGCTGAAGCCGGCGCGGTTTGCTCCCAGAGATAACCTATGAATGCACAATCACAAGTTAATGCACCTTGTTTTCCATGAATGAGATATTGATTAGAATCTGCAGAGGGAGTTCAAAACTAGTGTTCTAATTGATGAAGATCATGAGAAATTCAATGATTCCACAGGATAAAGATAAACCAAAGAAGTGTTGGTTTGTGTCTTTGTTTTAATACTGGATGGCATTGCAATTAAAGTGATTAAATGAGGAATGGATTTCTTAACCACGGAATAAAAATTACATTTATCACAATCAGCAACTGAAGCTAATCACTATGGAACCGTTTTTCAGCCCGGCCTGATAAATTAATTAAATATAATGGTATGTCAAGGTTAAAACTACATACCAAATCCACTCCGACATACACAACATACACTGCTTGGCCCAAAAATGTCACCACCAAAAAAAACCTCACTCTAATATTTCGTTTGACCGCCTTTAGCTCTGATTACGGCACGCATTTGCTGTGGTATTGTTTCAGTAAGCTTCTGCAAAGTCACAAGATTTATTTCCATCCAGTGTTGCACTACTTTTTCACCAAGATCTTGCATTGATAATGGTAGAGTCTGACCCCTCCAGCACATCCCACGAATTCTCAAAGGGGTTTAGGTCTGAACTCTGTGGTGGGCAATTTAAGCCCGATGAATCCTGGCATTGTCATCTTGGAATCTGTCTGTGACATTAGGGAAGAAAAAATCCATTGATGAAATAACCCGGTCATTCAGTATATTCAGGTAGTCAGCTGAACTCATTCTTGGAGCACATACTGTTACTGAACAACAGCAGATAAGAGGCTCATACTTATTTGCTTGGTTAAATCCAGGTGGGGACATTTTTCTGGGCCAGTGTATGTAGCTAGAGGGGTCTTCATATCTATGAGGGTCGTCTCTAGATTAAAGAAGTATATTTAGTAAAGGACATTTACTGTGTATATCGAGCATTCAAAGATATACCACATACAGGGAGTGCAGAATTATTAGGCAAATGAGTATTTTGACCGCATCATCCTCTTTATATGCATTTTGTCCGTAACTCCAAGCTGTATAGGCTCGAAAGCCTACTAACCCAATTAAGCATCATTAAGGTGATGTAATCTCGTAATGAGAAGGGGTGGGTCCTAATGGACTCAACCCCCCCTATATTAAAGGTTGCATAATTATTAGGCACTTCCCTTTACTTTGGCAAAAGGGTCAAAAGAAGGACCTGACTGCTTAGAAAAGTGCCAAAAAAGTGAGATATCTTGGCAGAGGATGCAGCACTCCTTAAACAATTAAAAGGCAATCTCTGAAGCGTGATCTCGAACACTCAAGCGTTTCTTCAAATAGTCAACAAGGGTCGCAAGAAGCATGGAACACAAACGGCAAAATAACTGCCCATGAAACGGAGAAAGTCAAGCGTGTAGCTGCCAGATGCCACTTGCCCACCATTGGGCCAAATTCAGAGCGCAACATCACTGGGATGTCCAAAGCAAACAAGGTGTGCAAATACCAGAGACGAAAGTGCTGAAAGACGACCACCACTAACCAGACACCAACAAGCTGAAACGGTCAAAGACTGGGCCAGAAATATCTCAAGACTGATTTTTCCAAGGTTTTATGGACGGGTGAAATGGAGTGAGTCTTGAGGGCCATATGGGATGGGCCAACACGTGGCTGAATGGTAAAGGGCAGAAGAGCTCCAGTCCGACTCAGCGCTGACGGCCACAAGGTAAACATTTTTCAATGCAGGACAAGCCCATCACAACGCGGTCCCAAGTACCCTCCACAGCGTTGCTGGCAAAAAAGTATAAACGAAGAAAAACTAATGAATGGCAATCCTTTTCACCTGATCTGAACCCCATGAGAACCTGTGTCCATCCATCAAATGGGTGATTTAACAAGGAGGGAAAAAAGTCACACACCTCTCTGACTGTCTGGGAGGCTGTGGTTGGCTGCTGCAACGCAAATGTATGAGAACAGATCAAAACACTGACAGAAGCCAGGTGGCCAGTTTTTAAGTGTCCTGCAAAGAAAAGTGGCGATATTGGTCAGTTTGTTGTTTTTGGTTTTTGAATGTCAGAAAATTTTGTGGAATGTGAGATGGTATTTGGTGTTCCCTGGTAAAAATAAATAATGAAAGGGTTAAATAAAGTTTTTTGTTATTTGCCATAATAATGCCACAAATAGTCACCTGCACACACACACAGATCCAACTCACCCTAAAAATAGCCAAAACGAAAACAACTAAAAAATATTCAGCTTGATATTATGAGTTTTTTGGGCTTCAATGAGAACATGGTTGTTGTTCAATAATAAAATTCATTCCTACCCCAAAAATACACTGCCTAAAATAATCTGCACCTCCCTGTATATGTGAGTTTTATTTGGGCTACAGCCTAAATATGCATATGCATAGCATAAACAACCCATGTAGGAGCATTGAAGATGAATCCTACGGATCCTTGGTTCTGCTCCTTTTGCATAAATCTGTAGTTGTGCGAGTCAAAGTCCCTGTTTACACCTTGTTTTTTGTTTTGCCATGGCTTTTGTCAGGGTTCAAAGTACTTTCATATAAGAGTAAAATCCCGGGTGCATGAAGTGGCAAACTGTTGAAGAATCTGACCGCACAACCAGTATGTGAAGTACAACACCTCCAACTCTTCGCGAATTGAAATATTGGCTATCCCCGCTCAATCACTAATTAAGAATGACACTAAATAAAAGTCTTGGTACAATCGAGCAACGTGCGCAATCAGGAGCTGATTGGTGCTCTAACCTATTGACAAATCTACTCTCGTGGGCCCATCCTTTGAGCGGCAATCGATTGACTCTTGATGACAGGGTCCAACATGTGGAAAAACCCATCAATCTCCCTTACTGAATGGAGATTGAGTCCGCTATGCAAATATTGGGTGTGGCTGCTACAGCCTGAAAACCAGCTGCTCGTGTAAAGGGGGCGGGCCAGCACTTCTCGTGGGCTGGCGCGGACTGGCTGCCCTTCTCTAGCTCGCAGCTGTGGTTGGTGAGTGAGTGAATCTCTCATAAGTACAACAACAGGCTGAGATGGGATCCCCATTGAACGGGAAATCGATGTGCCCATTGGGGGGCACAATGATCCGTTTAATTGATCAGCGATCAATCACAGGCCGTGGTGACGTCCCCAGCTAAATCTCTGGCAACAAAAGAGATACCCCCTAAGGTGCGCAAAGTGGTCCATATTTTGGGGCGCCACTATAATTTTAAGCATTGCATTAACTCTTTGAATTGGAGTAACTAGAGCGTCACAGAGTTTCCACTGGATCTCTCATGCCACCATAATGGCCCACCCCCGCCCCCCCCCAACCCCCAATCCTGGGCAGCCCGCCAAATGTTGCCCAAAGTACAAACCACAATGGGCCTGGTTTCAAGCATGAATGCAGGCGTATGAAGTAATCAAGGGACCTTTTGCTTGCTAAACTGGAGCAGTCCCTGCTGGGTAAAACGCCTTTCGATCATACATCAACCTGTCAACATCCTGAAATTTGTGCTTACTGCCATAGCAGACTCATCTGATAATCAAGATACAACTTCAAAGAATCAAAAAAAAACACACACAGGAAAAACAAACAAAAAATATGCCAGAACAAAACAGTTCACAGACTCATATGCTCACGGGATGAGCTTGCCTGCGTTAATAGTGATTTATGCTGTAAGGCGATGAATTCACGCAAAGATGGAAACTTAATGGTAGTTTATAGATGCCAAGAACACTACTGCTACAGGGTTAGTTATCAAAGTAGAAAAGATAATTGGTGTAGGCTTGACTCCT
>CM070035.1:38457068-38471221 GCA_036250615.1 Ptychadena robeensis
CGCCGGCTCGGCTGGCGCACTTCATTTTCTCTTTGTTATGTAAAATTTCATATGTTTCTTCGTTAACGCAAGCTTTTCCTTTCGCTACGACATATTGTCGGTACTTACAGCATATTTCTTTGTACTATATTTGTTTTGTTAAAATTGAAAACCCTCAATAAAGATTTATTGAAAACAAAAGGGCGTATATATCTCTATAATAATTTGTTTAGGTGGATGTATGGTCAGTCTACTTGTTACAATCAGCACCCTCACAGAACTATTCAGATTCCCTTGACAGGTTGTAGTAATAGCATGAAGACGAACAAGAAATACATATCCTCTTTAGTGATAAATGATACTGTATGAAACTATGTATGCACAGCTACAAATTGTTATTCCTAAAGAACATCCCTGTCATGTTATGCCAAGTTAAGGAATCTCACATCCTTTGTCTTTAGTCAAACCAAGATTGAAGAGTATGACCTTCATAGAGAACATCTTCAATGTAATTGTATTACGATGCTTGGCTTGCTCGTAGAACAGCACTGCAATAAATGGCTTTGTCTTGCTTTGTACTCCGTCTTTAATCAAAGAGATATATATTTCACAACATGTTTTTTTTTCTTTTATTCAGCCTTTCAGCAATTGCTTGCAATCTTTTATGTGTTATTTTCAATTTAATATGTTTGACATTAAAAGAGTTAGACAACATGAGGACACAAAAGAGTTCAGAAAATGATCAAAATAGCATCAAGAGGAACATGAAACTGTTTATCAGACTGCTGCTCTGGAACAAGAAAATAAAATATTCCTGAGCTCCTTATTACTATTATGAGGCGCTAAGCCCATCTTTCCTTTCACCCCCTTATGAAGGTATCACATATCAGAGAAGGATATAGAAATGAAAAGCGTGGAGCGATGCTGCACAAAATGGCAAAGCAAGCACATTGTATATTACCCTGTCCTTTATATAATATGCGACATGGAGCCGCTCGGTTGCTCCAGGCAACAGCTTCACTTTTCATAAATCAGCCTCACTATTATTCCTGGATCTGGTACAGCCCGAGTCAGAAATTACTTGTCATAACTTATTTGTCAGTGATGCCCCTGGAGGGTACCAGTTCTCCACTACTACTTTGAAATTGAGGTATTATTAAAATTTTTCATCTTTCCCAACGGCTAATTTTTCTTAAAGGAGAATTATCAGACACTTTTTTTCTGATAACTTTAATAGTTGTAAAAATGGTGTTCAGCACAAGAAATAATTCCTTGTTCTTATTTATTCAGGTATATATGGAATAAAACATCAATACAACTGGTCTTGTTTAGTCCAGTCCGGTTGCTTTAATTTATTACTAATGATTTTTCCAAAATTTAAATACCATTTTATAAAACTATACCATTACTAGTGATCTTTGAAGCAAATGAAGCAGGATTTGTGCCTGTCTATTCTCATTTTGTTTCTGAGCTTATGAAGGTGATAATCAAGTTAAGTCATTATATCTTGAAATGGTCCCAATTAAATTCAGAATCTTAATCAAATCAAATTTTATCCAAAAAAAAACCCTCCCACAATTTTTATTTTAATCTCTGCCTTGGGTTAACTATTTATTTAGGGCACATGTTCTCAATCTGTGGGTTGGGACCCCCTTGGGGGTCAAACAACTATTTCATAGGGGTCGTCGCATTCATTGAAAGCAGCAGTGCTGTGGGGTGGAAAAATAGTAGGGAGGAGATATTACACTTACCTGATCATGCCGTAAGTGACATTGTGGAGTGCTACTTCTGTTATTTGGAGCACAGATTAACACTCCACACCGGTGGCACTTAGCAGTCATAAATCTAAAATAAAGTTTAAAAATCACTGATTTAGGGTGAACAGGTTTGTATTAAATAACAGCGAACATTAAAAAAGAAATGCTAGGTAGCAATCCTATAATGTTCCTTATATTATGCCCTAGTGCCCTATGGGCAATACACAAGGATCTTCATATCGGCAATTCGAGAATTCGCCAATATCTTGAATATGTTGGCGGATATTCGCGATTTTGAATATTCGCGGTATGGCTATGTTTTGAGAAAATCATATTCGCATTGCGAAAATAAACATAGCATGTGACCATTCATTTTGAAGATTTTCACGATGAGAATGAGAATATGATTTTCGCAATACATGGTCATACCACGAATATTCGAATTTCCGAATATAGAATTGAATATAAGTAGAATTATTAAAGATGTCATCACGCTGCATTACATGGCGCAGTGTATCGGCGGGCACCCTTTGTGTGCTGGCCGTTAGTTTAAATGGGGACGCCAGTCCCCATTCAAACTAATGGCATTGTCCAGAGTTTATGGAAATGTCCGTTCCATGGCCGACCGAGCTTTGGGGCGACAGGGATCACCCTTGTGGACACCCATGATCCGTGGGCAATTTTGCAGATGGCTGTGAGCGCGCACGCACATCAGTCGGTGGCAAAAATGGCCGCGGCTCGCTATGTGTATGGGGGCCTTTACTGCTTTGCTTGGACCCCCTTTCCCGTTCACTTCCTTACAAACACCATTAAATGTAATAGCCACACTGTGGGATCCCAGAGCAAAACAGAGAATGCTGGAGGACAGTAAACACAATTGCATCCCTATTTAAGTAAGCAATTATATTTACAAAGTTGCTGGCGGCATAATACATTTAAATGTCCAAATGTTAAAAAGTTTTGTCCTAACCTCAAAAACTTGTCTTGGAAATACCATTGGTGAATAAAAATTTTAGGAGAACTGCCAATACAAAATGTACCACGAAAAGACTTGCTCATAATATATAACAGTTACCTCCTCATGCTTGCTAACATTAATCACTGACTTGGTAATGGGCAATTTATCAATGTCTTCCTGCAATACAGTTTTCTGACAAATTACAAGAAAGTAAAATCTTGTAGCATTAACCAGAATGTATCTGTCTGATTATTGCTTGTTAAATAGACACTTTTCATGTGTCCTAATTATTATATTTTTTTTTAAACTAAATCAAATATAAATCTAATTCCATATGCAAAATCCAACAGTGGAATGTTCAGACAATATAAACACAAACAAAAGGGGAAAGGGAAAAGAGAAAAGCTGGCACACACAAATGCAAAGTAAACAAGCACAATAAAGTAATCAGATGCAGTGTCCAAATTAAACAGTGAGCCTGGAAATATGAATATCAGATGCTAGAAGCTTATGACTTTATAAACAAGTTCATTGTACTGAAGGCCAAATAGAAGAATACAATTAATGCAGCATTATGTTGACTCAACAGGGGTAAAACATATGATGTTGATATGATGACATCCCAGATGTCGAGCATGTGTGTTACAAAAAGTTGGAATACAATTTGAAGAGAAAACCAGTTTACAATTGCCTTGTTGCAATAATGTAGACCTAAAAAGGACTGGAATCTGTGCCACACGGAATTGTGCCATGGATATGTACTATTCCAACTTATTGACATCCTTGTTAACATTAAAGAGATTATAGGGCACTTAATGCATTGAGTTGTACTCAGCGTAAAGAGTTTGAAGTAAGCTCAAAATCAATATGCTTACTACTAATGTAATGTCTCTAAGGGTCAGTTATAGCTATAAAGTAGAACTATAGCCTTCAACTTCAAATACCAAAAAGAAGCTACAAACGTACTTTAACACTTAATTGTAAAAGTAACCTATTACACTTGCTAGACAAGACTATGTAATGTATCCGGTGGCGGTTTTAGACATAGACAACATAAGCAGTTGCCCTGGGTGACGTCATGACAGGGTGCAGCATCTGCCCATTAATTTTTTTTCCAATAGCCAGATGCCACCCCCCAGCGGCCGGCTATGAAACGTACGTGCACCCGAGGAGAGAGAAGATCGTCACCAGCAGCCCCCCAAGGAGATGCTCATCCGGATGGGGTTTCAGAGAAGGTGCTGGCCCAGAGCACCGATCTCCATAGGACTGTCCCTAAATATAGCTTCCTGCAATGGTGTATCAGGAAGGTTGTGCTGCTCCTAAATTTAAAGAAGATAGATCAAAAGTTGTTCCTGCACTACAGTATCATAAATATATTTGCCAGGTCTGTGACTACCCTGTCTACTTTCATTGTTCCAGCCAATTCCTTTAGCGCTTACTAACCACTGCTTTCTGTATTGACAGAACAAATTTTATTGCTAAAACCCTCTCACTGTAAGCCGGAGTGTCTCATAGGGGAATCTCCGAGGAAGAGAATGTAAAGAAAGTTTTTTTTATAAGACTTGTTTTAAACATACAACTATATTTGGGACTTATTTAGAAGGTCAGAGGTGTCTGGACTCTTCCTGATACCTGCAATAGATAGAAATCATTGAAAATATTTGTTAAACCTGTCTGAAATGCTTTTCAGCCACTACCAGCTACTAATCTACCCGCCATTAGAGATGGTCAAATTTGCCTGGTGCAACTTGCATTAATTGCAAAGCCCTGAGCACGGTATAATCACCAAACTTTGCCGAATATGTAGAGAAAGGTCCAGGGTATACTTTGAAAAAGAAAATATTGTTTTAACACAAATAGCTTTTGCATAAATTAAGTTCAAAGTCAAGATTTTCACTTCAGGTTTTAACTTTATTGATCCTAGAACTACATCTGATAGATCAATACTTTATTTTCTCAAATGTTCCCACAATTCTTCACTACATCTCCAGCAATTTTGGTGATTATAGTATTTTCGGAAAAATCTATTCACTAAGTCAGCTGGTCTACATTTCACAAAAAAAAATTGACAATGTATACTGTTTACCTACCTGATGCATTTATAGTTTCACTATATTTCAGCTTAACCTGAAATTAAACTACAGCAGAGTTCGTATTAAATGCATCTAATTTACCCAGTTAATTTGAATTTGTTTCCAGTTAAACAACCGATGTATGCCTGACATAGCATTACGTTCCCTGGATTTACTTAGAAGCACCTACTCGATGGCCCCTTTAAACCTATGTAATTTTACTGCCATTTATAGGCCAATGGTTCAGAAAGAAGACATTACTCTAATTATTTGATAAGGGTATATCAGCTAAAATGAAGACCTTTTCATGATCTTGCTTATCTGATTGACACTTCCTACTTTCTAAGTAGAGAGGGTATAATCACCAGTTTAAAAAAAAAATTACTTTTAATAATAGAAGTTATTTCTGCATATCTATGGCAAGGCAGTCTATTATTAAGTGCACTGAACTATTTAAATTGATTTGAGACAGCAAGCTAAATTAACCTTCACTTCCTTGTTTCTGGGTCGGCAAAAGTAAATGTACACAAACAGGATGTAGTTCTATGCTAATTAAGAACTACAGTGTTTCAGGGTCAGTTCCTTCATGGTGGGTAATTCCGCTAAATAAAAGCAGCTCAATTTGCTTCAAATTAACCACTGCATTAAAATGTTGAGATATTAGCATTAAACTCTCATTTTGTAAGATGCATAGCTGTATATAGATGAATAAAATCGGATATTTATATGTAAACACACCAACAGCCTAAATAACTATGTTATTTTCAATTATTTGTAGCATAGTAAAAGGTAACTGAGAAATGCAAATTGGATTCCCTGGCTCAGCCCTGTGGAGAATTTAATCTGCCATTAAATAAGAACCCCACTAAGCACCACCTGTATGTAAAAGAGCCAGAAAGTCCTTTTATAATTTTAGTAAAAAGAAAAACCTTTATTGAAAACAAAGTTCTAGTTTTATGAATATATTATTAAACATATGCTTGCATCTCTATGAAAAATTATAATTACCTCCAATGTGGTGTGTTAAAAAAAAAACCCAGTACAGGGGGTTAATGCAGTAGGGCAGGGGTGCCCACGTAGTTGAGAAAGATTGGGGAGCTTGTCACGGTTTTGTTTTTTTATTTATTTATTAACAGTTCTTTATTGACAATGAACACAGAACTGAAGCCTGTATTAACACTATATAACTGAATAACTATATTCAATGAAGGAGCTTTTTTTCCTTTTTGCTCGTCTGTATAACCTGAAGTGAAAGTTTTTCTGTTGGTAGATCATTTTGACTTAGTCATTTTCAAGGTAGTTCTCTAGCCAACAAAGTGTGGGCACTTCTGCAATAGTTTTATGTTGGTTTTGATGGTGCTCTCAATGAACTTTTACCTTGCCAACTGCCAGATCTTTAAGGTAGGCATCCAAAGCTTGGGGTTTGCGTATGTGCTTGATTGGCCACTTTGGAAATTAAGACATGCCAAGAGATACTTGTGCATAACAGTTGTTTATCAAAGGAGCTACATGTATGAGTAACCTCTCTTTACAGTCCCCGCAGGAACAACCTGTAGTTGAATGGGTGTGAAAGGGAGAAAAAAAAACTACCACTTTTTTCGGACCATAAGACGCACTTTTCACCCCCAAAATCCAATGGTCCAAATGCACGACCCACAAAGCCTTGACTTCCCACCAGCTCAACTCATCTTTTGCTCAGTACAAGTCCTTAAGATACATATGCACTGATTACATACCTGATTCCATACAACTTTAACTGGAACTCTAAAATTCAATGCACCCAAATGCACCCACTGATGAAGCCAAGCACTGCAAAATGCATAGGGGTTTAAACAATTAAATGCACAATGAAATACACTAAGATACATTCAAAATACACATAAAAAATTTTTTGTATGTATAATAGAATATATGATGGAATGCACTGACATTATGGCTTTTACCTAATTATGTCTTAATTGGTTGTAATAAACTACTAGAAGGCAAAAATCACTTGAATATACATTTCTGGCCTGTAAAGTCCCCATGTCCCCCAAAGTATGTACTGGGGGAAAACTAAACTTGTGGAATTTATCCCTCCCCAATTTTTTGATGATGAGGATTTTGGGATGTTGGCCTAATACTGTATATGGAAGATTAGTACCTTCAATATTGATTTCAGAGACAGACAACAGAAATAGTGAAGGCAAAATGATGAATCAGTGTTTGAACTGAGACGTTGGCTTTATAGATCTAACATGAGAGCCTTTGTGTCAGCCAGACTGGAAACAGTTTAAACTTGTAAACAGATGAAAAGTTCATGCTGACAAAGAACCTGAAGTTCTTGCATTGTATTAAATGGAAAGAATACAGACAACCTTTGATCTGAATTGAAGAACAAAATACATTTACTAGAGTTATAGCAAGAACACAATCCCCCATTTTTCATGGTGGTATGTTTAAACATAATATGTAGGGAACCAGGGCTGGAAATCAATTTGTAAGCATAATAAGTCTTCATATTGGAGACTAAAGGGAGCTATATGTCCCAGTTTTCCCTAATGAAAGGATAAGACAGCATTTGCTGGCCTCCAGGCTGCAGGGCCAAGGAAAGGCCACATTCCCAGGAACTCTCCAACTCATTGAAACACAAACTGTTTCTGCAAACTCTCTGTGCACTCTTACCTTTCTTTTTAAAGTACAGTACTTCAAAGATCTTTCCTAATGTTGTTTACATTTTTGAGGATTTTGCTTAATAACTAATATTTCCTTTCACAAAAGTAAACTCTTCACAATTTGATTAAATGTACATGATATCATTGCCGAAATATTACTCAACAGTTGACTCCAGCACAATCTTCAATTAGGCACTTGTTTCTCTTTATCATGTGGCTCCAATAAAGCAAAGCTTTTTTTAATGCATGACCTGACCCTTTCATATCAAGTCAATTAATGTTTTTTTGGATTGGCTGTTAGTTTTCATCTTCGGTAATCCTATAAAGCAGGTTACATTTGAGGAAGTTATTCCCTGAGAATGGTGGTCAATGACATGTGCCTGTTTTCCTGACTTTGAGATATGAAATGGGCCTGATTCTCATATCTGATTATGTTTGGTAAGTAATTATCAAAATTTAGGATGGTCTTTCAAAATCTCTGTATTCACCATCAGTCCCCTAGACCACCCCCTCTTCCAAACTAGTGTTGAGCTTGAATTTTTGAATTGCGAATATCTGAAAATAAACACCACATGTGACCATTAATTTTGAACATAATTGTGATTATTACTAATATATTTTCTCAATGCATGGCCATACACTTGGAATTCCTATTTGCAAATATCGTACCAAATATTGCCTATCACTATTCCAAACCAGTCATCTGTTTTGTTGATGGTTCTGAATATCCTCTGTCCCACTTCCTACCTGCTTAGATCTACCCTCCAATAGATAAATGTAAATATGGCCATTGTGCTACCTTAGTAATCAGGTTCTGCATTGCAAAGACAACCTTAGAAGACAATATGAATTCTGATGAACATAGTTATGAGATTCAAGATTAATTTATTCATTATTGTCATTCAACCTGTAACAGGAACTCTCTTGACGTTCTCTTGGCAGAATAGAGCAAAAAAAAAAAGTAATAGTGCTTGTACTTTTATAGGAACACAATCAGAAACATTTGCTGAAACCATTGCGACACATGCCAACTTCTAATCCCCCCCCCAAAAATTTTTTTACATTTTACCTTTGCTTTAATCATTCGGTTTGAAGTGGAAACTAAATTGTAGACAGATGAGCACAAAAGGTTAACAATCTGCCTGTATACAGCAATTTCAGTAAATGAAAAGTTGCTTGTATTTACTGGGTGCCCACACATTGCTTAAAAACAGTGCTAAGAAATCTCCCTGGCGTATTTCACCCCATACAAAGAATAGCACACTGCTACGCTTTACTTTCCTCGAGTTTAAGTGTATAATTAAATGCCTCACGCAATTCTTTAGGCAACGTTTAGAAAATCTTTGATTTTGTTTTATTGAAATCCCACACTGAGTAATCCATTAATGTACACTCGGCACACTGTCTTTGAATACACTTTGTTCCAGGTCTTCTTTCTCAAGACACAACATTGCATTTTTCTGTTCTGTAGGTGGGAAGTGAGATGGATAAAAATAATGCAGATAATTTGCAGAACACTCACGTCTCCTATTTTCCATTTTTACTTCCATCATTTGTTTGCGACACTAAGTACTTTTAATAACATTACATTATTGCTATTATAAACATGTATGTGGAAAGCATTGAGTGCTCTACAATATAAAATAAAGTAAAATAAAACAAGGGAAATTGTTCTTAAACTTGTATTGGTAATAGTGCCAATTGGCTGCAACTAGTGATGGCCGAACATTCGGCGTGTCCGTCCGCGAACGGGCGGAGCAGACTTTTAAAAAAGTCCGCTGTCCGCCCGTTCGCGGACAGATTCAAATTCCCCGCCTCTAGGCAGGGAATTTGAATTGGAAAACCCGGATGTGACGTCACTGACTGGCACCTGGAATGCATAGTTCCTGGTTGTTCTAACCGGATGTGACGTCAGTGACGTCACATCCGGGTTTACAAGCCGGATTTTCACTGATAGACCGGGTTCTCTACCCGGTCTTCAGTGAAATATTCTTCCTGCGCCGGGATCTCGCTGCTAATGATCCCACCGGAGGAAGAATAGAGGGATCCTTCTCGCTGGCGAACACGGCGGGTCGAACATCCGTACTGTCCGCCAGCGAGAAGGAGGGCGAACATGCTTGTTCGCAGCCATCACTAGCTGCAACCCTCTCTACCATCACTGAGTTGTAATGCTGATGTACTGGTCTACCGAAAAATAGGATATTTAGCTCAATTATAGAAACTAATTTTTTCTTGTAGTTTTGCTCCATACCCTGTACAGTGGTTGGCAAACCTTCTGATGTTTGAAAGATACTGTAGTCCAGTGGTTCCCAAACTGGGGGGTGCAAAGGTATTAAGGGGGTGTGGGTCCTCATTCTTAACCTGTGTTTGAATAGGGAGTAGTGTTGAGCTCGAATATTCGAATGCCGAATATTTTTTGCAAATATCGGCAATTCGAGAATTCGCCAATATCTCGAATATGTTGACGAATATTCGCAATTTCGAATATTCGCAATACGGGCATGTATCGCGAAAATAATATTCGCATTGCGAAAATAAACATAGCATGTGACCATTCATTTTAAAGATTTTTGCGATGCGAATATTATTTTCGCAATGCGAATATTATTTTCGCAATGCGAATATGATTTTCGCAATACGTGGTCATACCGCGAATATTCGAATTTCCGAATACAGAATCGAATATTAGTAGAATTATTCGTGAAATATCACGAATTCGAATATTGACTATGCCGCTCATCACTAATAGGGAGGGGGTTTCATAATGTTCCTAATAGAAAAGGGGGCCCTGCAAGGAAAGTTTGGGAACCACTACTGTAGTCAACTGTTAAAGATTGGACATTCCTATTTATAACTTGTAAAATGTTAGAAAATTAAAATATTTTTTTAGGAAAATCTACAAATAACACAATCAATTTGTAACATGTGGGTCTAGCTAGAGGTCATTTTAGAAGGTACCAAACTGCAGGTTATTGCATTTAGAGTGCTGCCACTACCTGTCAATGTAAACATGGCCTTACAATAATTCTATGGCACCACAGGTACCTTCAGTTTAGATCAGGGGTGTCCAAGCTTTTTGCAAAGAAGGCCAGGTTTGGAAAGGTAAAAATGTGTGGGGGCCACTTTTCAACATGACATTCTTTGAACAACTAACATTAAATGTAAATTAACTATATGAAGCATTCTATACACGTGCACAGCATTATTATTGTGCAAGATTAACTGCCAGAGCACTGATAAAGGCTGCCCCTAGGAATGCTGGGACTTGTAGTAAAAAAAATAAATAGAAGAGGAGCATTTAAGAGGCTCGTCTAGGTAATAAAACTATCAGGATACTTTACACATCACCTAATCATAGGTGATATGTAAAGTTTACATGATTTATGAGCTGAGTTTAATAGTTACATCATATATCATCTTGATTTGTAGTGTAGTGATTACTTCGGATGTTCATGATTTTGTCTAAATATATTGCTTTGCAAGTAGCATCCTCCTTGGCTGAAAACTCATTAAATTAATGTCCCTTCTGTTGGATAACTAAGAGCTCCATAGTACAAATGTGATGGGCAAGTGCACTGTTTAAAATACTGGATGAGCTTGATTAACCCTTGGGCATTGGGTCATGTTTAGTGAAGTGTGAGACAATTAACTTTCGAATAAAAGTCCCAGCCACTCTTATAATGCAGGCTACTTATTATGTGAGAACTCATCAAAGCAACAGAGCAGTACTAGATATCCCTTAAAGTGGACCTACCACCAGAAATGGATGATTATATAAATGGAACTAGAAGTGCTGATAATAGGGAGGAATGCATAAAAAAATAACAAAAGAAAGTACCTGTAAGGCCCCTCCACTCTCCCTCTGTCCTGCGGCACAAGCAGAACATAGCGCAGTGATTGTCAGGTAAATCTTAGCTCTGCATTAAAACGAATGAGATATATTTTTTCCATAGAAATCCATTATAAACTCCCCCAGTGGAGTTGCCACTTGGAGTTAACCCCCAGAAGCCTATCAGATATAGATGGAATTTCTCATATGATTACAGGAAGCAGCAGGTAAGTAGATTTTCTTAGGATATCGAATCTCTCTCTTAAGCTAGCGACACACGGTTCGATTTTGGTTCAATCGATTCTCGATTAGATGAATTTTTTCATCGATTGAACGAAAATCGAGAAATGCCCACATGGTACGATCGACGATAATTGTACGATGAAGGCAGAAAAATTTATGGAATTTTAATCAGACATGTTGGAAAATCATCGTCGATTGTGCCAAAATCTTTTTATAATCGTCGATGTTTGTGGTGTTTCTCCTGGATCTATTAGATTCGATATAATAACATAGACCACTTCAATCTGAACTTCAATCGTTTCCATACATAAATCGACGATTTTAGTTATCTTTTTTAGTCGAAATCTCACCACAATCGCAAACTCAATGTGGGGTGTATGTTGATGCGATTAAGATCGATTTTCGATTAGACGATTGAATTCCTTGATCTAATCGAGCATCGATTGAACCAAAATTGAACCGTGTGTGGCTAGCTTTAAGGTCATTCCATAGCATTTCAATCGAGTTGAGGTCAGGACTCTGACTGGGCCACTCCAGAAGGCATATTTTGTTCTTTTGAAGCCATTTTTGTTGTTGAATGACTTGTATGATTTGGGTCATTGTCCTGTTGCAATACCCAGCTTCAGTTGGCAGTCAGATGGTCTTACGTTTTCCTGCAAAACTCTGGAATTCATTTTTTTATCAATGACAACAATCCGTCCAGGCCCTGAGGCAGCAAAGCAGCCCCAAACCATGATGCTCTCTCCGCCATGTTTTACAGTGGGGATGAGGTTTTATGCGTGCTGTGCCTTTTTTCCAAACAACTCAATTTTGCCCGTAGTGCTGTGGAACATCCAGGTGCTCTTTTTCAAGCTTCTTTTTTTGGACAGCAATGGCTTCCTCCGTGGTGTTCTCCCATGTACTATATTCTTGTTTAATGTTTTCCTTATTGTTGATGTGTCAACAAAAATGTTAGCATGTGCCAGAGATTTCTGTAAGTCTTTAGCTGACACTTTAGGATTCTTCTTTACCTCATTACCTTTACCTTTACCGGACGACCACTTCTAGAGAGAATAGAAGCAGTGCTAAACTTTCTCCATTTGTAGATAGTCTGTCACACATGAACCTCACGGCTTTTGGAGATACTTTTGTAACCTTTTCCAGCTGCAAGTCAACAATTCTTTATCAGAGATCTTCTGAGAGCTCTTTTCTGCGAGGCAGGATTCACATCAAACAGTGCTTCTTGAAACCAGTAAACCCAAAACAAGTGTTTTTAAAGAGCAGGACAGCTTTCAGCAACACATTCAATATCATCACACTGATTGGACTCAAGGTTGGCTCACTCCTGGCTCCAATTAGCTCTTGGAGAAGTCATAAGGCTAGGGGTTCACATACTTTTCCACCCTGCACTGTGAATGTTTACATGTTATGTTTTCAATAAAACATGAAAACATATAATGTCTGTGTGGTATTGTTTTACGCAGACTGTGTTTTTCTATCGGTGTGACTTAAGCTGGCCATACACCATCAGATTTCCTTCAGATTTCCTGTCAGATTTCCTTCAGATCAGATTTTGTTTTATCAAAACCATGTAATATGAGGACCTTTCTACACCTTCCAATCACTATGTATTCTATCAGGGAGGACAATATACTACATGGTTGTTGGTAGATCTGATCTGATCTGAAGGAAATCTGAAGGTGTATGGCCAGCTTTAGATGAAAATCAGAGCACATTTTATGACCAATTCATGCAAAACTTGATGTAATCCCAAAGGGTTCACATACTTTTTCTTGAAACTGTATAGGCAAAAATTTTGTTGCGAATAGAGAAGAGAAAAATAAAACCCCTGAAACATTTATATTATTGTCGTGGGATATGTAGGAAGAGTTCTCTCTATGTCCTGGTGAGGGAAAATCTTCTAATGGGCATACTTCCTTAGGTAAAAAGAAACTGGAGATATGTATCACTTGCATCCACAGAGCAAGAGGTTAATCCATCACAACAGAAGTAGGTAACTGTAAATATAAACTGTAAAGCCCCCCATACATGCTTTGATTTGCTTCCGATTTCACATCCAATCGACTGCTGTGCGTGCTCATGGTGATCGGTCTGCAAAACAAATGCTCAAACTTAACATTTGGGCACAAACCGATCGATTTACATTTGGGCACATATCGAATACAATTCGGGCATGTCAGTAATGTTTAGATCGATATGCTTGGGTGACGTGTGATGATGTCATCATGAGCGGTCGATCTGCCGGGAGATTGACAGGTAATCTCAAAGGGTAATCTCAAAGTGTATGGGGGGCTTAACTGATACTTTAATTCAGAATAAAATTACTTTAGCAAACAGACTTCAAAAGCATGAGAACAAAAAGAAACACAGGGTGGATGTTGAATTACTAAAGGTAAGCTATACACGGTAAGATATTTCTGTTCAATAGACCAAAAATGGAACAGGAATAGATTCCTGGCCACGTGGTATGATTGATCGAGCAGTGATCGGACATGTTAGTTAATTTCATTTGATCATACTATGGAACATACACTATAATAAACACAGACAGACAGAGTGGAGCACCTGGAAAGCATTGTTGATGCTGTTAAACAAATGCATGTACATTATTATTATTATTATTATTATTAACATTTATTTATATAGCGCCAGCATATTACG
>CM070035.1:38471321-38484121 GCA_036250615.1 Ptychadena robeensis
AGAGAAGGTGGCAGTGGGAGGGGGAGGTGTAGGATTGAGGAGAGAGTTGAAGGTGGAGAAAAGGCATTGAGGGTTGGATGCTTGTGAGGATATAAGGGAGGAGAAGTAGGTTTGTTTGGCAGCAGTAAGCTCAGCATTGAATTGCTGGAGTTTGGTCTTGTAGATAAGAAAGTCGCTGTTCTGACCAGACTTTCTCCATTTGCGCTCTGCCCTGCGAGCGTCTCGTTGTAGGCCGCGAGTGTGCTTACCGTGCCAGGGACGGGGTTTGGTGGGGCGGGGAGACCGGAGGGTGGCAGGAGCAAGTTTATTTGGGACAGCTTGAAGGATGAGATTATAGTGAGAGGCAGCTTGGTCAGGGGATGCGACATTAGAGATAGTGGAGGCAAGTGAAGATAAAGAGTCAGAGAATGCAGAGTGGTCCAGGTTGTGGAGGTCTCTGTGCCAACGTTCAGGTCGGGGAGGTGTGGGGGTGGATAAAGGGCAAGAAGTTTTCACATTGAAGGTTAGAAGATGGTGGTCAGAGAGAGGGAAAGCAGAGTTGTCCAGGTGGGTGAGGGTGCAAAGTTTAATAAACACCAGGTCAAGTGTGTGTCCAGCGAGGTGTGTGGGGGTGTGTATGTGGCTAGATTGAAGTCACCAAGGATAAGAAGTGGTAGGTCATGGGCAAGAATGTGTGGGAGCCAAGAGGTAAAGTTGTCAAGGAATTGGGATGTAGGGCCAGGGGGGCGATAGATTACGGCAACGATGAGGGGCAGGGGGTGAAACAGACGGATGGTGTGAGCCTCAAAGGAAGAAAAAGCGAGTGAGGAAGGAGGTCGTAGTACAGTGTAGGTGCAGCGAGGAGAGAGAAGGAGACCTACATCACCACCTGGCCTGTTGTCAGGTCTGGGGGTGTGAGTGAAGTGCAGGCCTCCATAGGATAGGGCAGCAGCAGAGGCAGATTCAGAGGTAGAGAGCCAGGTTTCAGTGAGAGCCAGGAGGTTTAGAGACTTAGAAAGGAAGAGATTGTGTATGGAAGACAGTTTGTTACCAACAGATCTGGCGTTCCAGAGTCCACATGAAAGAGGGGGTGAATGCACGTGTGAATGTGAATGCAAAGGAATCAATCGGTTTAAAATCAATCACAGTGTTTGATGGTACAATCGATCGATCTTAGACTGACAGTTGATACTTAAATTGCACAAAGCGATCAAAGATTGTTCGTGCAAAAGTCGACCCATGTATGGCTACCTTTATTTATTGTTGGTAGTCCAGGTAACATAGCAGTTAGGATAATACATTGACTTCCAAAAAGGCCTTGAGAAAAGGTCAGAGTATGTTTCAAAGAAGATACAGATATCAAAAGCCCAACCCAAAGTGCCTGATAGAGTGAAGTCTATGGTTTTATTAATGAGTAAATACTAAAATAGATTTCAGGGGCTCAGCAGTTTCCCCTTTCTCAGGGCTTCCTACAGCAGAAATAGTGCAAAAACAATATGGCTGGACAGTTGTGATGCTTAAGGTTCTTTCTTGGATTTCTGGGTTGTTCTGTAGACAAACATAGTGGAGCAGAGCCCCAACAGCAAGGACTTTAGGACTAGAAGCTGCCTTTCTTCAAATATTTTTAAAATTATACAGATGGTAATATAGAGGGATAGCACCATGGGGTTTTGACTCCCCCTCTTATGTATGTTTTAAGTTAGTCTTGGTTGGAGTCTAGATCATAACTGTCAACATCACTGTGCCAGGATAAGGGAAAAATACAGGAAGTGACATCCCTGAAGTCACTTCTGGAATTTGGATCTGGGTTCTTCCACGTTCCATATGCAGGAAATTAAGTAATTGATGCCACTTTTGGTATTGGAGGCCTCCCTTACATTTAGTTTTGGGCTGATTTTTGGATGGAGAAAGTGTTACTCTACCTGCTAATGTCCCATCCCACAAATTATCTGCACAAGCAGGGTGGGAACTTAGGAGGGAGAGTAATGCACTCTCCCTCCAAATTGCTCTGATGTCAAAATCCTGGAAAAATCTATGATTTTGTGAAATTGAGATTTGGCCGACTGGCCTGCACGCTCCTGCTGGACGCATAATGGCCCCCACAACTACAGGGGTACCCCCTTGAGATTTCAAACAAAAAATCACAGCGATCCGTCATGCTGGTACTTTTTGAGGCCGATCCTGTTGTAGGCAGTAAATTTGGAGGGAAGTCATGGATCCACACATCTATGGCCGGCTTTAGATCTTAGTACTTAGGTACTCTTTACGTGCACTCACTGCTTTCCTATGCATAAGAGAACTGCAAACATCCAGGTTCCAGCAACAACAAGTCCTAGCTAGATCAACTAGGCTATACCAGAAAATGGAAGTGTTTTGCTTAAATTTTTTATGCTAATCCAGAACATAAAAAAAAGGAATAGTCTGGTGCCAGGAACCTGCAAAAAACCCTGGGTGTTTTATATATTACATTAAAGTAATGTTATTACTCTGGGGAATGTGTGCAAAATTAAATTTGATGAAATCCTTTATAAAAAAATGTCATGTAATGCTTTCTATTTAATAATCACTTGAAATATTATACGTCATGTAAGAAAACTTGAGTCGGGCTGGTGAATGCTACCTCTCTAGGAAACCTGTGCCAAAAAGTATTTAAGCCACAAGGGCAAGACCACCCAATGCCTGGCCCTAGAAAATAAATTCACTCACCAGTCTCACATCACCACTAACATATTAAATGAATTAAGTCAACATTTATGGCTGTGAGAACAAAAACACCCTGGCACGGGAGTATTGTTCAAACAAAATAACACTGAGGAATCAAACAGCTAGAAGGCACAGATTTCCTTCAACTTGTGGGTGACTTATTCATTTAACACAGATTGTGTTAACACTGGAAATACAAATTACGTTGACTTCTCATTTCTATAAAAATATTTTGCGTTATTAAACAATGTTACACCTGTACAGATCTTGTATTGTAGTTATTGCTACCAGTTGCTTAACATGGGAAGTGTAAATTAGACAGTGAGGGCCAACTCATACTGTTATAGTCTTTGTGTATTGAAAAATACATTAAAACCCAAAAGCAGAGTCATTGGACCATGGACCCACAATTTGCAGCAGTATTTGCAACCCAACATATGTTTTTCAGTTGTCAGTTCAGTCTGATAGAAAACTCAATAGGTGTGCACATGTCATGTTGACTAATGTTGCTACTTAGTAGTGGCTCAGCATTGTCAACCTAAATAGAAAGTCCTGGCAGGATCTGTAGGTGAAACACTTTGTGATATATGTCCCCCAAAAATATCTAGGTGCTGTGAAATATAAATTCTGGTAATTAAGTAAATGTATCAATGTGAATGGGTTATAAAAGAACCACACATTACAAATCAGCCGTAACAAGCATAACAGTGCATCCTAATGCTAACAGTAAGGTAAATCATGAATGTGTATAGACTTACTTGTGTGATGGTCCCTTTAAGAGGGCAATACATTTTGAACAACTTCCTTAACTCCAGGAATAACCTCAAGGCAACTTTCCCAAATTATATTTTTTTATATCCATAAAATACACATGTAATGCCTACAGTGTGAAAATGGACAGTAAAGATGAACCAGTTTTTAATTACCTAAAATTTGCACAACATTTCACAGATTTTTTATGGTCAAATCCCAATACTTGTCTATTCAATTCACTTAGCACCCTCAATCAGCTCAGCTGGTGTATATACAAAATGATGTGTAGGAATACCCATTAGTGATAAGTGACTAGGCAATAGTTGAAATCACGTAATTTCGCAAATACCCACAAAGATATTAGATTTGATATTCGTAATCTCGAATATCAGCATTTGGGGACATAGATCACGATCTAAAAATAGCAATGCGATCAAGTCAATGGAGCTAGGATTTGACTGGTAGAAAATTTTTAATTTCCATCAAAAGAAATGAATGCAATGAATGGGATCGCAAAAACTCGCAATACATCGCAAAAAAATTGTGATGGCGGCAGATATGTGCGGATATATTCACGAATATTAGCTAAATGTTGAAATGGCGATATTCAAGCTAAATATTCCAAAATCAAATATTCGTGCTTACAACTAATACCCATTATCAATTGCTGCCTGTGTATTCCTCAAATTTGAATTGCGCAATCATTACATCCATGAACAGCTCACACACAAGGTTATCAGCAGTAACATGTGCGTTAGGTAAAGCCTAAGTGTACATAGCATATGTATTATTCCTTTGTGTTTTTTAAATAGATTAAACTTGAATTATTACTTTGTTCCTTGCTATTCTACTTTGTTAATGGTTACCTTTGTTTGGAGTCAGGAAGTACTTTGGAGCAAAAATTTGTCAATTTGTCCAAAAATATGTCCATTTAGTTGGCATATAAGGAATTGGAATATGCAATATTATTACAGAGAAGTAAAAAGGCCAAAAAGATGCAATTCCAGTTAACCCTTATCATCTGAGCAGATCTGATAAATTGCTGGATATATGACATTTCATGATGCTTGTTTGTAATACCAGATGACAGGTCCACTTACAATACTCTATATCCCAACCCTACAAATGATAGCTGTTCCCTAACCATTCATCCCCCCACAACATGCGTTCCAGATGAGAAGAGCCAGAACAGGCTTTTGGTATATTTATTTTAAAAATAGTCCTTCCCCGCAGTGAGTACAACATGGATGATGAGCAGGACGAATAAACAAAATTTTCCAGGTCACCAAGTGCTCCAGACTTGGTGGATTGGGTTCCATCAACTCCAGGCCAACCAGGAGCTGCTTTACTGTTTGGATCCCATTTGGAATTGATGGTAAGTAAAGGAGACATCAGTTTCTGTTTATTATGATACTATACACCAGAGATCCAATACAGCAACAAACAGAGGACAGATTGTCACGCTGAGGTTAGACACACCGCTTAAATTAAGGAACATGAAAAGGCCCCATTGCTTAGGTTAGCCCACACATTATAGTAAGTATCATGTGATGGACGACAAAGGTTAAAAGGTCGCCATCAAAGGAACCAGAGAAAAAAAATCCAGCCGCCTTTTAGCAATAGACATTTCACTAAGAAGCTTATTTCTATAACATGTCAAATACTACATTAAAATCCCAGTCCCTGGAAAAGCCATAATTTTTGTTGCTGAGGACAGGGACGTAAGTGACAGCAGATGACCATACTCTCTTCCGCAGGAGTCTTGTTATTACTTAGATGCTTGCCTCCTAATTTTAGGCCAAGGCAGGTGCATGTCATTCAAGTCATCATTGTGTCTGTCTACTTGCAGAAAACTTATTATTTTGTCTGTAGACTCTACTGTAGACAGCTAAGAAAAACACAGAGTAAGCTGATCTGTGCTTAACACTTCAGATGAAAAATGTCAGTTTGAGTCGTGAAATAAAAGTCAGAGGAGGATAAATGCAATTGCCTGCGTAGGTATAAAAAATAGAGAACAACAATAGGTGACATTGTGATCACCTGAATTCTTCCTGGTAATGCTGTTTGGCTTTGGTTTAACTTCTAGGACACTAACTCAATGAAGGTTGTATGCCCCATCTTTTCTAAGGTTTCCTCCAGCTCTTTTCTTCTTTCAACAGTAAAATATACAGGTAGCTTTCACATCATTCCAACTATCTTATATATCTTAGCCGATACACAGTATTGCCTGGTGAAGGCATCCATTACCAATTTCTTTAACTTTGGCAAATGGATGCTGCCCTACTCTCATGCCAATACATTGTCAGAATGTTTAGCTTATCCCTGTCCATCCCGATCAAGATTCATGTTAAGTTACTAGACTCAGAAATCGACCAGGAATCGCAGACAGCATATGGTGCAGTGTGTAATCGATTCTGTAAATGAAATTGATTCAGGAATCGCATGCATAATTGTTTAACCCCCCTAGCGTTAGCGACGGCACCATCTCGTCCAGCGCTGCACAGTCACTATTGCACTGAACGAGATGGTGCCGTCCAGTAAAGATCAGGGCACTGACAGCACATACTTAATGTTTTGCGCTGTCCCGGTGTGACAAGCAGGCTCCTGGAGAGTGGCTCATCCTCCCCCCCAGTGACGTGATGACGTCACATCGGGGGTGTGGGACATTCAAATGTAAATTGGGCTAACTTCAAAGAACACATCTGAAAAATCCCCCCCAGTTTAATTTCCATATGCGCTCTTTGAAGTTAACCCTTTCAGAGGGTGCCAAAGGGCATTGTATTGCATACAGTGATAACTGTATCCAATACAATTCAAAGTAAAAACAAAAACACATAACACATTTCCAATTGAATACAAATTGTATTATGAATATAACAAAAAACTTTAATTTTAAAAATGTTATCATTCAGGTGATACCTTTTATTATATATATTTGAAATGCAATTTTTTTACATAATTGTTTGTTTCAAACATTATTATATTTAGAGTCTACTAGACCATTGTACGGACATATTTTGGGAAGTTACAGGCCTACAACATAAAAAAATATTCCATTTAAGTCTATGGTGCGCTTTTGGTACAGGAACCTGGACCTCAGCAGTGCGCTAGGGAGGTTAAAAGATAGATCTCTGGAAAATCTGCCCGTCTATGCCCAGCTTTAGACAGAATAGAGTAATAAATAAGGTTGTCATAAATGAGCTGTAAAGAGATGCAATGATTATCTATCAGTAAAAATTAAAACAAAATCAATGAAAAGTTCAATTTTAAATACCTCTACCATGTAATGCATTACACTATACATTTTTGGTTGGGATGACTTATATTAATAGACTTGCAATGATACTGTATATACAGAAAATCCAACCACTAGGCCGGTCTCTGATCGCTATTAAGAACATTCTTTTTTTATCCTCAGAATGCTTTGATAAAGGAAAATTTGTAAGGGCAAATTCTCAGCAACTGTGAGGTAAGCTGTAAGGCTGTGCAGCTAATTGCTTGAGAGAAAGCAGCTTGAATGTAAATCTTCGTTCAATTATAGAACCGCCCCAGGAGAAGAAAGGCTTATTGAAATCACATTTTTAGAGATACAAAATATTAAATAGATCTTATCGGTCAGTAAAAACATCTCCACCTCTATGGCATACTGTACATAGCTTGAGGATAATCCCTTAAAGACCAAGGGTTCTGTAGGCTGCCATTGAAGTTACCAGCAAATGTTCTATTCATTGTGTGGTGCAGTATGTATAGACTCATATCATTTAAATGGTCAGTAACTAAACGCGGCTGTATTGTAAAAGGTTTTCAGATTAAATGGCTTAAGCTGGGATACCATTGTTATATATCAAAGAACAGCATTGTCTTCCTAGTGAAGTTATCCATATTTTCTCACTTATTGTACAAAATCCAGAGGGCTAAGTGTGTAATCTCTACTTAAGGGTAATATTACATATTTTGTATTTGAATAGCACTACTATCTGTACATTTTAGGTAGGGGGTTAAAATACATTCCCAGTTCATATCTACAAGATAGTGATGTACAGTAATACAGATGGTAGATGTGTTCATTAGAGATGGTCAAAAATGTTTTATCTAATCTCAACACGCTGATTTTCTGAGTTAATTACAGTACATTTGCACTTAAACCACAAATGCTGGATATGTGGATGAGAGTTGTGGGAACACTAAAGAAAAAGAAAGTATTGCTTTAGTACCACAGCATAGTGGTGTCAAACTTAAATCCATAGTGGGCCAAGTCTAGGGACAACAACTTGCTATGAAATGGACATGTACACACATGCACATTTGTTAGCTGAGTGTCAGCGTTGCATCTTGTCAACACAACTCCTGCAAGGCTTGTGCAGGAGTGTTAATGTGCTTATTGAATAAGCATCAGACTTGTCAAAAATGTTGCTGTTCTATAGGAGGCAATGGTCTTTCTCCACCTGAGTTAATGCCGTTTAAAAAAAACGCAAAGCTTAACAAGGCAAAAACTTGGGGGCACACTGTACAGTGTATCCTTATTCATACATGGCCTGATAATCCCCTGGATTAATCAACCTGTCCCATGTTGTCTCCCCACTGACCCATCCTTGTACTCTCACCTGGCTTTTCCTTACCTGCAGCCTCTCCTTCCAATTGCACTGACTGCTACTCCTTCCTCCTGTGTACAACACTTAAGGTAGCCATTAGAGATGGTCGAAATGAATAAAATTTGATTCTACTTAAATTTCGAGTTTCCCAATTTTCGAGTCGAAATTTCCAAAGTCGAAAATTCGCATAACGCCAAAAATTCGCATAAAACACTCAAAAATTCGCATAAAGCCTAAAATTTGCATAAGGTCAAAAACATGATTTGGAACATTTGGATTTGCTGTATGAGCTTGAGCTACAATAGAAGTCTACATAGCAGCAGAGCTTTACAATCAGAGCTGAGATTTAAACCCAATTTATACACAAACTTGACAAGTTAGAGCAAAACTTATTGTTTTCCAATGTTTCCCCGACCCTTCTCTACAACTCCAGCAATTTTTATGAGGATACCATTTTCAGGGGCTTTGCAATAAGCTGACAAAGTTAGCTAGCACCATGTGAATTTTCCAATGCGAATTTTCCAATCACTCCCGCATGTGAAAATTTTAAATAAAATGGCGATAATCGCACGCAAAATAGCGGCACAGCAAATCAAAAGCAAAGTTCTTTTTTAAGTTGAAATTTCAAATTCAGTCGAAATATCAGGCTGATTTACGACTTTTTCTGCAAAAAGTCAAAATGACCCCATCAAAATTCGACTATGCAAATTTGTAGCGAAAAAGCCGAAATTTCTACTTTAAATTTGCACTGCAAATTTTTCGACCATCCCTAGTAGCCATAGCCATAGACATATTGACTTCAGAACGACATTTAAACAACCATCGATCCCTGAATGAGCAGGTTGTGAATCGATGGATTGTTAAAAGGTCATAATGTGAATCTATGCAGTCCATCAACATACCTCGACTTTTAGCCGATTCGTGCCCCTGCAGATTGAAGGTATTAAAAACAAGTAGCTTCCTGTTAATGCCTCAGATCTGAAAGGATAGCGCAGGGCATGTGCCGTCCAATTAATATATATGCATTCTTCAATGTAATTATTCAAAAGAATGAATATATTGAAAAATGTATATACTTTCACTGCCCCTCACCATATGGATTGCGGTCTCTGGGACAAACGGTATGAATGGGGAACTCACTTGTAGAGTTCCCTTATATTGAATGAGGCCTTCATATATTATAGACACATATGTGTTGGTATCTTGTGTTGAGCTCAAATATTTAAATTGTGAATATATTCATCGAATATAGGCCATTCGAGAATTCACAATTTTCGCAAATATGGCAATTTCCAATATTTGCGATATTCGCCATTGGGGTGCTTATGGCCATAGATTGCAAATATGTATTTGTAATGCAAAAATAAATAGCAAATGTGACCTCGACTTAAAGGTAATCGCAAGGCGATTATAATCGCGCCTATATTTTTGCAATATCGAATCGGATATAAGTAGAATTATTCGCGAAATATCGCGAATTCGAATATTGCCTATGCCACTCATCACTATTGGTATCTAGTTTACCATACAATGACCATTTGCTCCAGTACCAACAAGTACTACTAACGGTGGGTTTACACATTTAGATTTTTTAATTCGATCAACGAAGAACGAAAACATTTTTGGGTTGATTGAACAAAAATCTAGAATGACAAATTTGTTCAATGGATACATTTTGTTCGACCTCGAACAAAAATAAGTTCGAAAGGTCATCGAACATGTTGGTAAATTTTTATGTGTCTGTTGTAATTTTTAATAGTATTTTGATTCGATATCGGGATGGACGAACAAAAAAATCTAATGTTAAGCCCCCCATACACCACATACAATTACCATGCAATTTCTGTACAACCGACTTTTCTTCTACCAAAACCATGTAATATGAGGACCTTTCTACACCTTCCAATCACTATGTATTCTATCAGGGAGGTCACTATACTACATAGTTGTTGGTAGGTCTCATGGAAATTGTATGGAGGAATCTAAAGGTGTATGGGGGCCTTAACATTCGATAAATGAACAAACGATATTCCACAACGACATCGAACAGACAATCTGATTGGCAGTTGATTGAAGTAAAAATCTGCACGTGTAAACCCACCTTAAGAGCATTTGTCCACTGAGCGTTATGGACATGTTGGAGTGGCGCATCCATGATGCCCAACCCATGAATTGACGGACACAGGCAGTAGACACAAACCCTAAATGTCCCTGTATGTATTTAACTGGCTGATATAATGAGTTTTGCGGTTGTCAACTGTGATGTGGTCAGTGACAAAATAGTATAACCTGCCAGTTAATGTTACATTTCCCTCATTCGTTTATTTAACATGCCAGTAATTAACCACTTATAAATGAATACAGTGCTTGGTAGCATTATCATTCAATATTCTTTTTCAGTTATTGAATTAAATCAGAAATAACCCAGACATAGTGGCAGTATCAGGCAGCATATGTGTTAATGACTAACACTTTGTATTAGCGGTTCAGAGTTATTAATGATTTGCCTGGGGTGGCAGTGGAGGGGATTTACAGAACTAAGGGGTGACAAATTGCGCAGAAGAAATAAGGAGGAACTAAAGAAATTTAATTTCCTATAATATAATTCAGGACAAGCTGTGTAAACATTTGAGTTCATAAAGAAAGAAATAGCTGAAAAAGAAAACAAATGTTCTAACATTCATGGCAATATTACCATCCAGGGCCAGGCCCAGCTCTTGATATATTCTTTACTGCAGGTTTAAGTATTTGTGAAAGGTTTTGGATTATCAGGACTAGCACATGCTATGTCCATTGACAGAGAACAACATGGAGGGTCAAAAAAATAAAACTCGTGTTGAACTTTCAAAGTGCAAGACTCTACGTGCTTAAGTCCCTGAGAATTTTTTCCTCAGAATTGCCAGATTATGGTGGTTAAGTACGCTCCAGGGTGCCTTAAATGTTAAACATTACACCATTTCATTTTAAAATTAGTATACTGTAGCCTATTGATAATGAGCTTCTGCAACAGATTTTCAAGGTTATTTGAAACATTTTAACGTTTTTAATCACATAATGTGAAATACTTGATAGGAAGAAGGGACTTTACAAATGTTCCATGAATAACTAATAAAAACAGAATATAAAGAATGTATTTAATTATTTTTGTTGGGTTATATCATGCCAAAATGTGGCCCAGGTTCTTATAAATGAAGGACATAAAAGGGACTAAAATAACAACCCTAGATAGTGTACAGGAGATGAGAATACTTTCATGAAACCACCACTCAATGTTTTACCGGGAAACCTTCCTTACTTTGACCTGGATAGGGATACAATTATTAACAACAACATTAGAGGTCCCTGACAGTGCCCATCCTTAAAAACCACCACCTCATACCACCTGTACCAGCCACCAGCCTTATCCTTCCAGCTCGATGGGTACTTCCTTAAGGCTTTGTTTCTGCTGGGCAGCATGGACGCAGCATTGTGACAATGCCCTGTTAATTGGAATAGAAAAGACACAGAAAACAACTTATGTCCATTCACATTTAATGGATGCGTGGCCATAAGGACAACGGGTATACCAGTTTGTAAACAAAGCAGCCCGGACAAAGCATGGCGTGACTGCTCGGATTGGCGACTCACCTCTATTTTAAGGCTCGTTCCTGCCAAGGCTCTATTCATTTGAATAGCAAAGGCATGGATTCATCCATTGATATGTATGGGAGATACAAGAGCCGCCCAATGTGTAAACATGGGGTTTATTACCGGCAAAAGACACAGTAACGCTACTGCTAGTGCGCACGTTACTTGTAAAACAACGAGCCACAGCGTAGCTAGTATAAAATGGCCCTTATTGTCTATTAAGAAAAGTTACACATATATCAACAGAGAGGAAATAAAAGGACAGTAAGACTAGAAAAGGTATGGCTAGATGATACTAGACATCACACAGCCAGGAAATGAGGTGGGCTTATCATGTCCATTAAAATTAAAGTAAATTGATTTGGTTCAGAGGATCATGTGTAACCATGTAAGACTGAAGGTCAGCTTTAATTAAAAGGACATGAGTACACACAGATGCATGGACAGGCAAGTCATTTAGCACTTACTAATTTCACATGTAAAACTCATAATGCGAGATGCAATCTATCAATTTGTTTGCTTGTTTAAAGTGGTATGAAAATGCAAAGCTCAAGAACAGTTGTTGTAAAATATTGAAACTGTAGACTTTTTGGAGCTGATGGAACAAAAGTGCCGTCTTTCTTTGACTTCACTTAAAATATCCACTCAGTGGAAATATCATGAGGTAATTTCATCATTGAAACCTTTGCTCCACATCAAAATGATGTTGTGGTGGAATAGGCACTTGAAACATTGATTGAGTTCTTACATTAGTTGAGATGCCCACCAGCAAGCAACAACTATTTTGAAAGGGGGTGAGGGTCTAGGGTGTTAGAGAAATCGCCTGTTTTCAAGGCGATGTACACGTAAAGCCCAGAGCCCCGCAGCGCTCACTTACCGGCGGCTTCCGAGGCTTAATGCATGACCGGCTGCTCACTGATCTGGCAGCATTGATTGCGATGCCGTGTCGGCGGGAAATTCAATGCCTGCGCGGGAATTCAATGCCTGCGCGGGAAATTCAATGCCTGCATGTAATACAGTCCGGATTGCATAAGAAGCCTGAGCCCCGCCGTAGTGCCGCGCAGGGCTCCGGGCTTTATGTAGATCGCCTTTTCAGGCGATCTACACGTAAGTCGGACCCCACGCTCACTTACCGGGGCCGGCGGG
>CM070035.1:38484146-38503937 GCA_036250615.1 Ptychadena robeensis
TGGTGCGCTTTTGGTACAGAAATCTGTACCTATGCAGTGCGCTAGGGAGGTTAAGCATAAGTCAGCCTCTGACAAATAGACCAAATGTCAACTTTTGTGTTAAAGATGAAGTCCTAGAAAAACATTTATTAATGTTGGTAGTGCGTTCCCCCATTTCAGTGCCTGTGTAAATACTTTTTTAAGTCTAGAAGCTTCAGGAAAACATTTACTCTCCTAGACCTGATTTCCTTCAGTTGTAAACTTATCTTTTGCTCCCTTTGTTGAGGCATTCATGTCCTGCATAATGGAGTGGTGATGGCTGAAAAGTTAATCTGGCGAACAGTTCACGGTGAACATAGCATGTTCGCAATTTGCAAGGCCAGCGAACATTATGGGTGTTTTACCGCCCCCTATACCTTAACATGGAGACAAAGTTTGCCCCCTCAACCCAGGTGTCAGGTGGGACAGTACAGCCAATAACACATTTACCTCCTAGAGAAGCAGCCTGGCAGCCATTTTACATTTATCCTGTGTCTCCATTACTAGGTAGATAGGGAGAGCTGCTGCTGATTGAGGGATGGCTGAGCTACTTGGCTATTTATCTCCATCCAGTGAGCTGTAGCTATAGCTAAGGTGTTCATCATAACTGAGCAACAAAAGTCCTTCTCTGGGGGTGGGGTATGCTGTATTATGGGACCTGTGCGATGTTATAATGCTAAGCTGATGTGCGCTGTTAGTTGAAGTTCACCATCACAAACTGAAGCCGGACATCGCAAAGAGATCTGACTGTCTGTCTGACAGCCCATTCCAGCTAACGTTTGGCAAAATCTGTAATTTATTTCTGGCCATTAGACAATATATAAACAGCATTTAAAAAAATCTGTATTAGTTTAGCCATTAATCTCCCACTGGTATGACACTGTCCAGGGGGTTGTTCTCTTTTGTGGCTACAAATATGACCTGAAGGTTTGAGAAGTTCACCCTCAATTAAAGTCAAAAGAGGTTCGCTGTGAACATGAGAATGGCAGGTATTTACAGAAGTTCGATTCGCCTGTTCGCAAACAGCCATCATCACTAATGGAGAGTTTTTATAGCTGTGCAAGGCAGAACACTATGACCACAGACTGGAGTTTTCAAATAAATGTCTACCTGAATGAACCCCTTAGACATCAAAAAAATTTAACTCTTGCACTCCAACCCTTGGGTGGGGTGCCATTACAATTGTTTTTTTTTGTTTAGCTGTTAATCACTTTGCTTTGCCAGTTCTTAGTGCTATGTAGTGGGAGGTTTTATTTTGTAGCCTTTTCATTTTTCATGTCTAGCTTTTGTAGTGACAAAAGTGCTTTTCATTCATTGTACAATGTATTGAAGAGGTAATGTTCTAAACTGTATTCACTTACCTCAAGAACAACTGGGCTGAATATACTGCTGTATTTTGAAAAAAACTAAAATGAAAAGAAAACAAAAGATTCTGCAGCTACAAACATTTTGCTGACTTATTCAAACAGAACAAATAGAAAGCAATTTTGTCTGGACATAGTCTCTCATGCATTGTTTGCACAAGAGCTTGACTGAGCATGTACTTCTTGTTTGGACAAGTGCTACTGCTTTCTGCAGGTCAGAAAAAGGCCCTCTGATAAGCTGTGTATAGTCTGACTTTCAGGAATAAAGAGTGCTGCTACTACACATGGGAAATGAGCCAGATATGGAGGATATATATAAAAAAAACACAAAAAACAACATTTTCAATTGTCAATCGATTGTAGATTAATTTCTACCACTTCTCCTTGCTCATGCTTTTAATTTAACAATAATTCATATAGAATCATTGATATCATACCATTCATGCTTCCAGGCTGGGCAATAGCCAATGTTCTTTAGGGGGCTCAGCAGTTCCCCTTTCCAAGGGCTTTGCACCCCACAGTGCTTCATAAATAACTGTATAGCTGGACTGATGCTTGAGGATAAAAATTTTATTTCTGGTGTGTTGATGATATAAGACATTGATACTCAATAAAAGAATCAACTTGAATTAACCTAATTCTTTTTGAAGCCATGTGCTATATACAATAGTTACAAACACAAGCAGATAAGACCAGTTGTTGGCAAGCTTTTCTGGCAAAATAATTATTAACCTGGGGGGGGGGGGGGGGGGGGGCTTAGGTATGAGAACAAGGTGCCACAGAGGAAATCTGGTCTGCTCTCTCTTCCTTCTAGGGTGTGTACTGGAAAGGGCCGGTGAACAGGAGGAAAGCAGCCAAGATCCCTGCTGTGGCTCCTTTCTTTCGCATCTGCTTTTTTAGCTGTGATCTTAGCTCTATTACTTCCAGTGTGTGAGAGGGAGGGCGGAGGCATGTGATTGAAGCCACGGTAAGGATGCTGAGGAGAAGCATGGTTCTGCAGGTTGCCAACTCCTGACCTACACCATGGTCCAAGTACTGTAAAATAAAAGAGCAAGGTATTTCTTATGATATTTACTATTAGAATTCACCTGCAATCTCCCTTTCTTTGTGAGGGGATAACTTTTTTTTAAGATGTACATAGTCTATGAAAAACTAACTTTTGACCACATCTTTCCAGGTTCACTGTCAGAAAAAAAACCTAACCTATAACTAGAAATGGTCGAACTTTTTTAACTAGTTTACTTTGTGAGTTGATTGCAAAGCCTCTGAACATGTTATCATCACCAAAATTGCTGGAGATGTAGCTTCCCTTTTGTGGGAACAAAAATAAAAACTAGTGCATGTAGTTTTGCAAAAATTTTGACTTAATTTATGCAAAAACTTTGTGTGTAAGAGCAACACTTTTTTTGTAGTGTACACTGGATGCTTCTTTACATCTTCAGCAAGTTCGGTAATGATACCATATTTAACGGCTTTGCAATCAACTCAGAAAGTTGAACTGGTCGAATTTTCCCCTAAATTCACCCATCTCTACCTATCATGCAGTGTTCTGCTTCTGCCTCTGATCAGCTGAGGGCAAGGGTAATCATTTGCAGAAATATACAAGCTGTTAGAAATGACAACGTCATTGATGTCAAATGCCTTTTGCAAAGATTCTGCCTGCACCAATCACAGGTGATATCACTGACCGTCAGCACTGGACATCTCTTCTCCTCTTCTGTTAGCACACATTAGAGTCTAGATAAAAGAATATCACCTAATGCCTGATGCTCAAATTCCAGCTTTGGAAAACAAAAGGTTACAAGTTGCCCCTACCTGCCGTAACTGCAATTTTTCTTTTTAATATGCTAACATTGTTCACATTAAGAATGTATGCAAATGTTTGGGGCCCTTTTTGCATTCCATAGAATATTAGCATGTGTATTGGAATGGCTTAATGTGCCGTTGTAAATACAGCTGTTTAATAATGCATTAGCTCTAGCTGTTCTGAGGTCTCTCGAGGGCTGCTTACAGCACGATGGCTGGATATGACCTAAATAAAGCCTCTTGTCTAATACACTACATGTGTCATAACAGTGATCACCCCTAACATGTCCATGAATGTCACTTGTTCAAGATAACCGTTACTTGACATTCTAATTCAGCCTAGAAGAAATACATTAGGTAAGATCCTTTTCTGAATATAAATTCTTAAATTCACACTGCTCGGTCTGGTTGAATGTTGCAGCAAAGAGACAGAAGGTACCGGAGCCTCTGCAGGGACACGTTCTCTAACATGTGATGATCACAGGTGCCTAGTTAATATGGTCAATAAAAGAACTGCTTGTTTTAATTCATAAAATGCCAGCCGATTTGACAAAATTTTCTCCAGTTTGTAAATGCTCAGCATGGAAATCTGCAATACGGAAGCCAATTGAATTTTATAAATTAAAGCAGACACATAGTTAAAAAAAAAAAAAAGCCACGTCATAGACCTCCGTTGTGGACAGGGAAGGGGGAGAGCGGCAAATTCAAACAAAAACGGTGTGGTAGGGGTTGAACGCTAGGGAGGTTAAAGATTACCCCTCCCTCTTGCCTTAATTTTCCGGTCCCTAATGCATAAGAAGTTATTTAATGTTATTTATTCGATTTTAAATGTCACGTTTTTCTATTTTAGGTTGCATTTTTGTTTCTCACAACATGGTGGGTCCTCGACAATGCCTGCAATGGAAATTTTGGATAATTTGATCTACAAGTCTTCATAATATAAAATAGATGTCTTGGATTGGTTGTTATAGTGATCTTCTTTCAGTAAAAGTGGCCATACAAGATTCTTCCTCCAGCGGGATCTCGCTGTTCCTAATACCGCCAGAGGAAGAATAGAGAGGTCCTTCTCGCCTGCAAACAGGACGGATCGAACACCCGTACTGCTCGCCCGCGAGAAGGAGGGCAAACATCCATGTTCGCGGCCGAACTGTCCGCCTTGTGGGCAGTTTGGCCATCACTACTGGAAACGCTGCGTTTTCAAAAACACAAAGCATGCAGTGTGAATGGTAACATTAGATGTCTATGTAAAAATGCACGCAGTAAAAAAACGAGTGCGGTAAAAAAATGTGCATGTTTTTAATGTGTGAAAGGGCCCTAAAGCAATGGTATAAAAGGAAGGTTAGTCACTAAAAATCAACAACTTCTTAAGAATGATACTCATTTATAGATATATAGATTTTTTGTGTGGAAAGTGTGTATTTTTATGTTTATGGCTGTGGATGGTGGAGGGTCTAGGAATGGCCCACAGAAAATATTTAAAATGATCATAAGCAGACCAGACTGTAAAGCTTGTTTGTATTCAATGATCGGGATCTAAATGATCACGTTTTATTTACCTCAGTAGTCTGGAAGCAAATTCTTTTCTGTTACTTTGTGCTTTATTTATGCAGAAACCTAAAAAAAATTATATTGTTGCAGAAACATCATATAAACCTCAGCGTGTGCCCAGGAAAGTGCTAAAATCTTGCTTTATGATTTAACGTTTAATGCCTGCTGGATTTATCGTGAAGGTTACCCAGAGACAATATTTAAAAATCATTACATTGGATGGCCATATTCTGCTTACTCTGCTAATATAATAAAATGATTGAACAATTGGTGAGATTTTTATTTAAGCAAATATATTATGTTGTATTATAAAATGTCAAAGCGAGTGAGCTCTACAAATCATTTTGGGGATTGCAGACAGCTGATTTACTAATACAAAAATGTTGTTATTCGGCTTCCAAATAATATTATCTGATACTGATGTTTGTACAGATATTTTAACTAAAAACATTCCATTTTTTCTTCTTAAGCTAGCCACACATGGTTCGATTTTAGCTTTCAATCACTGTTTTTCGATCAAAAAACGATCGATTGTAAAAAAATCCATGTGTTGCCCACATAGTACAATCGACGATCATTGATCGTTTTTTGTTAAGTCGTCGATTGAAAAGTGATCAGACAGGTTGGAAAATTTTGCTTGATTGGTCGATTTTTTTTGCTTGATTTTTTTGGCTACTTCCCTTTAACTTCTGATTGAAACAAAAGAGGTATTCAATCGACGATTTTGGATTACTTCGATTAACTTTTCAGTCGAAATTGAACAATAATCGTACTCCCCATGTGGTGTACATCATTAAATTAAAATCGATTTTCGATTCTTTTGATCGAACTACAAAATCTGATCGAACCTCAATTGAACGCTAAATTGAACCATGTGTGACTAGCTTTTTAAGTTGGTAATCTGTTTACATTTACCAACCACTCACCCCTCCCCCCCCCCCGTTGATAATGCAGGGGATGTGAAGACTTGGTAAGCCTATGCCTGCCCATCCCCATGTCCACAGCTGATCACTGATGCCGGTGACACAGATCTAAGAAAATTATGTCAAATCATCACAGGAGAACGCCCCTGGCACGCCTGAGACCAGTCAGCAATCTGGGCTCAGGTTTACCACGTTTCGTAAACAAAATCTACACTGCGCAACATTCAAGATTATTATCAGGGGGTAACACTATTTTGGGTCAAATTCACCTGGTAGCAATTTTGACCACCATTGACCAAACCATTTACATTAATAGTTCAGTTAAATGTCCCAAGACAAGGGTTATATGAATTTGATCAATATTCACCAACACATTTCATTGCTCCTTGTTTTGTGTGATTGAAAAATTTATTGCTTGAGTGAGATCCAATTAAAACTGTAGTAATAGTTTTTGAGTAGCTGGTGCAAAATATAATTTTAGCACTAGGGATGGAAATTCAGCTGCTGGATAAAAAGTTGTTTTGAAAACGTATTCTACTTTCATTTAATGAATGGTCTCTGTTGACCACATGCAAATTGATATTTATCATCTCCGTGAGCTAGAAAAGACAGGAAAATGCCCATGAAAATACCCATCAGAAGGAGACTTTCCTGTGTTGGTTGGGTCATGCCCTATAGCAGTAATGGCCAACCTTTTAGTGCCCAATCTGTAACCCAAAACTGATTAATTTATCTCAAAAGGCCGACTTGGCAATTTAACCTGAACCACACACACACAAATCCTCTGGGTTATAACTTGGGGTTCAGTTGTCGTTCATTGGGGATCAGTGCAGTATAGACCCCAGCATGCATATAGTCTTCTGTTAGTGTCCAATGGTGTTCTGATGACAGAGCAAAAAAGGCTCTATAACAAAAGCAAGCACTACATTCTGCCCCTTGCTTAAGAACTACATTACCCAGCATGCCCTTCTGTCTTTTCTAGCTGTTTAAAACTATAACTTTTAACCTGTAAGAATTCTTCTACCGTATCTTATTATTATCTTATTATTCACACACATTGCACACACTCTCCCCTACACATTATATACATGCACACACCTTTTTCTCAGCTTACTGCTTGTCCCTCCCCAGACTTCTGATTGCCCGGGCTTCTGAAGTCCGGGAGGGTCAAGCTTACTGCTTGTCCCTCCCCGGGCTTCTGATTGGCTAGAAGTGAGAGTGAAGGGGTGCTGTGTGCAATCAGCGGAGGAAGAAAACTGACAGCATTTAGAGCCAATGGGCTGAAGTTCTTTCCTTCATCAGCCTCTGTGTTGGCTGACAGGTCAGGTGCCCACAGAGATGGCTCCAAATGCCACCTCTGGCACCCATGCCATAGGTTTGCCATCACTGCCCTCTAGTGTGTATATATATATACATTCATGTATTCAGAATGTATACATTGATGCACTGGATGCTCTTTCCTCTTCTCCATATGGGGGAATGAGGGAGGGAGGAGGTTAGAAGAACAAGCAAAATTAAAGAAACAAATGTTGTTTGGAAACAAATAAAGATACTTAATGCAATTATTAACAACATGGCAGTACAGTAATATAAGAAAAGCTATTGGCCCCTGGACCTGAACACCTTTAAGGCTTGTGTCCACTCTGGTGTGCAGAGCATCAAATTGCATGCAAATTGCCCGTGTTTTAAGACACATTACCATCACTACCACAATGACAATGTGGTACCCCATGTTCTAAACAAAGCAGCACGGATGCCCCACTTTCACTACTTGGAAGTATCCGCAGCAATACAACACACGCTTCAACACCCTTAAAATGTCTTTACAGCTTCAAGTTTTTAGGGGATTTTTAGGTTTTGTATGTTTGCCCCATATGTATCATGTCATAGGTATGTATATGGCGTTAGAGGTTGCTGTTATCATTATGTTGCATCTGTTTTTTTTTGTTCTATTTCCTTTATATTGTGAATGCATTCTGATTTAATAGCATATTTGTGTCTCCAACCAATATTAGGAAAATGTAGACGTTTTTCTTGTCAGCAGGTTGTAAATGCAGAATATAAAGATTGTGTTTGTGCTTTTCTTGTGTTACAGGAGTTAATGTGTTAATGTACAAAACATCTTCTGCCTGTGCTAGGTCAGTGCGGCGGATGCACACTGTGAAAGCCATTTGTTCCTGTATTATCCCCATACAGGTTTGTCCTTAAAAGATGTCTGTTTCTCAGAGGGGCATTTTTATCATTACAGAAGAAGGCCCTGAAAGCTCATATAGCCTTTAATCAAGTCTGTGCTGCCACACTGGGCTAGTAAAGCTTATTGACTTCCCAAATATCAATCAACTTCACAGAGCTGAGAGTCCTATCTATATTGACTAGGATAGAAATGATTTACCATAGCTCGCTTTTCTACTATTAATGAAAAGTTCTTTCTATGAAGTTCTGGTAGTAAACTGACAAAGTAGGTTTTTAACTATTTTTCTCCAAATAAATTCAGACATTTAAGTTTTTGTGAACCTTAGGGGGACTTTTGGTTTACCGATAAACACATTACTCATTTTGATACAAAAAAATTATTTGTTGTTTGATTTTACATAAGGTACATAGGACATATATCAAATCTTATAGCAGCGCATAGTTCAAATAGAGGTGGTCAAGAGTCTGAAACTGAAACAAAAAACAAGGGAACTGTTGTGCTTGATATACTAAAAGTGCCCATACATGTACAGATGGGCACACAATCTTTGACCTGTTTGAGGGCTGATGTCACACCCCGCTCGCAGTCATCGATTGTGTGGCCATCGGACATGGCCACCCCTGTCTTCAAGGTCAGACAGGTCTGTCGAACAGGTAATGGACATGTCTGTTAATCCTGAGCGAATGTTATTGCCTGGGAATCGAGCGCCTAAAGTGGATTTAATGGGCGCTCGGTTGCAGTGCGGTGACTTCATCCTTGCGTCCCCATGCTGTGCTCAAATGGGTCATTGATAATGTGCTCGTCTGTATGTGTATACAAATTATAGCATCTTACTGACCATCTCATAATAAAGCACATACTATTTGTATCTTAAACATCTATGAAGTCTCCAATAGTTTTTAATGGTATGTACATTTTGGAGTAACATAAGCTGCCATCTAGAGATGTCAAAGCACATTCTGAACAACATGACACAACAACATGGCTCCATAGTAAAGGAATTAGCGATTTCCCTCAATCCAGACTTGCCCTGGTTTAAAAACATTTGTTGCATTTTGAAATAAACATACAAAAAGAAATTCCCAAACATTGGTGAAAGAAGAGTGGTAAACATGTATTTTGAAGCCTGTTTCTGTGCTGTGCATGAGTTATAAAAAACTAGTAGTGACGGCCATTTCCGTCCGCGAACGGGTGGATCAGACTTTAAAAAAAGTTAGCCGTCCGCCCATTCGTGGGCAGATACAAATTCCCTGCCTCTAGGCGGGGAATCTGAATCTCAAAAACCAGATGTTACTGGTTGTGCTAGCTGGATGTGACATCACTGATGTCACTTCCGGCATTATGAGCCGACTTTTCACTGCAAGACCGGGTTCTTTACCCGGTCTTCAGTGAAAAGGTTCTTCCTCCAGTGGGATCTCGCTGCTCCTGATTCCACCGGAGGAAGAATAGGGAGCTTCTTCTCGCCGGCGAATAGTAATGAGCGGCATAGGCAATATTCGCATTCGCGATATTTCGCGAATAATTCTACTAATATTCGGAAATTCGAATATTCGCGGTATGACCAAGTATTGCAAAAATAATATTCGCATTGTGAAAATCTTCGAAATGAATGGTCACATGCTTATTTTCGCAATGTGAATATTATTTTCGCAAAAAAAAGGCCATACCACGAATATTCGGAATTGCGAATATCTGCCAACATATTCAAGATATTTGGGAATTCTCAAATTGCCGATATTCGCGAAAAATATTTGACATTAGAATATTCAAGCTCAACACTACCGGCGAACAGGGCGGGTCGAACACCCGTACTGCTCGCCAGCAAGAAGGAGGGCGAACATGCATGCCTTGCGGGCAGTTCGGCCATCACTACAAACTAGTGATGAACGACTAGGCGATAGGCAAATTTGCGTAATTTCGTGAATACCCACAATGATATTCGATTTGATATTCGTGATCATGAACATATGCTTTTGTTGACATGGATCACGATCAAAAAATCACAATGCAATCAAATATGCACAAAGCATGCAAGTCAATGGAGCTTGGATATTAGACTAGGAGAATATTCGTAATTTCTGTTAAAACATCCCTATCGCGATGATATAATCGCCATCCATGGCAATGAAGGGAATCACAAAACATCGCAAACAATCACAGAAAGTCGTAATGGCGTCGGATATCCGATGATATATTCATGAATATTCTCAAAATGCCGATATTCTAGCAAAATATTTAAAAAATCGAATATTCGAGCTCCACACTTTTATCCCTTGTACTATATTACATTAGATAAAAGGTGTATATGGTTTCTAAATACCATAGTCACTCTTTGTTTTCATTTTACCCAACATCCCCACACATTTCTACTTGCATAGGCCCTGCTAGGCTCTCCTAAAAGACCATGCCAAGGTCAGAACTTAGGACCTGATGTGAACACTATTGACATCTCAAACATATATCCTGTATGGTATAGGAAACTCAATATTACAAACTGTATGGTAATTGCTAAGGCTTGGGTTCCATATTTCATGAACTTTGAAAAAAAGTTGCACTTTTAAACTGTGAACAAAATACACATTTATCACATCTTCTTATTCTTGCAACACTTACCTCTGCATGTAGTATTCGCATAAAACCTTATTCTTTATCCCCCCCCCAATAGCCTTTGATTAAAATTCTCATGTTCTACCATGTGGCAAGCAGTCCTCTCCTAAACTTATATTCTCACTAATCTTTCCATTTTTAACACAAATAAAATCACTTGTTTGTTTGCTTCTTGCTTGCTCTTAAACAGCCTTGTAACGGGAGGAAATAGCAAACATATGCCCCCCATAACTGCTGTTCCCTGGAGGTGACCAATGAAAATACAACATGTGGTCTGCTTCTTTGGAGCCGAGCCAGAAGCTATGCTCTTTAATTGGCTGTGAGGTCCCCCTACAGCTGCAAAACATTAGTGACAGCTTATCTTCAAATAGGGGATTTTCATTTTAACCTCTTTATGGACAGTATGGTATAGCATGCGAAGCCCGGAACCGACGGCAAAAAAATGACCATCAAAACCTAATTAAATTTTTATACAATTATTTTAAACTAAACAATATTGGATGTTGTAGCTTCATATTTCTGTTTAAACGATTGCCAGGAATAACAAGCTTCTTGCTCACTCTGACCAGCTAAACACATTGCTTAGGGCTGTGTCACACAGGATTTTAACATGCTGCTGTTTTAAAATTGAAAACTGCAGCGTCCATCTCGCTGTGTGTAGATGATGAATGGGATATCATGCTTACAAAGCATAATTACTAAGCAAAACCTATACCTATTCATTGGTATAAGAACACAAAAAAAAGTTTTAGTGTCCACTGCGACTTTTTGCCCGTGTTGGATGTGCATCTAAAGGCCCCTATACACCTTAAATATTTCCATACAATTTCTGTACAATCAAATTTTGTTCTACCAAAACCATGTAAATTAAGGAGCTTATGAAACCTTCCAATCACTATGTATTCTATCAGGGAGGACCCGGCACTACATAGCAGTGATATATACCTTCCAATCACTATGTATTCTATCAGGGAGGCCACTATACTACACAGTTGTTGGTAGATCTACTGGAAATTGTATGGATCGATCTTAAGTTGTATGGGGGGGGGGGGGGGGGGGGGGGCTTAACACAGGGAAAAGGTTCAGACAGGACACTGCCAATTTAAATGGCAGGGTAAAGTGTCTACTTCTGCGTTGGTCAAGCGGCACACCAGTCCAACATTGTCATTGCGGCAACATGTCTATTGAAGGTTGAAAAAGCATATTACTAGGACACAGTGGACGCATGCCCTCATGGTCTATCTTTCTTATTCTGGCATCATTAGCCACAAGGCCACGCTCACACCTATATGTTTTAATGCCCATTGACCAACACCTTTGGGCATGTGATTTGTGGATAGATTGCCCATGATTCATCCTAATAATTTGCATAATAAAGAATCAGAAAAGCAGGGTCAGTTTTATTTTCAATGTACGCGTCACCGGCGACCCCTCTTGTTGCCGCAATGACAACATGGGACTCTGGGCTGCAAATGAGCTTTGACAACGTGAAAATGGACACTGTCCCATTCATTAGTGTCCTGTGTCCTTAGTGGGAAGTGTTCTGTCTGCACCTTTTTTTCTAAATAACATAATGTCCAGTATAAATACCCTGTTGTTCTTACAGCCTATATTTCCATGAATATCATGACTGGGGGAGCGTTGACTTGTTTCAGTTGTTTAATTTATAACCTTTAACTTAAATAAAGACACATTATCTTCGAGAGAAAATTGGAGAAATGTATTTTAGGCCACAGTTACAAAATTAGAATACGAAAACATCTGATTCCTGACATTAACACAAAAATTTCATTACACTACAGAACACCAACCACCAGCCTCACCTACACCAGCTCAGTGGGGACTCTGCCAACATTCACTTCTCCCACCATCACCACCTTGCAAAGGTTGTCCTCCAAGTGAATGCCCCCTCCACCAGCATTCCACCAAAAATAGCTTTACAAAATTTTTTCATCCTAGGCACTGCCAGGGAACCAACCTTAACTGATATAAATATATATATATATATTAATGATACAATAAAACTCACAAAATAACAACAAAAAGTCCAAAATGAAAAAATATCCTATAAAAAAAGGGGAGGGATGTTAGGGCCGATCTTCAACAAAATGGCCGTTGTCACTTCCGCCCAGCCTCTTTTCCCCCATACTGGGCCCACCCATATGATCATGTCACTTCCAGTGACGCCGCCCTTCCTCCGCAACACCCCCAGTCAGGCACACGTCCGCCTATGGTGCCTACTGCGGGAGTAAGTATCACTAGTGCCACATATAAAAATGTGAGGAAAATGCACATAATGCATGTTAAAACACAACACACATCATTGGATAGATATGAACCTAGCCTGAGACACTAACCTAAAATAAGCATGTTTCCAATTAATAGTTATAGTGTAATCAAACTTTTTTGCAAAGCCTTATTAAGATGGAATGAAAAAATTGCAAAGCAAATACACTGTAAAAAAAATTTCACTACTAGTTTTCACTATGATGACTTGGTTCCTGGTGATTAAATTGAAACCTGCAACAGTCAGCAGTACACTCACAGACTTTGAGCATGCATAAATGTGTGCTGATTACTGAAATAAGTACTATTAAAATCATTCCATAAAAGTTGAAACTGCCTTTGGGAATGTTGGTTGCTTTTGTGTACATGAAGCAAATGGCAATCTAGCATAGCTGGCAGATTTAGCAAGTAGCAAATCCCAAGAGTTTGGTGCAAAACTGAAGCAAACAGTCATGGGGGAAAAAAGTACAGCCTTTTTCAATTGTAATCTTATCTGGACATGTTAAAATATACTTGGGGCCTTTATAAGAGGTATATGTAAAGTTCAAATTCACCCTCACCCATAAGGTAGGGATGGGGGCCTTCTGTTGCGTTCAGAGGGTCATTTGGTTGTTGTTAGTCTCCTAAATCTGTACACACCTGTGAGTACAGCTAAACAGGCTGTACTGGCAGCTGTAATTGCAGCAAAAGGTGGTTCTACAAAGTATTGACTCAGGGGGCTGAATAATTACGCACACCCCACTTTGCAGTTATTTATTTGTAAAAAAAATTTAAAATCTTGAATGATTTTCGTTCCACTTCTCACGTGTACACCACTTTGTATTGGTCTTTCATGTGGAATTCCAGTAAAATTGAGTCATGTTTGTGGCTGTAATGTGACAAAATGTGGAAAAGACTTTTGCAAGCCATTGTAAATGTTTTAAACTTTAAAGGCCTTTATGGTCAAATTTAAAGTTCATCATAGTGACAGCACAATCAGGAAATGACACATAAGCACATTGTTTGGAAGTGCTGCTTGAAGTAGGACTTGACTCTTTAAAAATAGCATGGCAGCAAACCCCTATGGTTCACAAAGGGCTTCCGCCTGAAAAGTGTCCCATTGACCCTACTGAACCCTACAGTACCCGTAATCAGGAAGTGATATCATCCATAACCAGGAACCCTGGTATCCACATGGCTGAACACGCATGGCCATGTAGGAGATCACTTCTTGTTAAGCCTGCTTTGTACCTCCACTATTGTGAGTATTTTATTGTTCCTTAATCAATTACAGAACTTAATTTTGTTGCACTGTGTTGTGTCCTTGTGCATAAAGTCCAGACCTCAAAGTTGTTACCTTGTTACTTCAAGACTTTAAAGAATACAGATGCTTTACGTTATTGCTAAAGGTGGTACTACAAGTAGAGATGGTCAAATTTTTCGACTAGCTGAATTTGTGAACTAATTGCAAAGCCTCTGAAAATGATATCATCACCAAAGTTGCTGGAGATGTAGAGAAGGGTGGTAGGGACATTTTAAAAAATTTTTTTGCTCTAGCACATGTAGTTTGTGCATAAATAAAGTTAAAAATTTCAAGTCGAAATTCAGATTTTCGAATCTTATACAAAAACTATTTGTGTTAGAGCAATACTTTTTTTGTAGTATTTGTAGTACCTCAAACCCTTCTCTACATCTCCAGCAATCATTGGTGATGATACCCTGCTCAGGGGCTTTGTAAAAAACTTGAAATCGTTGAAATTTTTAAAAAACATTCTCTAAATATAAGTTGTTCAATCTTTAGCTGTACGTGCACTTTTCATGTCTGCCTTTTCCTTTATTACTAAGTACACGTTGACTGTAATTTTGTGTGTGTTGTTTTTACACCTAATTAAGGTTTAAATGTTTATGATGTTTAAATTTTTGATATGTAAATCCCTAGACACTATCTTACCTATCTATCTATCTATCTATCTATCTATCTATCTATCTATCTATCTATCTATCTATCTATCTATCTATCTATCTATCTATCTATCTATCTATCTATCTATCTATCTATCTATCTATCTATCTATCTATCTATCTATCTATCTATCTATCTATCTATCTATCTATCTCCATCAGAAGTTATAATCATAGCATTCCTTTTACTATATCTATTTTGTGAGTATCAGGGCTAAAACATTCCAACAGATGCCTCAAGCACAACTAAAACTGAATATAATTTGTTTTGCATTAATAGAAGATCTATAATGTAGTAGGTGTAAACTTACTGCACCTCTATCACAGATTTTTTCTATCTTTATATCATGCTCTAGAATGGGACAATATAGTATCATGCAATACTTACATCCTAGGCAAATGATTATAATCACACTTGGGTAATTTGAAACCTACAAACCTCTGCATTTACCATTTTCATAGTGGCAGATGTTTAATATAAACTATTTAAATATAACAGCAGAACATGTAAAACAATGCTAAGAACAATTTGGTGTTCTATAAACATCCATTCTAAATGATAAACTAAACGGGGAAAAAGATTATACACTGAAAAATGTACATTTCTGCAGAATGTTGTTGACTATATTAGGTAAAATAAATATCTGTTTGACAGAAACAAATGTAAACTCAAAATAGAAAAGTTTAATGGATGGAGAGACCAGTGGTCCTGGTCTATCCACCCATCAAGTTTTTTCCCTGCCGAAGCAGGGACAAGGGGACTTTCTTGGGCCACCTCACTTTATCACATTACCCCAAACAAAGAGGATTCAAATAATAAAAACAGTTAAATCAAGAAGAGAAATTAGATAATCCTGGCAGATCTCTCAAACAAGGTAGGTTATAAGCAGTAAAGTCCGTGAATAAAGTCCATAATTCAACATGAAAAAGGTTGACTTTTAATCTTCAAAGCGGTAAAAACAACTGTCTGATGCTTGTCCACTAGGCAGTAACCAAGATATCCAATTCATCTGTGCAAGTTAGTGCACCTTGAGGTGTCTGGAACCATGCACTAACTTGTAGCTGGCCCAAGAAAGTTCCCTTGTCCCTGCTTCGACGGGGAAAAAACTTGATGGGTGGATAGACCAGGACCACTGGTCTCTCCATCCATTAAAACTTCTCTTGTATTGTAATTTGGGATGGTGGCTGCCTACTCACTAGGGTTATGTGGTAGTCCTTTTGCTTGGATATTCTGGCCCTTACATATGACTTGGAGGTTCGGTCATCTTCCAGGTGTAGTGTCAAGGTTTTATTTCCTCTATTGGAATACTCCCTAATTGGGTGTGTGGTGTGATATAGTCTAAAAGGTTTGTCATCACTAAACTAGATTAGCCCTTTGAATTATTGCGATTATATTCATTTATATAGTGAAAAGGTAGTTGAATAAAATCAAGCACAAACCTTTTACTGTATATGAGGTGCTGGTGACCCCGGTGATATTCTAAGGTGGTATTGATTGACTGATGTATAGGGATGGTCGAAAAATTTGCAGTGCGAATTTTTAAGTTTAATTTTTCGCATAAATTTTTATGGGGTCATTTCGACTTTTCGCTTTGCTTTTGATTTGCCGTTCCGCTATTTCGCGTGCAAGTATCGCCATTTTATTTAAAATTTTCACATGCGGGAGTGATTGGAAAATTCGCATTGGCGAAAATTCGCATGGTGCTAGCTAACTTTGTCAGCTTATTGCAAAGCCCCTGAAAATGGTATCCTCACAAAAATTGCTGGAGATGTAGAGAAGGGTTGGGGAAACATTTGAAAACAATAAGTTTTGCTCTAACATGTCAAGTTTGTGTATAAATTGGGTGTAAATCTCAGCTCTGATTGTAAAGCTCTGCTACTATGTACACTGATTCTTCTATTATAGCTCAAGCTCATACAGCAAATCGAAATTTTCCACCTTATGTGAATTTTTGACCTTGAATTTTAGGCTTTATACAATTTTTTTTGTGTTTTATGCAACTTTTTGGCGTTATGCAAATTTTCAAATTTAGAAATTTCGCAGTCGAATCGAAATTCGCTTGGGAAACTCGATATTTAAGTAGAATCTAATTTTATTCATTTCGACTATCTTTACTGATGTACTATTGACTGGATTGATGGACTGAGATGGAGTGAGTTTCAATAGGATGTGCTGGAAGAGAAGATTGGATCCATGTCCAAACAGCTTTCAACATGTGTTCAGTCCTGGGCCATACTGTGCAGCTAAAGCTCCCCATACATGTATAGATTGTGACCCGATGTTTTGGCAGATGGACCATGAGTGATGACGTCATCGCGTACGGTCATTTTTCCAAAACATAGGGTCACAATTGGCCTGGGCACCCTTTGTGAGCCAGCGCTTTCCGTCGAGTCAGACAGCTGCTGGCTGTGCGGTGTGTCAGCACAGAGGGAGAGAAGCCCCCCCCCCTTCCTTCCTCCCTCACAGGGAGAGAAGTAGTGCTGATTCCTCAGCCCCAATGGATGTGAAATCCCTCAGAGCTGAGGAAATATGCCCATACTTTAGACAGGGACACTGTGTCCCTGTCTAAAGTATCAGACCAATCTAAGAATTACAGACATGTCCGTAATGGCTTAGATCAATTTGGCTGCCGATTCAAGCTCTTTAAGCTTAAGATCGGCACCCGATTTTTGGGCGAACGGTTGGCCATAAAATCTAAGCGTGTATGGGGGGCTTTAGACTTTGTTAGCATGATGAGAAGACTAATTAGCTGAGAAAGAAAAAAAAAAGTCAGCCACAGACAGTTGTTCTAGGGGAGCAAGATATAAGTTTACAGCTGATGAGCACACCCTGCAAAGTACACGGTTATAATGCCACCTCATGCATGTGCACACTCACAAATGAACCTCAGAAATAACAGTATAGCTCAGCTAATAACACTCAACAGTTGCAGTGACATTTTCCCGCTGTATTTCCTTGCTCAGCATTCTGACAGAGCACTTTTAATTATTTCATCTTGCGTGAAACAAACTCCTTGTAATGTCACGCTTTACTTGTAATACAAGCGTCTTATTATCATTGTCGTGAAGTGGAACCAAGTATGTGAGGTAATATCAGACATTTACTTCCATCTCACACACAGAAAGCGTACACATGGGCCTAAATTCATAGAGAATCAGAAAGAAAATATTGCTGTTTCCTTTCCCTGCTTGTGCTTTCTCTTTCCCATGTCAGTCCCCATCATCCATCTCTCGGAACTCAGGTGTCATTCTCATTACCCATTTATGTAAAGGCCTCATCAATCTTGTTCTCTTCTACTTCTGTCCAGTGCCATTCGTGACTGTAATGAGGCAAAGTCAATGTTTTGTACATGGTTCTTTTTTTTTTTTGGTTGGACAATGTAAAAGTATTACAATTTCCCTAATGGTACCTTAGTTGCTTTTGTTTGCTATGAACTCTTCTCTGGACTTCTCATTATTTATATATAGACACAACATGAATTCACACATGGGTACAGTATATCATCAAGTATAAGCCAAATTTTTCAGGGCCCAAAATGTGCTGAGAAAATAACATTTGGCTTATACTCATATGAAGAGATGGAAATTGTTGGTTTTGTGCCATAGCTGCCTAATTACCAACAAACCCTTCTTGGACACCTCTATGGCAGAGACCAAACGCATCATCCCTGGATATTCCACCAATTACCTTAGGATAGCACTAGGATTTTGGGGTATGTAAACCAAAGAGAAGACTGTGTCTTCTATATCACTAATCATGTTTGGTGGACTAAGCTCTCCCACCCTCCCTTTCTAGAAATGCTAACTGTCCGTACTTCCCAACCAACTACCCTGGGCTGAATCCAAAATTAACCTTAAAGCTAAATCGCTTGGTAAGCATGTTTCAACTAAATAAACAAAAAGTTCATAACATGCTGTATGAGGTTTCAAGATACATACTAATTATCAAAATTATAGGTCTCTATGTAGACGGAGAAAGCATTATTGTGCCATATGTGGGGCCATTTCCTGGACACACAGATCTGCCTTACAGTTCTACTATAGGTCCCCCAATCCTCAAGGGGTACACCTTATCTGTTTGGTGAAGTATTGCTCATTTTGAGAACTAACATCTAATAAGGTAATAACATTGTAGTTATTGTACCTATGTTAGCTAAACAACTTGAATCATGTTCTGAAATGTTATGTATTTTTCAATATATGAAAGATTATTATTATATACCTAATGGAATGGATTAAATTTATGTGCAATATAAACCCCCACCGAGACTGGGGGCAACACCTGGGGGATTTCTCCTAGGATAAAAATACATCATATGGTTCAACATTAATGTGCCCTCTTCTTATCCTCCTAGATGTGTAACTTCTAATATCTAGGGGATACTCTCTTATGCTTGTTCCACCAGACAGACGTCAAGACACACCAACAAACTAATACTCCTGATGAAGCCCATAACTAAAAAATAGGGTGAAACTCGTTGAGTTAAACGGTTTATTTATTTGTTGAATGATATAACACTGTACTGTTTAGCACCATATGCACCTTGTTTTTATATGTGTAGGAGGGTCAAGACATGTGTACTTACCCTATTCACACCTATGTGTATACAATTTGTTGAATAAAGTTACTGAATTTTAATATTACTGCTTAAAGGGTTCTTATTCTCCAGCTCCCTTTCAAAAATCCCAGGGTATGAGGGTACCCATCTAACTGATGTCTCCTAAAAACCTTTGTTGGCCTATACACCAAAAAGGGAAGAACATCAGCCAAATTTTCTAATGACCAACCTTAGGCCTTTACGTAAATCTATCAGATGTTCCAGGTGTTTGTTGTAAAATTAGGTTCCTCCTTTGCAAGGGGTGGCTGAGCATCCCTAAGTGTTGTTCAGGGTGAGTTTGTGGGCAAGGAGGTTAATATTTTAATTCTTTCAAAAAATTGTGGACATATATTTGGCCACAGCTGAAAACATAGAAATTTATATAAACATTACTGTTAGGGATCTAGCCAGATGGGTGACCAGGTGAGGTGAGCAGACAGTATATGTAGGGAATAGTGATGAGCGACTAGGCAATATTCGAATTCGCGTAATTTCGCGAATATCCG
>CM070035.1:38511470-38524776 GCA_036250615.1 Ptychadena robeensis
TGTCCTCCATAAAATTAAAATTCACCTTTTAAGCTGTAGGCAACGTGGAAAGCAGATATTTACAGGTTGTTTCAGGTGGAATTGACACAGGCATTTACCAACCGTGTTGTTTAGTGCTCTCCAGCTCCCCTCTTATGTTCAAATCCCAAATGACTATCATTGTAGAAATCCTTTGTGCGGATTTATTGCGTGAAAAAAATAATTCTTGGGAGCTTTGCCATGGATTCCCCTCTGTCATGTCATTGTCCAGGTGTTAGTCCCTTGAAATAACTTTTCCAACACTATTGTGGCCAGAAAGGGTCCCTTTGTTTTTTAATGTTCGCCTGCCCATTGAAGTCTATGGGGTTCGCCGGGTTCGCCGGGTTCGCCAGGTTCGCGGACATTTGTGGAGGTTCGCGTTCGCCGTTCGCGAACATCAAATTCCGGGTTCGCGCCATCACTAATTGTAATATGTTTATAAAGAGCAAACTGTTAGTTCCATGGAACCACCATGGTAAAGAGTGGTGTAAATTGTGGCACCTATTTGTTTAACAACATATATATAAAGTATAAGTTTATGTGGTATGTCTTTATTTGTGTTTCCATTGTTTTTCTAGGGTTAATATTGAACACATTTTGGGAATGGTTAAGGGCCCAGGGACTCCAGTATTCATTCCACAGAGTTTGGGTCGGGGATCCATGAGACCCCGTTTAAAGGGTCCTCTGAATCCTCTGAATGAGCACCCACACCTGAATAACATTGTGCACATCAGGTACAGCATTCTGTCTGCCCCCCTTCTAATCTCCCTGGCCTTAAGCCGTTTTGGTGCCCTTTTTACAGGCGCTGTACAGGCGAGTGTGGCAGGGTACGATGTAGAGCACAGAGAACACTGGGGAGATCAGCACCCTGGGCCAGCACTTCCTCTGTCACCCGCCCCCTTTCCCCCTGCTGACTGAGCTGGAGTCGGATGATGGCAGTACTGCGGGCTAACAAAGCACAGGCGTGTTTTAAGTACATACTGTGCAAGTACTGGGAGGTTAATGATCTGCCGTTGGGCTGGTTTAGACTGAAGGAACTGTTCCTATGAGTTTGTGAACTTGTCCATGAGTCAAATTCAGGGAAGTTCAGCCATTACTAGTTACAAATTTAAACATGAAGTTGTGAGCCCATTGCTTATATATACATAGGGGAACAGGTGTATTACTTTTCCTTTTTTTTTTTTGGTAAAGGAGACAATAAGTTTGCCATTTTAACATTTGTTTTAGAGTGGAGATTAACTGAAAATATCACCTCATTTTGAAAGCTTGGTGAAATCACAACCATTTTTTTTATCATAGTAGTTATTAGATAACCAGATATTATAATACAAGGATGTAGGCAAGGGACTTATAAATACTTACAAAACCTGATTTACTTTATTTAATGAATTAATTTATATGATTTTAACATGAATGTGTGAAATAAGAAGTGGAGATCGTTATAAGATTGATGCTATTGTTTCAGTTGCCATTACCTGTGGATATTCTGGGTTTTTGCAATTTTTATGGTGTTAAAGGGATAACGGGTGGGGGTAGCAAAGATATTTCCTTGCCCGTTGTCCCATCGTGTTTTGGTCTTTCTCTTGGTGCACCTGGGTCAATAATACCTTTACTTACATGCTAATTTTTTTACTATGGATTTTTTAGGAATATCTTGCAATAAAAATAAAAAGTCACACTTTACTTTTATTAAAAAATTCAAAGCTTTCATGTGCATGCTTAATTTCTTTACTGTTTGAAGAGATTGCTTGGGTTTGATTCTTGGGCATTTTGTATTCTCCTGCATTTTGGCTACATCCCATTCCCTCTCTGAACCCAACTCCAATATTTCCATGCAATCTAATCCATAAGAGGTTTAGCTCTGCAAACATCTACCAATCTGATATATGTGTTTTAGGTCGGTCAACCATTTAAATCTGTCAGTGTTTAGTTTTGTTACAATCTGTTTTACATGAAGAAAGAATGTTACACTTCTGTTTTTGTGTATCACCAGCATCCTTTTACCACTAAATTGTTCACTATTCTGATTACTGCATTTGATAAATGTTTCCATGGTGTGTTTAATGCAGAGAGGTATATATCTATGTAATTTATAAACATGATATATGTCCATATGTGTAACATATGTGAGTCTTTATTACACATCTTTAAGACCAGGCTTTACTTCTTTTCTTCTTGTATCTCATATGATATAAACAGGGCAGTTTTTAGCCTTTCAGGGGATGGGGGGGGGGGGGGGGGGGGGGGGGGTCTATTGGCGAAGCTGTCTGAAGGGGTGTGGTGTTTGCTATTGGAGAAGAAAAGGAACACGCTGGTAAACACTGCTCCTCCTATCTTTTCTTCTCCTTACCTCTCAACACACTCCACCTCCACCACCCCCCTTGGCAGCTCGTGCTGTTCAGATCTGGGATGGAGGGTGCCCTATGTGCATGCATATTCCGCATAGCAGGAGAAACGGCCCTGAGTATAGAGAGACATAAAATATATATTAACTGTAGTGCTTGTCATTTGTTAAATATCAAGCTTATAAGAGAATATCAGAAAACTTGTAGCTCTAACTTGCAGATCAACAGTACCCCCAATCTATTTCATGGTCATCATTTATAGAAAACAAGCCCCCCTTCTGCCATTCATACTTCTATACACTGCATTACCAAAGCAAATCTACTTATGCATATTGTGTGTACACTGCACCACCAATAGATCATATTTCATAAAAATACCAATACATTGGATATAATATAATATAGACACCCATTCCATCATTTGTTTTTTATAAATGACTTGCAAGCTGTGCAGGTAAAGTGGATGGCAGGACTTATAATACTAAAATATTAAAGTGCAGATATTGCCAAAGGTCCTCAGGTCCATTAACCTACTGAAGCTTTACAGTCTGGCCCATGTTACAGTTGGGTGCCTGTATTAATGTCGTAAAGCCCTTTAAGTTTTGTTGAGTGATAGTTTGTTTATTCTATTTACTCTATTTAATCACCTTCTCTTACACGTTCCACAGCCAAGTCTGTAACCGTGCCAAGTATTTCTCATACAAGAGGCTACAAATGCCATTTGCTTGTAATATGCCTTTCCGTTTGTCATTGTATAAATGTCTGGGGTGTTCATATTATTTATATAACAAATGCTTGCTGTCTCGGAGAGTTTAGAGCAGCTCCCCTAGTGAGCATGTCGGGGCTTCTAAGTACAAGAGGTTTACTGCATGTTAATTGCTGTTGTTAATACATTCTTCTCACATAGTAAGCCTCCCAAGGGTGTGTGCATTCTATAACTCATTACAGCATAGTGAAATATAAAAATGAATTTTTTTTTATTTTTGTTGACATATCTTGCTTACCTGTTTAAATAAAAATTAGCTTTTGATTGTATATTGTAAAAAGGTGATACAAAATGATTTTCTACAGGTTTGGGAATATTACCTATGTCATTGGGTAGCAGCAGACATGCAGTGATGTTGGACAACAACGACAGACACACAGAGCCAGACTTATAGTCTTTGCTTGAATTCATCTATTGGGTTGAGGTCAGGCCAAAAGCCAATCAATGTCTTTCAAACAAAACTCACTCATCCTTATCCTTATGCACCTCACTTTGTGCCTTAGTGCAGAGTCGTGTTGAAACAGAAAGTTCCTTCACAGAAACCAAGGTCTAGAAATTAAACCCACACCAGAATCCCTTCTTCTCTGATCTTCACAATTCAGTTAGGCAAGTACTGTCCTCACAGCATGAGCCAAATCCAGACAATGCAGTATAAACCTCACCACTGTTTTAGAATCCAGTTGTGGCATGCTTTGCATCCATGTATTTCCAGCTTGGTTCAAGTCAAAAAGAAGGGTTCAAGAGCAGATAACAAGGTAGAATGAGGCAGAATAGCAGTCACGTGTTAAAAGTAACAAGCTGAAGATCACTCAACAATCTAATTTTGCAGAGTTGCTCTGCAGTTTGGCAACAACATTTGTGTTGAGTGAGCAAGACGCAAGAAAACAGATTGCCTTGGACTATGTCTCCACTACGTGTTTGTGAGATAGAAGTGAGGGTTGCATCAGTGGTACCCCACAATTCACTACACTGCATTTTTTGGACCGCCACATCAAGGCAGCACAATGCAACTACAGCGCACTAATGTGCCCACCACAGGGGCACCACCAATGTAACCCAGCGGATACTAAGCCGTATACAGATTAAGGATTAAGTAAATCAGCAAAAATTAACTTGGTTGATTCTGTTTTTCCTATAGACCAAGTGAGAAAGGAGTCAACTTGGAGAAGGAACATGTTAAATATCTTTTTACTTTGTTTCTGTAGTTCGGAAGTTTAGTATTCATCGGATTAGCTATTTTCTAGGAAGAAAACTAAAGCATTGCCCTAAAAATTTGCATAAAGAAATGCTACCTGTCTTTATAAAGATCATCTCCCAGCAGTCCTTGTTGTAATGTTCCAAAGACAGATGCATAATTAAGCAGTGTAATAAAGCTCCCATAAATGTTGAGCTCAAATATTGTTAAAGGACAGAGTCGCCATTGACTTTAGGGAAGTGTCCAGTAGCTGTTACTTATCGCTTGTACATCTCTGAACAGACTGCCATCCCCAAGAAAATATCTGTAATTATTCCCTGCAAAGGCTGACAATTTTCTGCTAATTGTAGAAATGAATAATGGTTCCTGGAAGCTCCTGGTATTTACCTGTATGCCGATTTGTGTAAAAAGTGGAGGATTGCAGGAAGGAGTTAGAAATACAATGAATTCAGCTCATTCACTAGCTGAACGCAAACTGCTGAACATGACTACACTAATAAGGTAAAATCTCTTGGAAGATCACACAAAGGTTATTATATATATTTGTGTCCCCTCAGCGTGGATATGTTAATTCATCTCCAGCCTGATAATTAAACAATATAAGATGTCAGAGAAAACTTTGCTTGGCTTGTGCTAAATCTAGCGTGGTAATTCCAGTTGTGACTTTGCTTGACCCTGTCTGTATAATTTGATCTTGCTAGAGTTTGCTTTAATAAACTTTGTTTCAAAGCAATGTGTGTGATGTTAGAAAGTGTTGTGTATGCAGACAAGGTTATAGTATAACATAATCCTAAATTAACAGTTACACCAAGTAAACCCGCCCTCATGTCCTTTTTTATTAATGCCCCGGGTCTACCTCCTTCACCATATCCAGTTTACAAGGCTTTGCACGTTACTGATGTATGCAATTAACATTTTTCATATGTATATAATTAAACTCTTAAGAAAGGTAAGTTTAACATAAATTGCAGAACATATTGTTTATACTGAAGCTAAGACAGAAGAATTAGAGTAAGTGGTGGATTAAGAGGGGAAGTTAGGAAGTCACATGGTCATGTGTTGACGCCTGACTTGGGAAACTAGCAATAAAGCAATTGTATATATAATCTCGTTGGTGACATATAAACACTGGGGAGAAGTTAATTGTAGAACTGAGGTTTATTTCACAGCCCTGCTATTTTTTTTAGTTTATTATATTACCAAGATTAGCTTTATTAGGATGTAGTCGGCAAGAATTGTTAAAACTCTTGGTTTAAAGGAAAGGATGTGTCTGTGCATTCCAGTCTAACCAACAAGATCCCAGCTGAGACGTTTCAATTTGGGGCGGATAAACAGAAACTAAAGTAAGTGCTACAATGAGTCTATAAAAAGCACTGTCTGCTCAATGGCGATTCGACCAAAAATAAAGAAATACCCGGGGGCATTGCATGCGGATAGACGTCTTTATTAACATTATAAAAGTGGATTCTGAAAGATTATTGATTAAATGGAGGATTCACAGCGTTTTCCAACTGATTCTCCTCTGGCCCAGTTGTTTGTCAAATGTGATTAACCTAGATCACTAGGAAACATTATAGAATTATTTTAACGCTTGTGGTTTTGGAGATGTACAATATCTATTTAAAATTATATGTAGTATGGGAGATTGAATGGAAAAATTTCTCTTCACTAGTTTCTAGTTGTCCAGAGATTCAAATTGAATATTCTGTGCCATGCTTTAAATCACTCCACACCTCATGTCCCACTTACATTTCCAATCTGGTACATACAGTCAGGTCCATAAATATTGGGACATTGACACAATTCTAACATTTGTGGCTCTATACACCACCACAATGGAATTGGAATGAAACAAACACAATGTGCTTTAACTGCAGACTGTCAGCTTTAATTTGAAGGTATTTACATCCAAATCAGGTGAACGTGTAGGAACGACAACAGTTTGCATATGTGCCTCCCACTTGGAACCAAAGTAATGGGGCAATTGGCTTCTCAGCTGTTTTATGGCCAAGTGTGTGATATTCCCTCATTATCCCAAATGTGCAGATAAAAGGTTCAGAGTTCATTTCAAGTGTGCTATTTGCATTTGGAATCTGTTTCTGTACCTGTACCTGTGTGCTATCTTGTGTTGCATCTCAACTCTAATTTAATGTACAGCGCTGTGTAATATATTGGCCCTATATAAATAAAAACTAATAATAATAATAATTATTATATATTGTCAGCATTGAAAACCTTTATCAGGCGCTATCTAGTAGCCGTTTGCATTAGTGCAGCTAATTATCCCCTGCAATGCTGATTTAATATGACAACTGACTAAGGCAAAATTTACACTCTTGTTTCCCAAGCTGCTATGGGCTGAAAGTGACAGTGTGCTCTTGCAGACTCCGACTGTCTACGAGCGGCTGCAAAATAGTGCAGGCATACACAGGTTGTCTAGATTAGGACCACATGGAGGTCCTATCGGACTAAAGCCGAAAACTGACCAGTGAACGCCTAATGTTGCGTCCACTGGTCGGTTACGTTTATGGGTCGTTTACCTGGAGGTTGAAACCCGCCAGTGTAAATGAGCCCTAAAGATGGCAACTTTTTGTTTAGGATTATGGAGCACTCAGAGGTAAGCTAAAGTTTAATGTAATCATTTTTTTATTCATTTTTCTATTTAACTTTTCTGCTTATATCCACTTTAACTTTAGGAGAAACAGTTGCATACCTTTTCTTGGTGTATTCTTGTTTAAATACTTAAAACTTGATTCTTTTAATGAACAGATCTTGAAGAGATCTACAATTGCTGGTCTTAATGATATTCAGTGACCCTATGGAAACTTGTTATGTATCAAGCACACACAAGAAGTAAAAGATATGTTGCTCTCTGTAATAAGAATGATTGTTTGATTGTTTTTCTTTAAGAACGTATTTCTTCTTGCAAATGCACTCAAGCCATAAGAGTGCTATACCAGAAGCATTGTTTGGAGTTACCCATATGTACATATGTGTTTATGCCTATGGTGAACCAAAAGCCTAAAATATTCTTCAAAAATATTCACTTGCCATTCGTTTAATAATTGTCTTGATAATAAGAGAATAGACATCTCAGTAGAGAGAGCCTAGTTTTCATTGTTACAATTCATAATTCATATTATTAATATAGATTAACAAATAATACATAGAATATCAGAATAGTAATATGGATGCAATCAAATGTGCCTTGACCCAATCCATCTCTCTAGATGTCCCTATGGCACTATGTTTATTAAAGTCATAATTCTTTATAAATGAAGCTGAAATGATGAAATCATGTGTAAAAAGTATACTTCGTAATTTAATGGTTTATAGAACCGCTTTAAGCAGCAGTAATTTTACATAATCTTTTTCTGTATGACAATATCAGTCTGTAACATCAATGTGGAGGAATTTAAGCCCACTCTTCTTCTATAACATTGTTTCAGTTCAGTGAGGTTTGCCTGCATTCATTTATTCTTATCTCTCAAGGTCTCACCATAGCATAGAACTATTAAAATAGCATCAATGTTTAACATGCTAACCAAGCATCACATGGCCTGACCCAGGGGTGAACATCCAGGATGTCTATACCTGAGAAAATTGTCAACTGTGTAATCTTTCCATGTTTAAAACCATAAACTTCAAATTGTTTAGATATTGCCTTATAACACTTCCCAGACTGATGAGCAGCAACAATTGAATCACAATCTAAGAAAATTTTAGATGTTTTTAATCCTTGTGCGTTGATACAAACGTAAATGCTTCAGAGCAACCAAATGCCCAAAAGTTTTCTTTTAGGATGTTTGTACTTGCTGGTGATCAATTGCTTTTGTGCATTTGATTATAGTGTTTCTTCATTATTAATAAAAATATCTATTGAAATGGTATAATATCTCAGATTTTCTTTGTCAGCTGAGGATGTGAATACTTCAGTTTAACCCCCCTATTGGTCAGCCCGTACCATGTTTTATGTTTTTCTTTTTAATAAAAAAGTGCTTTTTTTCTGCCCCCCTTCCCCACCTTGCCTGCTTAAGACCCATAATCGATGACACAAGAGAGGTGGACCCCGGAACAATCAGCAAGTTCACAGTGACAGGTAAGTATCCCTAAAGGTGCCCTTTCACGGGTCGATACCCACTTGATCGATGAACAATCGATCACGGGGTGATGACACAATGGATCGCCGAAGATAGTTTGTGTGCAGTCAATATTTTGGATGGGGACCCTGGAGTTACCAACATGTTGGTAACCCTTTCCATCGTCATTTCTTCGAGCGGGAACAATCGTTTATATGTTTTTGTGGTTGATTCCTGAACGATCGCCGCACACAGCGATGAAAAATCCACCCGTATATAGGTACCTTAAACTTAAGGGCATTACAGGCTTTTCACGCCATTTTTCATGGTGCGAAAAGCCACTTCCCGGTTAATCACGGCGGAGTACACTGACGCCTCCTCCATTAACATGACCCGGGGCCAGAAAAGCTCTGTGAGCCTTCAGCTATGCAGAAATGCTGCAGGCTCATGGAGATCCATTCAGGATCAAACTGTGCCCGTACTGGCTTTGGGCATAATGCCCAGGAGGTTCAGTGTAGCTCAAGTAAGACAAACTTAATCTTAGCTACACTCTAGTGACCACTAGGGCGGTTTAAACCTGATGCTAAATTATTATACCATGGTATATAAAATCTTAACATGAAGCAGGGCGTATTGTGTTTTTCTAATGAGTGTACATCATAACTATAGTTCCTGGAAAGATAATGGAAAATCACTAACATTTTTTGCAATAAAGAAAGATTCCAGATAAAAAATGTTATGACTAATTGTCCTATTTGATTTGCTTCTGCTACTTGGCTGTTGGAATTTTCTTTGTAAAGTTGGCACACAACTGCCATGATTTGCCTTCAAAAACTACTTCCTGGCACCCCATCACACTAATGTCATTTATGGTGTGCTCTGTGGTACTTTTTTTATATTACTGGTATCCACCTGGCACATCACTTCTGCACTTTTAGTTTTCTGATTGATTTAACAGTCACATTTGCTAACACATAGAGCGATTCTTTAAGAAGCAAAGCTGGAAACTAGAGAAGGGTATTTCATTTCCGGCATACAATGAAAACGATTTTCACAGCTTGCTTCTCATTTCTAACTGAATTGCTAGTGGATAGTGACCACAAGGTGCCTATCAGAAATATATTCTTCAAGTTATAGACTTGCAGGTCTCAGAGACCCTTACAGGGTATATCAAGTTTTTACTATATTATTTAGTGTCATGGAAAATAGCCTCTTTATTTAAAGAATGGTTTTGTATGTGGATATATATATATATAAATATATTTGTAATATTGACCTTCATATGGATCTTGCAGGTAGTTTGTATAAAGCAGAACTTTTCATCAATTAGTGCACAGGGTATTTAGGACTCAAATTAGCCATATAAGAGGAATGCACAGGACAATTCAATGCACATCTGCCATTTTGCTGTGGTGATCCTCTATATTTTCATATCCCATATAGACAGGGGGTGGGAGGAGGATGGGAAATTCAAGCAGAGTACTTTGAAGGGGCTTTGTAGGGGGCTGAGTGCTAGGGAGGTTAAATAATACCAAAGATACATTAAGGTCAGTATGGAATAACTGGGTACAGTTTACCGCCACAGATACATACAAGAAACTATTGATGATGTGAATTAAAGATGTGGGTTTTTTTATCTCTTGTTTTTTCTGTTTGTTTGTTTGTTATTAGGACAAGCGACATACAGGATTGTTTTAATTTATTTTCTCTTTTGTATGATATAAGAATATAAGAAGTGAAAATTTTGCTCTTATGTGTTGGTGTATGCGCAATTAAGAAAAATTCTAAAACATTTATGATAAAAACAATAAAAGCACATAGCGGTCAATGATAGATTATTGTAAAGCTTGTCTCCTGTTTGTTAAGAAAAGGTAAGTGGTTTTACATACTCATATTTTCAGATACAAATTCATAATATGATATTGCTCAAATAAATCCTGTGTGTTCTGATCGGTATGTTGAGTTGCCTGTAATTAAAGATCCATAGCCCCCTTTAGAAAGGATTGAATGCATATACCTTACGTATTGGTATGTATAACTGAAATGAGTTAATTATGAAGCCTATAATGTCTAAAAACTCTGGTCAGGAAACCTTTATTAATAAAAAGGGATCTGCGCCATAAGCAAAGTAAAAATATACACCATGTGAAAATGTTGTGGTCAGGTAGTTAATTGAGTAAAAATAGCTTAGGCTAGACTTTTATTTAAAAGTGTAAGAACTAGATTAAAAAAATCTTGTTAAAATATGCCTGCAGCTACCAGAAAAAGTAACAGCTTTTAGCAACACATTAGACCACACCGAAACAAATATTTAGAGTGTTCTTGAAGTTGTTAAGCCAATACCAGGTCTAACTTGTAATTTTTCTTACCTACATATTTTAGTATAAAGCAAAGAGCGGGTTTAACTACACCGATTAAAACAACATGCTCTGCTATATAATAAGACCACATGAAATCTTGACATTTGATTTTATTTTTACCTCCTACTACTCCTTCTTTAAGTACAGATGGACAAAAGAACACAATGCCCTTCTACTCTTTGCTGTAGTCTCGTTTAGATTTTTGCATACAGTACAAAATATTAAGTTTATATATTTTATTATGGGCCCAGTAATGGAATGGTCATAGTTTGGTTTAGTTGCTGTTTAAGTTAAATAGATTTTATTTTCACTCTATTACTGTGTATATTAACCTCCCTGGCGGTTCACTGAGGTGCCGATTTCTGTACCAAAAGTGATACAGTGTTTTCCACCCCCATCGGCTCACCGATGATGCTCTGTTCACTGAAGTCTCTGTTTGTCCTTTCTACAAAGCTGCAGGCACACAGAGACCAGCGGTTGCGCCTGATTCTGCACGGACGCAGTTTGATTCACGATCAACTGCGCCAGTACTTGCTTCGGGCGTAACGCTAGGGAGTTAAACCAGCCATAGACGCTATGCTTGGATGGGTGTTTATTAAACAAATCGGCCACAGCAGATGACATCATCATGCCATGGTCAATCGTTCGAAACACCATTTATGATTTGACAACCAATACTTTGGATGGGACCCTTGTCCCTATTCAATAACTGGCGATCAACCAGAGAAAAACATTTGTTCTCTGGCTGATCAAAGTTTTGTGCAGTACGAACGGCTGCTCCAGGGGTGCACTGTTCATTTGCGATTGACACCAAGCGATCACCCCGAAGCGCATGGTATCATTCCGCAAAATCGAGGTACAGAAAAAAAAAATTTGGGGGGGGGAGAAATTATTATTATTTTTTTTAAGTTACACTTGTTTTCTTTCTTTGATTGGATTGGATAAAACTTTATATTGTAAAAGGTGACAAAAAAAAAAACTTTTTATATTGTAAAAAACTGAAAAAAAACATTTATATTGTAAAAATGAAAAAAAAAAACATTATATTGTAAAAAACTGAAAAAAAAAAATCTCCCGCCCGTTCGCGTGACGTCATCCGCACACATGCAGATGTCTCCGTCTATTTCCGGATCTGCTCGGGTGCAGCCGGAGACAGATCCCTAACAGAAACGCTCACGGGAGCGTTTCTGCTAGCGGGATCCACTTTTGAACTGGATTATAGAAAGACATTTCTTCTAATCCACGTCACTCTCTCGGCCCCCGGAAGAAGACGGAGATGGACGGAGGACGCGGCGGCGAAGCAGGTGATCTCCCACGATGTTGCCCGAACCCAGTTCGCTTAGGGAGGTAAGAGTGGCTCCATGCAAAGCAATACTACCTTTACAAGTTGTGGTTGTGAATTACAGGAAGAGTAAAACCAACTTTGCCTAATTATTTTGCACTATTTTTGTATGAGTTTTCAATTTTATCCTATAAATATTGAAGGCTCAACCTTAAATTAGCTTGTTCCCATAATTAAGAACTAGTTCGGATTTTACCTTTTAATTTCCATTCGCTTTCTTCTATTGGCTATTTAGGAGGAAAATTGTTTTTCTACATTCAGCTGTGTGCGCATATAATGATATATCCTCACTAAAGTAATGTGTATCTATTAATTTGATAGAACTAGTGTTGGCAAACATTTAAGACAGAAAATCTAATGAAAAGATACCCCCATCCCCCCACTCACCTGAGTGATTTATGTGGTGGGTAATGATGGCCGAATATCAGCTTTGGCTGTACGTGAACAGGCTAATCTGAAATTCTGCAATACCCCACTGCTCGGCATGTTCACAGCGAACCTCCATTGACTTTAATGGAGGGCGAACTCTGAAACCGGCAGGTGATATTGTAGCCAACAAAAAAAAGTGCCAAAAGGTGCAACCACCTGCAGTGTCATGCCAGAGGGTGAATCAAAGGCGAAACTGAACCAGCCTACTGCAAGCGCATCGCATTTAGTCAATCCTCTGCATGTCCCTGCTTCAGTTTGGGATGGTGAACTATACTACCAACATACCTCAGCTCAGGATTATAATACAGTCCCATAATACGAACTACCCCACCCCCTGAGAAGACTTTTTTGTGGCTCAGTAATGATGAACTGCATGTATTGAAATACCTTAGCTATATGTTTGATCACTTGGATGTGGGACCTTCAATGCGTCCCCCCCCGTGGACTTTTCAAGACTAATACCCACACCCACCCTGTAAACATGGAAAGACCATATATATATAATATATATATATAATATATATATATATATTAACTAAACTGAACAAAATCCCCACGTTTTAAACTAATTATATCATGTTGATGGATGAGTCCTATATTGTGTATCTATCTATTATGTTCAAGGTGGGATGTTTTATTTTATTTAGAGGATAACCAAGAGAAAATCCCTCATGATCACTTAACTTTCCAAAGTCCTAAAACACGGACAGAAATTGATGACTACAGTCCCAACGTGCCATCATTTACTTATCCTAATCATAAAATGATTGTT
>CM070035.1:38527521-38552029 GCA_036250615.1 Ptychadena robeensis
CCGCTGGCTCTCTCTGTGCCTGCAGCATACATTTGGTACAGAAATCTGGACCTCAGTGAACCGCCAGGGAGGTTAAATCTACCAACAAACATGTAGAAGATATATTGATTGAAAGGTTTAGAAAGGTCCTAATATTACATGGTTTTGGTAGAACAAAAGCTGATTGTACAGAAATTGTATGGTAAGATTGTAAGGTGTATGATGCCCTTTACTATTCTTTACAGGTGTATGATGCCCTTTACTATTCTTTACAGTCAAGTGCCAATGTTCTGACCCCAGTCTCCATAGGAAGATATGGAGGCCTTCTGGAGCAGCCACTCGCCAGGATGGCACTCAATCTTCCAATAACTTACATTACAGTTAAAATTCAAATTAAGCCAACAAATAGAGAAAACTAGACTGCAAATAATGTTCTGAAACTAGAGATGACAATTCACAGAATATTCTATTTAATGTGCATTATTATCACCAGGTATCATAAACCTTTATAGTATTTTCTTTAGAAAATGTGCAGTAAGAGTTGAAGGATGGAGCAACGGGACACACAGGGATCCAACACACCTGTCAAATGTAGAAGAACCTGTCAGGTGACAATGAATGGAGGAAACATATTGGCAAGATACTATTATTTAATTAAATATGATGACAATATTGATTTTAACATAGTGGCTCTCTTTTTTCCGTCACACAGCATACTACTGTATGGAAACAATAAAGAGACACTCACAAAGGTGCGCCCATGGGTTAAGCTTAGAACATATCTAATATTATCTTCCTTATTTGTAGTCACTCCTAAAACATTGATATATCAGTGTAGACCATTGTGGAAAGAGTGTAACATTTGTTACAAAGAACCTCTTGTGGAAAGCCTTTGAGTTCAAAGCTGTATGTTTTTATTAGATTAGGCTATGTGTAAGAGTTCTGGCTTGTGTCTGACTTCTATGTAATTTTTGTTAAAAAAAAGATTGTTTCAAGTCTGTCTACTTTATTTTATAGAGAGCTGACAGCAAACACAGTGATTTAATTATTGACAGAATGAACATTTCATAAAATAAAATACCCCCGAAATTGTTTTATCCCTGCCATCCTCTCATAGACAATACTGAATTATTATGATTTTGATGAGCTTAAAGGTTATTACATCTTTGGCTGAACTAATTTTAAAAGCTCATGTAGATAAATAAATACAAGCATTTGCTCTTGGGCATAAGACACTTGCTTGACAAGTAATTTTCTCAAAGAACATAAATGTCTGCTGTGCTGCTTGTAAATACATCACTGCCGCTTGAACTGTAACAGAGATGAACATCCTTCTGGTTTCAGTGTTCTTCACGAAATGGTATACAGGTTGGTCAACTTATCTGGACATACGAGCATAAAAATAGGGAAAGAGGGGACAGAAACGAATGCAGGGGCATCTACTATGGTGTCCCTAGATTAGGGGAGTTTTTTGGGAGGCTTTTAAGGTACCATAATGTTTTTATCTCATCTGAGTAACAATGTCCTCATGAATATATGTTTTTTTTTAAATACATGATTTTATTCAATTAGCTTAAAAACCGACATACATTTTAAAGTGCATCAATATATATAGATATCAATCGTGGACATAAAAAATACATAAATGGACATCATACACCCCTGTGGAGCAGGGGGGAGTTTTTACATACAGTCCTGACGCGTTTCGTCCGATATGTTACGGACTTCTTTAAAGGAAATTGATGTCTACATTCTTAATCTACATTTAGAAAAACATTTTATCAATAAATATGTGCATACATGTCATCACAAAAGCTTGCAAAGTGAAATTGGTGGTGTGTTCATGCTTACTTCTGATTAAGAAGCCATCAATACATGTCTGGTGACACTCAGTACTCCAGATCTATCTGCCAGATAGCCCTACTGGTGGGGGAAGTTTGATGTATATACACTTTAACAGGAGGAGGGGGGCCCGGTGTGGGGGTTACCATGAGAGATGTAGTTTCTGAAATATAGACACATATCATGTATTATTATTATTAATCCCCGAGTAATTAAGGGCTTGCCCTGGTTATTGAACCATTTTTGAGGGAAACTATTCCTTATGGGCATATTTAGTCTAAAAATGTTATAATGATCGCCAGCTTTATCTGGACATACTATTACTGTGTTAACGCTTTTTTTTTGGCGGGGGGGGGGTGACTTAGCCAACTTTATAGCTGTAGTTTATGCCATTAACTAATATCAACAGATATAAGTTTGGTGTACTAATAAAGACTTAAGATGCCCATAAACATAGTGATGGGTTAATGTTCGATGACCCGTTTGAGTGCAACTTGGTGACGTCACAGGAATCAAGCAGTACCACTTTAGATGCTCGATTCCTGGTCAATCGTTTGGATGGGGATTCAAGGTACTGACATTTGATCAAGGATTTATGGACATGTCCATTACATGTTCAAATGACCTGTTTTTGAATATGATCGGCTGATCCCACTTGAAGACGGGGTGGCTGCATCCGATGGCCACACAATCGATGATTGCTCAAACGATTATGTCATCAATTGTGCACCCATCTGTATGTGAATGGACACCTTTACAGAAACAAGGCAATTTTCCTGACCCCAGGACTACTGAGCCATTTCCCTTTACCACCACCCCTATAAACAAATAATGACAGAGACCATTTTGAAAAATAGTTTGTATAAATTTAAGTGCAAAATACAAAACTTTGCCACAGCCTGTAAGATTATAAACATTAAGTAAATATTAAATTGAGCGGTCCCCTACAGTACCACAAATTCTCTGCCTTGCTTCAAACCACCGTACCAGCCACCAGCCCTTAAATACCAGCACTGTGGGAACCTTACAATTTCACATAAACAAAAATCACATGACAGGGACTTAAACCCCGCATAAACTCCAACATTAATCTGTGACTGCCCCTTGTTGTGCCGGCACGTCACATGAACCCTTAAGACTTAGCTTTCCTTTCCGAAAAAAGGACCTGCCTCCTTCTAGTTTCCTCTTAACAAGGGATTTCCCACCTACTAAACTTAGCCACCCCCACTAACTCCCACGATCAGTCCCTGTGTCAGGATGCCCTCCCGCCTACTTTCTTCCAACACAGTTGCTGGCGGATTACCCGCAACCACATTCTGCCATTGATGGATAAATGCTAAACAGACATAAACAAAAACATTTGTAACTCCACTTGTAAGAATGTAGCCTTTTCCCAATTACCCCTGTTAGATCATATGCAACAGTAATACAGTTAATATGTTGCAATACTTAAAATGCATACATGTTATAGATTTTACAAACAAGTGTTTCCTAACTCTACATAAGTATACTTACTTTTCCCTCTTCTTGCTGTACCACCATACTAGTCCTCCAGGGTTCAAGATAGTGGAGCAAGACTCTTCAGGTCTTGTGTCCTCCACCAATCCAGGTAACAGACAGTGATGCTTGGCCCTTCCAGTGTCCCCGTGGTGGGCTGCTGGACAAAAGGTACTTGGGAAGGTAGACGGCCCTGTTGACGTTTACCTTCCCAAGTCGACTTGGGCTTTGACGGCACTGGAGAGGTGGATCATTTGTGGATTTAGAGGATTTTCACCCAGGTAAGTTATTTTTTAACCCAGGCAAGTTATTTTTAATCCCCCATCTGCCCTATTATCGTCAATTCTGGTGCCGATAATAGCAAGCAGAAAGAGAGGTAATAGTATTTCTTTAACCCACAAAAGTCCTGTATGAAACCGCCTCCATACTGTTTTAGGTCTATTTAGAACTTGTGGTGAACCTGGGTTCTAGACAAACTGCAACAATCTTTAAGGTATTTTGTAAACTTACTGTTTCACCATTATTGGTTATAGCTTTTTCTATTATTTTATAAACAATTAGAGAAGAGAGCATTAGGCGGGTATTTATATCCTTCTAATCTAATTTTTAATCTGCATAATTTTTTTTTCACTTTTGTACCCAACTCCCTTAGTATATTAGGATAAGTGCACATCAGTGGTTTTGCTCTCTGTGTCATCCTTCCCTCAACTACATAGTACATGCCCCAAAATATTAACTTAATTGATCCCTTAGACAGCTGAAATAAAGCTAGCCATACACGTGCAGGATTCCATGGCCAATTGATCACTCACCCGATCGATTCCGGCGATTCTGCCGGGAATCGCAGGTGTGATCAATCGGGCAATTAAGAGTATCCATCGCTGCATACCACCTTGTCCAACGGATTCCGGCACGATTCCGGGACGATTCCGTGTCCGATTCCACCTCCGATTCCACCTCAACTGCCAACTGGCAACTCCCCCTGATCTGTGCAGAATCGGATCAAAAAGACCAACATGTTGGTTCTCTGACGGATCCGATTCTGGGCCCCCGAACGATCGGACGTGATCGGACGGACAAGGTGGGCTGCACACGATTCCGGCACGATCGATTCACGTGCACGCGCCCGGAATCGATCGGCCCGGAATCCGGCCGGAATCCGACCTGTGTATGGGGGCCTTTAGAGTTTTACCAATATGTACTGACAGCAGCAACCACTATAGAGATCAATTAGACCTACAATGTCTCCAATTCAATGTCTGCATTAAAAAAATGTATTTGGGTAAAAGCAACCACATCCATAGAGGGTCTGTGAGAGCAATATTATTAATGCACCTATCCAGTCCATGTAAGGGAAAATAAACATAATTCTTTTTCTTCTGTTTTTGACCTGTGTATCTGCAGGTCTGGTAACCAGTGTGTGGTATTTGCAGATATAGTATATCAATATATAAATTATTCACTCTTTAGCCAGAGATGCACATTATTTTGAGGGTTATATATGATGAAGTTGGCAAATGATTCCCATCTAAAATAGAAGAGTTTTCTGTTAAATAGTGAGTGTTCTCCCATCCCAGTCCACACCGCTATATCTCCCCACCACAATTACGTGTTGACAGCCATCAACTGGAAGCCAGCCCTCCAAACCAAACCCATAATGGGAGGGGATGGCCGGCCATTACTTCTATGTATATTATCTGTGTTTTTATGTGACTTGTAATACTGACATAGGTCCATGATGTAATAAAGACCCTTTTTAATGACTACTTGACTCCCTCATGTGCCTAAAAACCTTGTTCCTGTAGCTGGTTCCCAAGGACCTTAATCCGGGATTTAGGGCTTTATTAAGTTGTTTCCAAAAGGGTGGCACATCCCTCTACAAAAACTCCTGGCACCAATACCAGTAGCTTACATATTTTCTATTTACTTATATACGTTTACCTTAATAAGATCTGGTTATAGTCTCCTTGACAAATCAAGTACCATAATAAGTGTCATAGCTTATCATAATCAAACTCTTTCCAGAAAGGTAAATGCCCAAACTAGACAGTTGCGAGCTTCTGCCCTTGTGACAATAGTTTGAAGTACTTATAAGGCCTGCACAGAATTTTGTACTCCAACCCTACTAAACACATTTGTAATAAGTTAGAAAATGAAGTTCAAGCCTGGCCTTTTCCTCCAAGATTGACTGGCTAGGCACAAATTCTTACCAACATACTCCAAAATGTCTCAGAAAAATGGACGCTGTTGTAAGAGTTATAGCTGCCAAGTGGACCTGGCCTAAATATGTCGTATGGGTGTTTGGCTTATTACGATTAGTTCTCCTTTAGACAATGCATTGACAACCAGAGCTAATATAACAGTCCTTTCCTAGATACACTAATCTATGCTTAGAGATTCCATAGCATGTCACTTTCTGCAACACTTTGGAGTGTGCCAGTAAGAATATGTGCCTAGCCAGGCAATGTTGGGGTTGGCTTCATTTTATTATTTATCACTAGTGATGGCCGAACATCGGCCAGGACTGTCCGCGAACAGGCGGGTCGGACTTCTAAAGACGTCCGCCGTCCGCCTGTTCGCGGACAGATTCAAATTCCCCGCCTCTAGGCGGGGAATTTGAATCGGAAAAACCGGATGTGACGTCAGTGACGTCACATCCTGTCCCTGGAACGCATACTGGAACGCACAGTTCCTGGTTCCGGGAGCCGGATGTGACGTCACTGACGTCACTTCCTGCTCCGACCCGGTTTTTTCACTAGGAGACCGGCTTTATGCCCGGTCTTCTAGTGAAAAGATTCTTCCTCCGCACGATCACACAGGTTGTGATCCTGCCGGAGGAAGAATAGAGATCATCTTCTCGCTGGCAAACAGAGCGGGTCGAACACCCGCACTGCTCGCCGGCGAGAAGATGGGCGGAATAGAATTCTGTGCAGGCCCTTTGAAACATTATGCAATGGTGGCATAATGTGGACTTGTATGGTGGTCACTCCAAACCCGCAGTGGTCCCCTTTTGGAAAATTACTAAAATAATGATACTATTTAATAGAAGTTGAAACACAATAGAAGAAATGTCTTTTACAAAAGCATTCTTAATTGTTTCATTATGTCAGTCATTCTTAAAAATGGGACCTATTTGCCAGAAGAGTCTAGTCCTCTGGTGTAGATTATCTCTATGCAAGCCACTCTTTACTATGTGCAGTACAAAGAGCATACCACAAAAAATACATGCATTCTAAGAAGGTGCACCAATATGTATGAAGTGTGATAACACTAAACTATAGATAATATCTAGAATGTGAGTAGTTATACTTGAAATGCTTTCCAGTTAAATTAATATGTATCCTTGCTAAGAGAACAGTCATGGCTACCAGCTACTTTAGTATGCCTGCCATGCAACGTGTCTGTCTCCTTAGGCTTGCTGTTGGCGTGTGATTTAATGTGGCAGTTATGAAAGCTTCTCAGGCTGAGATCGATTCGCATGATAATGAAGCTTATACCGCAGTCTCCTAACTCTCAAAGGATATACCTTGTGCTTCAGCTGCTTCTTCAACAAGTACCACTTCACAATGAACAGAAAAACACTTTTGTTGAAAATGGAGGTATGAAGGGGAGGAGAAAGTGGCTTTTTTCTGTCTGTTAATGCAATGTGTTACCAGTGATGAGAATGAGGGTTAGTCAAGACAGGTTCACATTCAGTGATTTGGAATGGAGCAAAGCAGTGGATACTTGCCACCAATTGGTATATAAGCAGAGTTACTTGAATTTACAAGTACAAACAATGAATGCAAAACTCAAGAGTTCTTGACGGCAGTAATGGATAATATACTATACTTAAGGACATAATTACCATTTAAATTTGAGGTGTTGCCAGATTGTCATGGAAGAGCTACTTATGTCAACATGTGCAATCATTTAGTGAACTGCTAATGCTCATCCAGAAAAACATTTCAAATGTTCGTGCTGAAGTTGTGGCACTCTTTATTGTAAACATTAAACATTGCCATGCTTTTTTTATGGCCCACATACTATAGGAAGGACTTTCTATACCAAAAAAGCATTGTGCTTATTTACGTCTGTTATTTAGTGGCCTAAAACAAAAGGATTGCCTATACTACTAGTGATGGTCACATTTTTTCAACTACCTGAATTTGTTAATTAATTACAAAGCCTCTGAACATGCTTTCATTATCACAATTGCTAAAGATTTAGTGAAGGGCTGTGGCAACATAAAAAAAAGTATTGCTCTAGCACAGGGGTCAGCAAAGTTCGGCTCACAAGCCATATGTGGCTCTTTACCCCTTCAGTTTGGCTCAGTGGTGTTCTTCCCGCTACGTGTTTTAAAGTTTTTTTAATTTGGTGGCGCAGGAGTTGCAGTAGAGCTAGAGTAGGCTATTTTGTGCTTCCGCCTCACCAGGACATTTATCTTGTCCTGACAATTAACTGTTAGTGCCAGCTGGTGTACGGCACAGCTCCACCCCCTACTCTACTCCTTAAAGTGAGGAGGGACATGCAGAGATCTGTGAGGGATGGAGCATCATACATTAAGAGGAGGTCTGTGGCATTGTGTATTAGTGACTGCTGGGGACACTGGGATCTAGTTTAGTACAGGGAAGACAGGATAGGACTAATTACTTTATCTGTCAGATTTGTGGACACTAGAAAGGATTGATCATTATACTAGTCAGGAATGGGGACACTGGACAGGACTGATCAATATACTAGTCAACATATATTTCAAGCGTTGCACTGTTGCGATTTGGCTCTTTGGACGAATAAGTTTGCCTACCGCTTCTGTAGCATATGTAGTTTTTGCATAAATTTAATTCAAAGTCAAAATTTTTACTTGATTTTGAACTTTTTTTTTGTATGCAAAAACATTGTGTGTTAGAGCAACATTTTCTTTTGTGTAATATACCATCAACCCTTCTCTACTTCTCTAGCAAGTTTGGCGATGATACCATGTTCAGGGGCTTTGTAATTAACTCACAAATTCGAAATGGTCGAATTTAGAAACTTTGACCATCTCTAACTGGGATGACACTTTAACTGCCATTGAGAACCAGCAATGACTTTCAGAGATCTAGAGAAGTTACTTATACATCCTTGCCTGACCTGTTTGCTGCATACGTGTTGATATTGTATATGAAGATGACTGGTATGTCCTCTAGTTACCAACTGGATGATTGGAAAGGAGATTCTAGAGAGAGGACATTATTAAATATAATGCATACTGGTAGACAGGTCCAATCATCTCACATTGCTAACAGCAGATTAAATGTCCAGTATAAAGCTGAATAAAAAATTGCAGTGGATGGGTCAAAAAGTCATGTGTTTATAGTATGAGGGCACACGATGGGTACCATAATATCAGGATGGGCTTGTGTTGATAGCTATTTTGGTTTGTGTCAATGGTATCAGTTTGACATTCATTTTAGAAATTTGAAATACAAAATCCTCTGTAAGTGAAGCATATTCCATTGGCACATGACCTCAATGCAATCTCAAAGAAAGCCAACAGTCGTAAATTTCACTATAGACTATGGCTATTTTCAGCATGTGGGGAAATAAGTATATATCATATACTGTATATATAATATATATGATATATCATTTATTTTCCAATAAAAACTTATTGATAGGTGTGAAGTGTCAAAACCATGTTTGATATTGAGTAGCAAATAGGCAACTTACAACCAACCATAAGCCATATTCTACGTCCTGACTTATTTACCATGTTAAAACAAAAAAAATCTGAAATACCTAAAAGGTCTGCCTATTGTTATACTGTTTTTTTAGGCTGTATAAAATATTACACAGTGGTGTGATTTAATATAACCTGGCTAAAGAGATAAATCCAGCTTTTTCTCATAACAATAAATGGCATCCATTTTAAAATTATAAAATGACACTCTCTGTGATTTGTGTTAGCTGACAAATGTTTCAGATAAGTGAATGCCATCAGGATTATGAACAGCTATCCCATAAACATTTGTTTTAAGACAATCTCACTCTATGGTTTTGAAGTTTATTTAGCCTATGTACCCAGAAAGGAAAATTTATTATACAGTGATTTGCAAATCTATTTATTTCAACCCACGGTGATGAATGTCTATTAGAAATAAAAAAAGAAACGTGGAAAATCTGACAGTCTTAAAAAGGAAACTCTGAAATTGTACCTTATTTGGTGTAGATAGGCAATGATTGAAAGTTTCATTTAGAATTCACATTTTAACTGTACCTTTGCGTATTGTCTAATAGAGAATTTATTGCTTCGCAATTTAATGCCCAGCTTGCTTAAATCCAGTGGGCTATGGCACAGACTCTTCATAGTTTTAATGAACTTTAAACGTTATCTGTGTCTGTGCATATGTCACAGAGCTCTCTCTGACCTTGCAAAATGAAGTGCTACCAACTAACACTTTGTAGAGTGAGTGACGTAAGGACCGTCTACTGATATGAAACAAAGAGTAATTGTTAATGTTCTGCATTTCTCTAAAACCTTTTACTAAAGAGTTAAACGTATATAAAGAGCGTAAGAAAGGAAACTCAAACCACATGCTTTGTTACACCCATTTTAATTTGGTTTTCAACAGACTGTCACGGAGAGGTTGGCGTTATTAAAAAGATTTGTTGCTCCACTCTGAAACAAGGAAAAATAGTCAAATATATACTGTATATGTACAAAAGTTTTGTGGGGCGTTCTGAGATATGTATAACATTTTTTATAATGTTTTTGATAGGATACTGGAGGGCAAAGAGCTTATAAAAGTCACTCTGATGATTGAAGTTCTCTGAAGTTCTTTGCCTTTTTTACTGATGTAGAGATTCATTTTGTTGAATGAAATAAAGATTATGAAAATTGTTCTTGGAGACAGCAGGAATAGAGGGGCCCTTTCCACAACTAGAAGAAATCAGGCAGTCATACCTTTTAGATTACAATATGTTTCATAGGAGATTAGAGATGGTCAAATTTTTCAATGAGCTGACTTTGTGAGCTGATTTTGTGAGCTGATTGCAAAGCTCCTGGACATGATGGTATCATCACCAAAATTGCTGGAGAGGTAGAGTGGGTGGGTGTATACTACAATAAAATGATGTAGAGATGAGTTGTTCAAAAATTGGAGAAAAAAAATGTTTGCTCTAGCACGTGTAGTTTTTCTACAAAATGAAGTTCAAAGTCAATGTCGAAATTTCGATTTATTTTTTTTTCTTCTTCATTTATGCAAAAACTATTTGTGAGCCATACTTTTTTTGTAGTATACCCCCAACCCTTCTCTACATCTCCAGCAAGTTTGGCGATGATACCCTGCTTTAGGGACTTTGCAATAACAGCATTTTTGGCACCATAAGACTCACTTTTTTAACCCCTAAATATATATATATGTATTTTTTTATTTATTATTATTTTTCTTTTTTCCAGTATACATCTGCATTAATTAACATTTCCACGATGCTTCGGTTTAAGGCTAAACATGATTTTTCAACCACAGGGTATTGCACAACTACTGTAAAGTAGCTGTGAAGTGCAAGAATATTTCGGTAAGCAGTTTCAGATAAATAAATAGCCTTCACTCATCCTTTAAAGGATAACTTCAAAAATGAGATAATCTCTCCTTATTATTATCCAAAGCTGCTATTTTTAGAAATGACCTTTTACTTAATTATAAAGGGACTGGCAAGCCTATTTCGATGCAAAACACCACAGGCTCGCTAAACTAGGTGCTAAGCTTTCAGGTCTAATTTTTCTTGAGAAAACCTCTGTTTTTGTAGGAGTTGGAAGGAAGGTGTTATTTTAAAATATATTAAATTTCTCTATAAAAAAAAGAAATGAAACTTTAGGACAATAATTAAGAAAGCAGTGCTCTTCTGTAATGTGAGGTACTACCACACTATAAGCACTCATGCCGCCTTCGCAGTAAAGTGGTTCACGGAACACAAACTCACAGTCACGTGCATATTTCTACATGACTGAGCCCATATTTCTATGTTTATACAAATGAATAGAATACCTGGAAATTAAACACCTTCTTACGTTACCTGCTGGTGTTCCAAGAGCAAGCATACTGCCATGCTCCTTAAAAGACGAATTGATTAAAGTGCTAATAGGAGAACTCGACAGAAAAAACTCAGAGTGAATTAGCTTGCTGAGCCGTTGCAAACATCATCTGACTTTATATATGTTTCATTAAGAGGAGCTTTGGCAGCTTTATGGGGGAACGGTGGTGTTTCCACAGCATGAAGAGCCCTGTAGCATGTTTCCAGATCCTGTACCATACAACCCATTTCATAGACAAATATTTAGGCAGTGAAAATGTCATTTTAAATGACTGGTTTGATAATCCCGTAAGCTCTTAAATGATCTGCCAAGTCTGGCAGTTTCACCAATGGAGTTAAATTCCAGTAGAACGTTAAATAATAATGTGTAAACATGAAAAGGTATGTTCACACATCCATTCATGGCCTTTTCCTCACTGCCACTTATCACAGATATGATGAATAATTGGAAATCCTCTAAGGATATTGGCATAGGATCAGTGTAATAGGAGATTAAATTTCATTTATAAAAGGAGCAGGTTCAAAGCTTTCCTCTTGTGTATTTTCATTTTCTGCAAACAGGAAAGAGGAGGAGTGCTTTTCCAGTATTTGTGTTAAATATTATGCTGATAAGATGTGTAAATCAAATGCACATAACCACAAAAAACACAAAATGATGATATGAGTTAAATGATGATTTGTGGTAACTGCACTTCAAGCTTAAGTCTAGGCAACTATAAAAGATCTTTATGTATTTATACTTTGTGACATCTATTTTCAATTATAAGCTGGGTAGGGACTTGGTTTTATAAAAAAAATAAGAGACATTGATGAACTCAACAGTTACCAGTGTTACTGCTGCTTTGAAAGTCCAGTCAAGAAAAGGTGAAATTTGGGGTGGTCTAGGATATAGATGGTCGAATTTTTCTTTTCAAAAATTCAAACATTTCGAAGATTTCGAGGTAATTGCAAAGCCACTGAACATGGTATCATCACCAAACTTGCTGGAAATGTAGAGAAGGGTTGGGGGTACACTACATAAAAAGAAGTATGTCTCTAACACAAATAGTTTTTGCAGAAATTAAGTTCAAAGTCAAGTCAAAACATGAAACCACTGGGCCAAGTTCCAATAAATGTGTAGGATACATAAAGGGACAAAGACTGACAAAAAGTAAGTAAAATAATATTCAGCACAGATTTTAACCATAAAAACGTTTTCATTGTCCCTACTTTGTGCAACGTTCTATTATAATCCCATTAAGCAACATTTTTCTTCATTTTGGTAACTTTCCAGTTTTTGTTCCTATGCATTGCCACCAGCACTTATATATCAGAACATTAACAACTTGTGTTTCAAAGACTTTGAAGTCCCAATACTCTGAATTATTATAAAGCATCTGCTGCAATTATAATGACAGGAAAGAAATGTACATTCTTTTTAGAGCTGCTTTAAGGTAGAGTTTACTGTAAAAGGTTGTATCTGCCTGTGACATGTGAGGATTAGCTTGATTCATGTACTCTGTTGTGTTTCTTTATTTCCTTCTAATATGTGTACATGATTCTGCCTGGATTTGAATATTTGTCATTATTCAGTATCAACCAACAATAAGTAAATTAGAAATGAATGTATTTATTGCTTGCTATACTTGTTAAGATTATCTTGTGTAGATTATTTTATTACTGTAATAATCCATATATTACTTAGAATGCATATTGTGTTGGTGTATTGTTTTTGAGTAAAACTCATTCCATCAAATCAAAGAGAGACTCTAATTTTGATAGGAAGTTTAAAAGGAAGAAAGAAAGTCTGTCAAAAGCATTGCTGACGAGGCATAAAAAAATGCATACAGACAAGATCTAAAGACGCTTTGTAGAATCCCCAAGCTGTTCCAAGGAGCTTTCCTAAAAGACGATGGCCATGTGAAGGGCAAGGAAGGAAAATTCATAACACACAAAGTCAAATAGATTGCCACTTATGAAAAAATGGATTTCCCGATCATATGAAAAAGAACACTTCCTAGAAGTATGACTAGAAGATTATGAAGATAAGCATTATAATAAAAAAGGAATAAAGAATGGAAAAGCACCATGAAATATAGAATGATAACAAAGTCGCTACATTTAAAATTTAGAATCGAAATGAGGTAAATTAGGAGTTCCATGGAAAGAGATGTGGGCAGTAAAGATTACTCCTGTAATGTGACATTCCCATACAGGTAATCATGGGCAATCTTAGATGTAAGAGGAAAATGTCTGCACTCCACATATTTCAAAAGGGAAAGATACATGCCATGTATGTGGGATAGGCTGAAGTATAGCAACAATCTGGTCCAGAGTCCTGAATAGAGGTCCGTCTCAGCCCTCAATACCCACAATGTAACAAGTGAAAATACCGGAAGGAGCCACAATCTCGGATACACTGTTGATGAACCACAGTCCATTTATTTTGTTAAAACCATGAAAAAAAATATGTAGCATCAAGCATCAAAAACAGGACCCCATTACTCCCAGAAGCCAGTCAGACTCCCCTCATATTTTGCTCTTCAAGAGAGCATAATCATGCTCCCTAATCATGCTCTATGATGAAGCTCTCTTGAAGAGCAAAACATGTCAGAGGGGGGTCTGGCTGGCTTCTGTGGGTGATGGGATCCTGTTTTTGATGCTTCATACTTTCATGGTTTTACCAATAAAATGGACTGTGATTCAGCAACGGTGTATCTGGACAAGGCATTATCACCAAAAATGCTAGAGTTTTAGAGGTTATGGCAACATTACAATAAAGAAACTATTGTATTTGTATAAACTAAGTTGAAAGTCAAGTTGAAATTTCAACTCAAAACAATACTTTTTTAATAATGTTTCCACAGCCCTTCTCTACAGGTAATATTGGTGATGGTACCTTGTTTATGGTCTTTGCAATTAACTTACAATATTAGCTAGTCAAAATAAAAAAACGACAATGTATTTCCAGAAAAGTTCTCTTCTACCTGAAGTATTAAATTCAAACTTTTGTAGCAGTTTCACCATTATTTTTTTTCCATTCCATAAATATTGTTAGATGAAGTGTGAATGTCTTCCTTCTTGCTGTGCAGTCTTACCATAGATATGTTGCTTTTCTATTGCTGTTGTTTATGCCATTCAATTGTGCTCAAATTTCCTTTAACGTACATACAGAATAAATGGCTGTGACTATAGATCAATCAGTAAATGTTGTGTGTTCCTTGCTAGTTAATTAGCCCAGCAGGAGTTATGACTTCTACCTGCGCCATTATTATAAAGCAGAGCAATGTACATTGTGTTCTGTAGGTTTTATTTCAAGAGTCGATTAATTGCTGTGCAAATACTGAATGTACTATTCCTATGTGGAAAAGTTAGGAGTTAAATGAAGACAAATGTCAAAGTTATTGCAGATACTTATATGAGGAAATTATTTAGAAATATCAGCACAGACATGGAGTGGGTGAGAACATTGACTTAACGCTTTATGAGTACAGTAGAGACACACACACAGCTATAGAAGACTGAAGAAAAGGCTTTGGAGTCCCACCTTTCCTTTTTTTGCTGTAACCTCGTCACTGCATTCATTGTACATGATTTTAAAAAATGGTACTTTGAATGACAATGGAAGTATATATATATAAAGTATATCTCTAACACAAATAGTTTTTTCAAAAGTTAAGTTTAAAGTCAATGCAAAATTTCGAAAATCGGAATTTCGACTTAGATTTTAAACTTAATTTATGCAAAAACTACATGTGCTAGAGCCATACTTTTTTTTCAAATGCTTCCACAACCCTTCTCTACATCCACAGCAATTTTGGTGATGATACACTTTTTAGAGGCTTTGCAATCAGCTCACAAAGTTAACAAGTCGCAAACATTTTACCATCTCTACTTGAGATATAAGCCAACAAGTTTCAGGGGCTCAACAGTTGCACCCATTGCAGTTAAGCTTGCACCCATTTAGTCCCGTTGATGTCACCAGATAGGATGGTAGCTAGTGATGCAGAGATTTTTTCTATTCCTTAAGCTGTCGAATATAGAAGCTGGTGCCATCCTAATGCTCTCCACAGAAGAAGGAGCAGGGAGCTCCATATGGTTCTCCTTCACCATGAGTCAGGTAGCCACCCACCTTTAGATATGGCAATTTGATATCCCTCAGATGTTTTATTGCTCATCTGACCCTCATAGTATCCAACCCCTTCATTTAGGATGTTCTTGGGTGATTCAAAGTTACAAATTACAAACAGTTATACAGATTAATCAATCTGAAGACTCCTCACTTTGAAATACATGTCTTTGTTTCCTTTAGCCACCAGGAACAGGTCAATTTGTGCTTATAGTGTGAATGTCTGTTAACAAGCCATCACTTCCCAATTTTGCTCATAAGTAATATTTACAATGCATAAAAATTATATTCATAAAATCACTGCATGTAAACTTACAAATCTGGAATCCAAAACAATAGTTTCCTCACATATACTTCAATTAAATACCGATATGGTATAAACAAAATTTACAAATTAAAGGCTCCCAAGTGCTTCACATTGTAATAAAAGAATGTACAAATCACTTTAAAGAAAAAGGGTTTATATTTTGTTCTCCAAGTTTTATAGACATCAGCTCACTTTTTCAGTTTAGTTAAAGAGGGTTATTTAGAAATATTTCAGCTTAGTTCATTGCTTTTTAAGAACCTGAATTTGTAATACAAATTGTGCTCACAAATATGTCAAATGATAGAAATTGTTTCTGTGTTATGTGGTTGTTAATTAGGAGATAATGTGTAATCTGGTTTGGATTTTGTGACTGGAACTCAGTTATTTAGCTATTGTCACTTTTGCAGACCTCCTCTGCCAATGTTTCATCATGCATTTAAATGGCACCATATTATATTGACCATTGTGAAAAGATACTCATCCATAATAACTACTTTCTCTACAAGAAGAATACACTGTTTGGCAACTTAGATGGCTCCATATTTATGTGAACCTTCATATCAGACCACATGCTGCGTGTTCAGAGACAGAGAAAAGAAAGGAAAATAATATATCTGTCTTTCAGTTCAGCCAAATTTCAATCACTTTTACAGAGAGAAGACCACATTTCCCTGCTTTACTGAAGGTAGGTGGTTCCAATGATATTCATGTGCTTCTTTTGTGTCCATCTGCAATAGTTCACTGATGGCCTCACAAAGCCAGCTGTGAAATACAATAGAGTTTTCCGGCCGACCTTTTTGTATTTGTTTGCTTGTTCTTATGAGTTTCTCTTTTGCTGTTAGAATCATACAGAACAACTTTTAAAGGAGATAATATAGGAGAAAAAGATAAGATAAATAGTTTTTGTTCTTGAAATGGGAAAAAAATCAATTATACAATATCTGCTTCTGGTTTTCTAATTACAATTGTCATTTTATTGACAAATGACAACATATGGCACAAAAACTGGGGGCACTCTTGATTTTGAACATACCAACACCCCAATCCAACTAGGGGTTCGAATTAAAAAAGTATTTTATGCCAAACAAATCCTTATTTATAACCCTTTAATCAAAAAGAACCCCTAATGGCGACCATAGGTTACAGTTATACTTTTAGGTTTGACAAGGGACCAAAATATATTCTTATCAGAATACACACTGAAAAAGGATCAATTTGAACAATGGTGTCCAACCTAAAAAGTCCCAAGCACCATATTTAAGCTTCTGTATTTTTTATTTTAGTTGGTAATCAATTCTTGTAGGTGAGCAAATCTGCCTAGGTTTGTTTTGTGACAGATGTGCATAATATGATCTAATCTCGATGATAATAGAGCAACAAACAAGTAATAGCTGTACTGCATATGCAAAAGAATAGCAATCCTGTCAACACACAAGTAGTGATGGCCAAACTGTCCGCAAGGCGCTTTTCTTCCCCAGACGAACAGTAAAGGTGTTCGACCTGCCCTGTTCAAAAGCGGGAAGAAGGTGACTATTCTTCTGCTGGCCAGAAAAATCTGTCCAGTGGAAGAATTCTATCACAAGAGACTGCAGAGAGAAGCTGGTCTCTAGTGAAATAAAACCAGCTTAAACCGGAAGTGATGTTATGTCCGGATATCGAAACCGGGAACCAGGTACCGGAAGTGATGTCAGTAATGTCACTTCTGGTTTTTCTGATTTAAATTCCCTGCAAACACTAAGAGGGGGGGGGGGGAGAGGGGAGCAGGGGATGGTGTGTTCGGGATCCGGATCCCGGCTAACAACTCATCCCGGACAACCGTCTCACAAAAACCTTTTTTTCCCTGAACAACAGGGACCAGGGGACTTTAAAGGTCGAGGGTCTCAAAAGGTCAGAGCAGGTGTAGCACAGCATGCATAAGCATCTATCAATGAGTAAAAAATCCATCCAATTACATCAGTCAAAATATCAACAGTAACCTTGTATGGCAATGAAATACAGTTAGATAATAGCATGAGTAAATCACAATATATTTATTGTCCATAAAAACATAGCAAATTCCATGCAGTTGAGTCGTCGCCCATGGCCCTCACGTCGGGTAGGCAGTGGAGAGATGAAGACCAGATATGGAATCCCAGACGCGGTGATGTATAACCCCAACATATGTTTCACACAAAAACTTCATCAGGGGGTCCACATGGGTATTCAAGGGAGTCCTATTTTATCCCCTCGAGCATTCTGCCAGGCCCCGTATGTCCGGGTTGCCGGAGAAAAATGCCTATAGCGGGGGAACGAGTGGCCACCTTCTGAAGCTCAACGGTTAGATCCCACTTTATTTTATAGCAATATGTAGTATCCAAGGTATGCTAAGGTGCCAATCTGGTCTGTAGTACATACATGTATAGCAGTAGAAGGTCAAAGGGTACGTTTCAGAAGTCTGTGGAGTGACCCCTCCAAGATCCTCTGTTGGATACTACAGATTGTGAGACGGTTGTCCGGGATGAGTTGTTAGCCGAGATCCAGATCCCGAACACACCATCCCCTGCTCCCCTCTCCCCCCTCTTGGTATTTCTATTTGGGATGTTGGTCGAACTAACTTATAATCAGCAATACACTCTGGGATCTTAGTTTTTGTTGCATTCCCAGCAAACAGGCGAGGAATTTGAATCTTCCCGCGAACAGGCGGACATTGGACTGTTCACAGACGGACCTAGCCAAAGTTCGGCCATCACTTCACAAAAGGACAGCAAATGGGAAATGAGGCAGCGAATAGACATATATCACAATATAAGTACAACAATTGGGCAAGCATGAAAATATGAAGGCATGAAGCATTTCCTTTTCTTTGTAGAGCACACAACATCTGTACTTGCCCAGGGCAGCGTCACACTGGGGGGCATCATCTGGGCATTGGAAAAAGAGAGATGCTGGTCTGGAGGAGTGCTGGTCAACAGAAACCCCTACACCCCATCCCCCTCGGGTCGCGCTATGGCAGCCAATGTATGTAATGTACATCTTTGCAGATGTATATGCTTACATTTCATTCTATTGGTCCATTCATTCTTTCTCTGGTCCATTCATTCTTTCACTGGTCCAATCATCTATCATCTGGTCCATTCACCCATTCCTCTGGTCCATCCATTCGTCCTCTGGTAAATTTGTCTGTCCTTTGATCCATTCATCCATCCTTGGGTCCATCTTCTGCTCTATCAGTTTACCCTTTGGTCCTCTCATTCATCCTCTGGCCCATTCAAGTGTTGTAAGTTAAAGCGGACCTACCACCTGTTAGGTCACTCTGCAGAGATCCCCAACTTTTTAGAGACAGCCCCTCCCACTGTGTTACATCTCACTGAGGCAAGACGTAACAAGCCACAAGGGTTTCTGGGAATTCTCTCCCAAAAGCCCCTGTGACTCAGTCTCACAGATCTCACATCTACGACACTTTGTGATGGGTGAAGAGGGGTGAGAGAAGCCTCTCTTCACTCAGCCAACAGCTAGATGGATGCAGCCGACTCCCCCCCCCTTTCCCCCCCACACTAGAGCTTCCTACAGAGGAGTCTCTGTCTGTGTAGGAGTGGGGGAGGGGGGGGGTTGGTGTCAGCTGCCAGCTGCCCTAAGAACAATCGATCCGGAAGTGGCTTCTCTTGCCCTTATTAAGATGTTTCCATCATCAGATAAAACATGAAGTAAGTTTTTTTTTGTTTTCGTGTAGCAGTTTTCCAGGATCTGAACTGCTGACAGGTAATTTATGTGCCTATTTCATGTATGTGTGTTTTTTTTTGTTTTAGTTTAAAACCGCTTTAAAGAAAGCCCACTAATACTATAACCGCATATGTTGTAGTATAAACATACAGTAAATATAGACTACCACTTTACTATTTCAGATTGCTCCATTGTTGTTCCATTGGATAGTTCACATGCTCATCAATACTGTACACTACCAGGTATATAATTTGTCTCTTGGTGCTGAACAAAGCATGAAAATGAATAATAAACAAGTATATTCTGGAGAAAGTTGTTTAATACATGGTTCCTTTACATCAAGAGAACTAACCTGACACACATGTAGGATGAAGGCCTATATACTATAATTAGGGCTTTTTTTTCTGGGGGAACGCACCGGAACGGAGTTCCACCACCTATTCTAACTCTGGCCCCGAAATAAGGGCACTGGCTGAAGTGAGTCGTGGGTGGCCCGCCGGGGGCCCCATGTGTGTTGTTTAGTGGGGGGAAGTGTTGGCCATTCAGCATGGGTTATGGGCGCGCCACGGGCGGGTGATTTTGTGCTTCCCCTCCCTCGCAATGTGCAGTGAGGGAGGGGCGGTGCCTTCCCATTGTTTATGGGTGGTGGCCCTATGACGGGGCGTCTCCTCCCCCATCCATGCTGGAGAGATCTTTCTCTTCAGCATGGACTGGGGGGTAGAGTTCTAGCCGTCCTGAGGGAGGGGAGGTGGCTCCCCAAAGGGGAGCTATTTATGGAGCGGACACCCGACGAAAAGGGGCGGTTTTAGGGGCAGTCCTAAGGGTGGGTAGGTGCGTGGCTAGAGGAGGCGGGGTGAGTTCCACCACCTTTTCTCTGAGAAAAAAAGCCCTGACTATAATTAAATAAAAAGTAGTGGTTAATTACTGATACACCTGAGAAGGAGAATCTAAGAACATCACGTTTATTTCTTCTCATACCCTAAGCTGGACAAGCTTAGATAATTTACTTTAGTAAATATCAGAAATTCTCTGAGCACATTAGACATTTTCCTTACTTCATGACCATAGTGTGTTTTGTTGAAAAAAATTTTCACAGCTTTAAACTTCTAAAGACAAAGACATTAGGAAGCAATCTGCACATCCTTGTAATTTGTGCCACTAACTGCTAGCAGACAAGCGTTGTTAATGTAATTTTCATTTTCACTTAATTACCAGACACCATAGCAGCTTCATTAAATAAAGGCCATATTACTGTATGTAATTGAAGATCTGTACACTTACCTAGGATAATACACAGCCAGGCAGTTAAGTTTACCACTGTGGCAGAATTAATACATAATGAGAATCTTGTGCAAGAATTACAGTATTTACATTGAAATGGTGGCTCCTTGTAAAGTGTTTTGTTAATGTGGATTTTGTACAGCTGCCTGGAGGATAATTCTCAGTTCACGATACTGTCTGTACTCATCTTACACCACCACCTTTTCCACTTATCGAGTCGACAAATTTACATCACGACTAAACGACCTGTATGACGGGAAGACTCTAAAAAAGTCAACGAAAAAAAGTAGTCTGAATGTAAGCCAAAGCTTCTTTCTCAGTACTAACATTAATAATTTATCTACTCCCCAGCCTGTTCTCTTAGAGGTATTCATTGTGCCAAAGAACTCATTTAGAGTTATTTTATTAACATGTAGAAAACCATATATTTTTATATTCTTCTGTCCTCTAAAATCTCAGAGTGATTTTGCCACTATGAATAGATACATTGCAAGAAACTCTTTCTTTATGCGACAGTCTAATTTTTGCATTATTATTATTTAGGTCTATCATGCCTTACTGCATTATTAAGTGAACAAGGCATCCAGATCTATTGGCATTGAATTTGGTGGCTTAAAGTGTTATATACAGTTGTGTGAAAAAATGTTGCCACCCCATTAAATATTTACTGCACATATTTATATTCAAATTTTGTTATTATTTTTTTCCAATAAACGTTTTATTAAAGAGAAAACCAAAAATAATCGTTCATACATACATTAAGATAAGATACATAGAACGTAAAGTATAACCATGTCACATACGAAGAACAATAAACTCAAGGAGGGAGGTAAAATGAAGTAATACAGCAGAAAAGAAATACATGGGGGGACCATGGGTAGGAATCTGAGCATTAGAATTACAAGACCAAAATATACAGAAATGTCTATTGCATGAGATATAAGGAGCATTTTTCATGATGGTACAAGATCGTTGCACTCAAAAGTTTAGAAAAGATGCCATCTCCACCACATTTTGTTAAAAACCTTCAGTTGGTCTCTTGCTATATAGTAATTGCTCCATTTTGTGTACAAATTTGGTAAAGTTGGTATGAGCCTCTTTTCTTGGAATGCAGTATTTGGTTTATACTAAACATTCCCTTTAGTTTGTTAACCATATAATGAAATTTTAGACCCAAACACAATATTCCTAATTTCCTGGTCTTTGTCAACTCAAAAATATTGCCTTGAATTTAAACTTGTTTTATGAAAATCCTACATTTGCTAGATTACTTACCTTCTCTACATGTCCAGAAATGTCAGTGTTGTTACCATGTTCAGGGACTTTACAATGAACTCACAAAGTCAGGTAGTTGAAATAAAAAAATTTGGACATCTCTGCTCAGCATACATGTATCCAAAAGAACCATATAGTCTCCAAATATGTGTCAGTTCCACATTAATATAAGGGTAAGTCACTATCAAGACCATATCTAAATGGACACAAACTTGAAAGTGGACCTACCTGAGGTGTTACTGCATACACCACTGGTACAACCAAGTTAATGCCAAAACACAAAAGAACCAGCAGTGTACACACTATATGTTTGAAGAGAATGCATATGCAGTCATTGCTAGTGTAGGGCCCAGAGAATGAGGTTGGCTCATGATACCTATATCAATAAATATGTGGAATAAAACAATCTCTACATTTTATTTGGTTTCGCTGGCTTGATGCTACGCTCAGAGTTCTCATTCCCCTGGCCCCTACATGTACACATGTTTAGCATGAATAACCTCCTGAGCTTTAGGTCCGTGGCCCATAGTATGCCTACTATTTTTGAAAGTTTTGTTGTATTGTTTATCTCATTCCTCAAGGATTTGTTTTTAATTTTATTTAATTCTTCAAGTACATATGTATTTAAACCCTTCACTTCCTCATGTACCATTAACAACACAAACAATTAGAAATATGACGTGTACTTGTCCAACACATCATTGTGACTAAAAGGTCTGCAGAGGTTTGTAAACAACAGGCCACCACTATTACTTACAAGGGTGATTCAGCAGGGTCTACCCCTGACAGAACAATGGTTCCTATAGCCATTCCTCCACTTTATTTATCACCATGGAATCAGCCCAATACCTTTTTCCACATATATGTTGGTTCTACTTATGTGGGGTAAGTAGAATTCACTGGGGAGTGACCCAAAGAGAACTGTGCACAAGGGATGCCCTGCAATCTCACTGATCTGGAGTACTTTGGCATGAGTGGGAACATACTGTCAAGTAATTAAAACAATTATGATTAAAAGGAGCTGCAAAGTCTGATTGGCATATTTTCAATCCTCATTGAATTTGCATGCTAATGTCACAATGTTGGCATCTAAATGATCATCCTTTCAGGTCACATTAAATTAGATCATATTAGGTGGCAAAAGTTTTTAAATGATATATTGTGTTCTCATTTTTTTTTAATACGATCAACTAGTATGCAGTATGTAAATAGTGTTTGACAATATCTGAATATACATACAGGGTAAGTGCGAAGCTTCTACAATTAACGCCAAATTAAATTAGTTCTTCTTCCCTCTGACAGGTATAATAGGAGCATACAGTTACAATATGCTGTGCAGCAAGGTTTCCATGGAGGAATAAATAGGAAATAAAGCATCTGGTAAACCTTCTCAAAGATAATCTAATACTTGTCGAAGTAAATTAAAAATTAGATTTTTATGCAGGAATGCCGCTGGGTGCCTTCTTCTTTTGTAAGAGGAACAGGCCACAAGATTGTAATTTGAACATTAGTGACTGTGATCTGCATTAATCTTGCATTTCCACAATACATCATGAAGTGCCTGGAGTTGTTTGACTCTATCAGATGGTGAGATAGCTGTGCTGGTGGAATCCTCAGGCACCAGGCCTGTGGTGAAGGCTGAATTTAATAAGCTCTGTGTTTATTCTTTGCTGTATTGTTCCTCTGTTTTTCTGCTTTGGTATGATAAACAACCGTACATTTTTATTTTAGTATGTGATGGTCTACTTAGTTTGCCACATACAAAAAATGTGTTTAATAAATATGTTAACATCACTAAAAACATGATAGAAAAAGGAATACATGTCATTTGGCAGTAAACCAAAGTTGCAAGAGATATTCCAGAATCATTTTGTTACTAGTCTATGAATGCAGTGGTCCTTTATGTTCATTTTAAGGTAATCTCCAAAAACAGGCAACTCCATGGGGGGTTGCCAGAACTGTGAAATATCGGAGGTGAGATTGTTGATGTGGGATGCTTACCATGCAATGGAAAATGATGTGGGTGGGTGGGTGGGTGGGTAAGGGTTGAGGTATAGATAAATAAAATCAAAAAAGTGTAGGGGGCCAAGATTTTGCAACCTAAAAAGTTAAGAATTGAGGTGTATTGCTCATGTATGTAGTGCAGAATTCAGTTGTTGTTGTTGTATATACCATTAACCTCTAACGTCTGGGTCCAGTGTAAACAAGGCACAAATTACAGGGTCAGGTATGTGAAATATACTAAATGCAGTGGTCAGACTAACCTGACGCATTAATAAACGAGTACAGTCTGTACTTAAAGGTCTAAGTGTTGCAAGACAATAGAAGAAAAGCAGATACTGGAAATGACCCTCCTATTTGTGCTTGTCACCTAATGCACTGTTTAAGGGGGTACCATGACACCATCTTTTTTTTTTGATCAATATATTCTTTATTCAATTTTACTCATAACAATACATTTATCC
>CM070035.1:38570436-38582588 GCA_036250615.1 Ptychadena robeensis
CTGTTCTCCTCCACCAGCTTAGCAGCTTCTCCTTTAGATCAGAATAGCAAATCTACGCTGCCGGGGCTCTGATTTTCTGACCTGACGGCTCCATCTCGTCCATTGCACGACTGACAAGTTAGTGCTGGACCAGATGGAGCTGTCAGAAACGGCAGGGGGGTTAAGACCCATTAATGGATTCTTGTCTGATAATTGATCCGCATTTAAATTGTTTTCATCAGTCTTTCCAACTGAAAATATTGATGGAGGCACACAAAGAGGTTTCCAAGTAAAATGGTGGTTTAAAAACTTCCAAGACCTGTTGATTCTAAATTCAGCACACATATTGATCAAGGTTCATTTGTAATAAAATTGTTTTGTGTCATTTTTGGTTGAGTTAACATTTTCATCTTTTTTTTTAAATGTTAAACAACATATGCCTACTTTTGAGGAAATCAGGGAGAGTATTGCTGAATACACAAACAGTTAATTGACTTTGAGTGAAATATCTTGCTTCAAAGATCCTCATATATTTTGGAGCTGATTTTATCCATAATGAATAATTTTGATGCAGCTGTGCTACAATCTGATCACGTATATACTTGAGTCAAGTCTCATAAAATCAGCACCAACTCTCAGGATGATTAAGTCGAATGTCAATGTTTATGGGAAGCTGAACACTCTGGGTCACACTTCTACATTTCAAAATGCATGAGGTTTTTTAGCTAGCTTGACTTGAGGAGACTAAAATATCCACATTTTATATATTTAATATTTAACATTCCAGTAAGTCAAGCCTTATGAACTATTTCTGTAATTGTTATTAATAAATCTTTCCAATAATTAAAGATGTGTATGTATCCCCTCCCAATGACTTTAACCACTTCCTTTGCCTCTCCCCTTGGTGGCTTAGCCTTCTCAGCTCAGCCTGCCATATCAACTGCCCGAAGTAAGTGTAAGCAATGGTCACGGTGCTGGACAGCAAGAGGAGGAGAGCCAAAGCTTTGCCAGAAAGAGTGGTTGTGGTGCATTATAACACTTTAGTTAAATCAGGATGTACTGTACCACCAGGTAAAAGGAGAGATGGCAGAGACGACAGGACACAGAGGCCTATCCCTTCCTTGTCCGTAAATGTTCCTCTAGAAACCTTACCTTAAACTGTCAGCAACACTACCATGTCTGATGGATCTACAAGAGATAGGACTACCATATACTTTAACTGTACTAAAAAAAAAAAAAAAAAAATTAAGATACACCTACCTCTATGGATTATAAATAACTTCTTTAGTTGTTCTTTTTTTTTTTTTTACTTTTTGGCAGGTAAACCACTGATTGGTAGTTGGGTAGGGTTAAGAAACTTGTAGTTAGGCCCATATGTAGTTATAACCCTCTCAATAAAGTCTGGAACTATTTGATTGGATTGATTAATATTTGCACTGCTAAGAAGCATTGCCCCTTTTAACTCATACTGTAGTGTGTTTTAAGCAAGACCCCCCTGCCCGGTGGTTGATTTTAAAAACCTACCATATATATATACTGTATACACACACATATTTAAACAATGTAAATATGCTTTACAGTCTTATGGAGGTTTTTATTGTATACATATTACATTTTTTGTTGAAAAAACAAAAAAAACATTTAGATAGAAATGTACTTGCTCTAAGTATAATTTTCTAATGTTATCCTTTTAAATATATTAGCCTGACGTGGACTAAGAACAATGCCTGACTGGCACTTTTGTAAACCTTTTTTCTTAATTAAACTTGATGCACTTTTGAACATTATAGCAGCTAAGCTCAAAAACTGAAAATTTAATATATTGCAGCTTATTAATTTCAACATGTGGTGGCTTGTATAGGTTTGTAATTTTTGGGGGAAAAGCTAAATATGTGAAGTTATTGCAAAGCTCTGAATATGGTATCATCACCATTGCTGGAGATGAGAAGGAATTTTTAAAGCGAAAATTTGCCTTAACTTTATGCACAAACTATAAGTGCTAGATTAATACATGTTCAGCAGGGAGACATGCCATATTGAGAACTTGAACAATTTTATTGGGGATCTCCCCCATGAACCCCCTTTTCCCACCCTCTCATCAATACCAATTCTGAATCATGGATGTAAAAGCCACACTTACCTGAAGAAGCCCACGGTTTTTAAGGGCGAAACGCGTTGTATATCACTCTTCAAATCACAGTCTGTACAATCTTAATTGGATCATGTTGCCCTGTCGTTTTTTTTTTGTTATGAATTTTTAACACTATTACCCCCTTCTTCTTTTGAACATACTGTATGTACAATTATGTATTAAACAAACAAATCAATGTTTTATAGCTTACTAAGTTCTTATTTATTAACATGGTAGAGGTATATACCCTTTAAGTAACAGAAATTACTTGTAGAGATCAAAAACACCCTTAGGGTGGAGGGTACCCACTCTTTTGGCCATTGAGTTATATTATTGAGTACATTTAATATATTGCAAAAAAAGTTTGTACCATCTCAGACTAAATAAAAGAAATTTAAATTTGCAAGAGGAATAGGTGGTGGAAGACCAAGAGAGAAAGTTATATTCTTAGGAATAGATGTAGCTTAGCAAAGCACTAACATAACCTTATAGACATTACTACGAGCAAGACCTGATAGAGTCTAAACCAATTGCCTTTGAAAGTATAATGTAGGACCCCTAGCTTACATAATTACAAACATCATGTCAGGATCCAGACAGGGGGGGGGGGGGGTGGACAGGCAGCACACACTGACAACCAGACAGGGATATCGTGAAAGAACAGGTTTATTGTAAACTTATAATACTTTGGGTCCAGGATCACCACAGCGGACTCGGGATGCAAGATCACATCACTGGAGTGGACTGGGTGCAGGAATCACCTCTGGAGCAGACTCATGGTGCAAACTCTGCCTTGGCCACAAAGACAAAAGTCCAAACATCAAGGAGGAACATATTGATAGAGGGTCCACCAAACAAAAAGTCCAAGGGGAGAGCCAAGAGAAAACAAAAAGTCCCAAGGGAACTAATTGGTCAAGCAGAGGGGGCTCAGTGTGTGTGTCACTGGTCAGTTTTTGCTGAGAATTCTGTCAGGATCCAGAAAAGGGGCAACCAGACAGGCAGCACACACTAACAACCAGATAGGGATATGGTGCACAAACAGGTTTATTGTGAACTTACAATAAACAGGAATACCCAAACAGGTGCAGAAAATATTCGAGGTTACAGGTTCAGATTCAGAGTAAAGTAAAAATGCTCAGAAAGTATGTGTGGGTGAGGCAAACCTATATAGCCCTCAGGCTAACGAGGCAGGTGTCCTCAACGCAGCCCACACTTGCAGGGAGCCACCTGTTGGGTCTAGGGAAACTATCCATGGGAAGCGCTAGCACAGCGCCACCAGCAGCTGGTACATGGGACAGCCAAGGTCCTTACACATCACATCAATTATAGCAGTGATGGCAAATCTGAGATATCAAAATTGTTACTTTAGTAATGAAATGAAAGCATGAGATAATTGTGATTATCTCATGACAATGTAATATGATTGGGAATTTAAAATTTTTGGTGTAGTTATTTTTTCACTTGTATGTTTGTTTGTTTTAAAGTGACACTACAAGGAATCATACTAGCCAACCATTTTTGTATGCTAAAACAATCAAGAATCAAAAGACGTATTCCATAAGCCAGTATATAACGTGAACCTGCTATCATATAAAATTAAAGTTATGTATCATTAATATTATATATTTGAATTATTTTTCACGGATTTCAGGGGGTGACACACTTGTCCATTTTATATATAAAATAAATAAATAAATATATCATATATAATATATTACTCTGCTTCTGGTTATAAAACGAGTTGTAGGTTCATGTAATAATACTTACTTATCATTCTCTGACATCTGGGGTGGGTGGATGTGTCAGGTCTAATAGGCACTTATTGAAATGCTTCTTTCTCTGTATGCTTCCTGCTGATAAACTGAACTATGCTGTCTGCTGTGATGGTGTGGTCCTTTCATCTTCCCTCAATATTAGAACATTTATTTTCATTATTTGCAGTTCTGATAAGCTAATCCTACTGTACATACACATCTAACCTTCACTGGTGGTAATTCAATCCATACAAATAAGTATCTAGTAAAGGAGTTAAGGTCAGACATGAAATGCATTCTAATAAAAAAGCAAAGTTATAATATTCCATGTTTGCCCAGAGCGGTGCCCTGCCAAGATTTGATGATTTTTGAAGGGGAAGTAATATTTACTTACATTCATCTTATGGAAAACCCTTTGATCGTCTTCACCTTTTGACAAGTTAACAGGAAAAGTTTATTTATTTTTGTCTTACCAGACAAGATGGTGCTTTGGAAACGAATCTACAGTGAGAACATGGCTGTTGAGCTTTTACTTGAGTTACCTCAGAACAAAAATGTAAATAAATCTGGAAATGCTCCCTATGACTTTCCCATGACATTATCTGAGACCCAATTCCAAGTCTATTACATATAAAACTACTGGCTTACAAAATAGTCCAAAAGTATACTCAAGGTAGTAGTAAGTATATACAGTAGTAAAGCAAATTCAGAAGAGCCTTTGTGAACACAATGAACATATTAAGGAGGAACAACCTTGAGGGCCATTTCACACTATGTGCGTTTTTTAAAGGCATGCCTTTTTTATAGGCATGCGTTTCCGCATATATGCAAAAACACATGCGTTTTTGACATTACAAATGCGTTTGCGGTTTGCATTTGCGTTTGCATTTTCAAACAAATGAATGAAAAATTCAGGAAAATTAAGTAAAAAATGCATACAGCAGGGAGTTTATAAAAACGCATGCGGAAACGCTGCGTTTTTAAAAATGCAACGCATACAGTGTAAATGGTAACATTGGTTGTATGTGCAGTGTGCAGTAAAAAAACGTGCGCGGTAAAAAAACGCACCGCAACGCATATAGTGTGAAATGGCCCTTAAACATTGGGGGAATCAAGAAATCAGACAGGACCTACTTCTATGGATGAATGAATCTTCTACCATCCTCAGAGTCATAAAAATTGTGTCAGTAGGAAGACTTAATGTAGGCTAAGGCATTGGTGACCATATCCAACTGGTAAACTAACATAACTGAAATAAAATAAGGATGGGAGAAAAGGTAAAAGACTGGGTAGAACTACATGAAAATCACTAAAAGATCACAGTGAAGAAGGATACAAGATATGTAGGTGTATAAGATAGCTTAGGAAAACTGCATTTTGCCCTGGATGGTAATATTGGATTCAAGGTGTCCAGAAGACAAGGCATTTTACATGTTTGCCTGCCAGGAGGCTATTAGGTTTTTAATATGGCCATACACAGGTCAATACCCATGCAATCGTTGATGCGCTCAAACGCAGCCAACTTCGCTATGCTGTGCTCAAGCATTCATCGATTGAATGGATCAAACAGAGATTTACCAATATGCTGGTTCCCAGTTCAATCGAGCTGTCTTCAAGCTATCTATTGATCCTGTTCGAAAACAGGGTGCCCGCAATCAATGTCCCACGCGAATGTGCACGCAACGATGTCATCGATTGTGTGCATCATGGATTGCAGGGGTATCAACCTGTGTATGGCCATCTTAATTCACCATTTTTACTATGTGAAAGGGAAGTAATTGTTTTAAATGATTAGCAATAGGGAGCTAGGCTGCCATGAGAGTATAATGCACAATTGCTTTTGTTTGTGAGTTAATAACTCAATTTTGATGCAGAAGAGCTGACAACATGTATTTGGATAACTTTTTGTTAAAAAGAAAAGAAAGTAATTGAAAAAACATTGATCCACATACTCCATATGTAGAACTGCACTATTTTTCAATCAAATATAATGTTTTAAATGCTTTACAAATCATGTAACTATGTTTTTATTTGTATTTTATCTGGCGCCCTGATTTCTTTGGAAAAGGGGCTGCATTGTATCTGGGGGACCTTCCCTTCAAAGGGATATTTTGTTTAATATTTTCCATTAAAGAAAAAGTTTGTCAATTTTATAAGAGCAATCACATTTGGACAATAAGTGCTTTGATCTTACTGTAATTAACTTGCAAGATCACTGATGATGTGTTGGTTCATTCACTTGAATGGAGTGGATTGTCAGGATAGCAGAAGAGATGGTTGAATTTGTATTTGTTTTATTTTGACTATCTGACTTTGTGAGTTAATTACAAATCTCCAGAACAAGGTATCATCGCCGCCCCCTTTGTCGGCAAGAAGTCTATAATTCTTCCTCCAGCCGGACCAGGCTCGAAAAGGTCTGGCCGGAGAAAGAATTATTTTCACTAGAGACAGGGTAGAGCTGGGCGATGTCACTTCCGGTTTAGGAACAAGGAACTGTTCCATATACTGGAAGTGACGTTGCAGCATCATTTCTGGTATAGTTCCGATTCAAATTTCCTGCCAAGAGGCAAGGAGCTTGAAGTTCTCCACAAGCAGGCGGAAGTCCGCCTGTTCGCGGATGGACACGGCCAATGTTCAGCCATCTCTAACATTGCTCGAGATGTAGGGAAGGTCGCTATTTTGACTTAAATTAATTCCATTACCCTTCTCTATGTCTCCAAAAATGTTGGTGATGATACCTTGCTCAAGGGCTTTTCAATGAACTCACAAATAAACTAGTTACATTTTTGTGAGCCTCTCTTAACCTCCTGGGCGCTATGCCCGATCTCAGTTCTGTGCCGGGATCGGACACAAACAGCACCTCTCTGTTTGCCTGCGGCTCTGTAGAAGAGCCGCAGACACATGAAGCCTTTCCGGCCCCATGTCTTCAGCTTCATCTGTGACGCCGAAGGGGGTGGGGGGGTGGCACCATAGACCTCCATGTTAATGGAGGGGGTGCCGCTCTCCTCCCCACACACCACGAGTCTATTTGACACCGGTGGTGTGTAGAGGGCTGGGCAGAGAGCCGGCAATCACGGCGCAGTACATTGTACTCCGCCGTGATTGCGGGAGAAATGGGTTTTCGTGCCATAAAAAATGGCGGGAAAGCCGTAACGCCCAGAGGGTAAATAGCAGCAATTGCAGGCCACATAGATTTGATTTGTGCCCACTAGCTTCACTTTCACACGCAATGATTTGGGTTTGTGTTGTGCCGCGCACTACTTTCAACATGAATATGTCAAAATAAGATGTCAATAATAATAAACATTCCAATAACATCATTCATGAACTGGTGATCATTTATAAAAGTATAGACAATAGCCTATTTTATGAATAAATCAATGCAAATGGTGCAGTTCTGCAATAACAATACTTTTCCATCATGATTGCCAGCTTTATATTTCGACTCTACAGGGTCACTGCAATCGCAGCAGCCTATCCATCCCTAAAATTCATCCCACATTTTCATTTCTATTGTGGATCTAAAATGTTCAGTTATATTCTCCTAGAATGTGAGCCAATAATCTACATTTAGAGTACCATAAATATCCGGGGCCCTTTAAGTCTAGCAAACCAGCTGAGCAGGTGCTTCTCGGACACCATAAGTTAGTAAAACATTAATGAACTTGCCAAGAAATATTTGGAAGGTAGCGTATTCTGATTGTCTGAACTCTGGAAATCACATACTACTATTAAATACGGCTGTCCTGGCCAACTAAAAAAGACTCATAACCTGCTGCATAAAACACTTTTTTCAGTGATCAGTACGGCTGCAAACACCCTTTAATGTCACTCCAATAAAAGTAGCAGTAACACATTTTCCCCAGGTCCATGCTGCTTACATTCCTGCACTTCTTATGACATTATAAAGTGGTTCCCCTCACAGCAGTGTGCAGGCCGGGGCATCTGAAATCACCCCAGTGCTAAATAAAATGCTTAATAATCTTTAAAGCTGCCCACCGCACCATTTCCTGCCAGTTTGCAGGATGTAGTAAAATGTTACAATGCCTAATTAGGGTTGTCCTCACACCTCAGCAGCACATAAAAGAGAAGTTTTACCACAGGTCCATGTAATTGAAGCTGCCTTACATTCTCTTACAATTGCAATTTCCAATCAGTTCATGTTTGCAATTACTGAGAGAGTGTCCAGAGTTATTTACTGACAATTATTTCAGCATATATACTGCTAACTAAACAGATTGCTCAGCCTAAAATGCAATATACAGCATTCTGTGGCCATTTTGTACATTTGAATAAGTATACTATAAAAAAAATTATATTCAAAAGGAGTTGATTCTGTTTTAAGTATGCTTATTAGTCCCACAGTACAACTGCATTACCTATTGGTCATTGAAGTAACAGAGAGAAAGAAAAAGAGTTAGGGTATGTCTCCACTGCGTTGTGTGATCCATTGGCATGCCCTACATGAAGTGCAGAGGATTCGCCAGGCAAATAATGTGTATGTGCTCTGTCGTGACCCCCGCTCTTAACATAGGGGGTCCCGACGGAGCACACAATGCAATGGAGGCATAGCATTAGGCTGGGTCTACACTATGACGCCCAAGCAACTGTGCTGGGCATTATGGGCACGTCGGTGTGTGTGGCCATAGCACCCACTGTTTGGGCGCTGTTAAGGGCGCAGTATTACCAGCTCTGCAATACAGCTTCCTATACATTTCTATTAGCAAATAGTGATGGCGCGAACCCGGAATTTGATGTTTGCGAACGGCGGACGCGAACATTCGGAAAAGTTCGCAAACTTTAAAAAACAAAGGGACCCTTTCTGGCCACAATAGTGTTGGGAAAGTTATTGCAAGGGGTCTAACACCTGGACAATGACATGACAGAGGGGAATCCATGGCAAAACTCCCAAGAATTTTTTTTTTCACGCAATAAATCCGCACCAAGGATTTCTACAATGATAGTCATTTGGGATTTGAACATAAGAGGGGAGCTGGAGAGCACTAAACAACATGGTTGGTAAATGCCTGTGTGAATTCCACCTGAAACAACCTGTGAAGATCTGCTTTTCATGTTGCCTACAGCTTGCCTGTCAGCTACAGGTGAATTTTAATTTTATGGAGGGCACTGGTGGAGATGGTCAGTATGGCGGACCACTGGTGGAGATGACATTGTGAAGGACACTGTATGGAGATGGTCAGATGGCGGACACGGTGGTTATGGTCAGCTGTGGAGGACACTGGTGTTGAATGTTCATATGGAGGACACTGGTGGTGATGGTTCAGTATGGAGGACACTGGTGGTGATGGTCAGTGTGGAGGACACTAGGTGGTGTTGTCAGTATGGAGGACACTGGTGGTGATGGTCAGTGGGGAGGACACTGTGGTTGATGGTTCCAGTATGGAGGACACTGGTGGTGATGGTCAGTGCATGGAGGACACTGGTGGTGATGGTCGTGTGGAGGACACTGGTGGTGATGGTCAGTATGGAGGACACTGGTGGTGATGGTCAGTGTGGAGGACACTGGTGGTGATGGTCAGTGTGGAGGACACTGGTGGGATGTCAGTATGAGGGCACTGGTGTGGAGAGACAGTGCGAAGGACACTGGTGGAGATGGCCTTCAGTCATTGGACGGACACTGGTGGTGATGGTCAGTGTGGAGGACAATGGTGGTGATGGTCAGTATGGAGGACACTGGTGGTGTATGGTCAGTGTGGGATGGACACTGGTGGTGATGGTCAGTAGGAGGACACTGGTGGTGATGGTCAGTGTGGGACACGGGTGATGTCAGATAGGACAGATCATGAGACACTGGTGGTGATGGTCAGTGTGGAGGACACTGGTGGTGCTGGTCAGTATGGAGGACACTGGTGGTGATGGTCAGTGTGGAGGACACACTGGTGGTGATGGTCAGTATGGAGGACCTGGTGGTGATGGTCAGTTGGAGGAACACTGGTGGTGATGGTCAGATGGAGGACAATGGTCGGTGATGGTCAGTATGGAGGACAACTGGTTGTGATGGCAGTGTGGAAGACACTGGTGGTGATGGTCAGTGTGGAGGACATGGTGGTGATGGCCAGTATGGAGAGGAACTGTGTGATCGGTCACATGGTGATGGCAGTGTGAGGCACTGGTGGTAGGTCATGTGGAGGAACACTGGGGAGATGGATATTACCCATGGATGGATGGATGGGATATTCAGTGAAGACTGTAGATTACACAGAACACTGCCCTAGAATGGTTCCCTATAGCAGCAGCAGCAGCTCTCTTTCCTAACTCTCTCCTTCTTCAGCAGAATGTGTAATGGCGTCCTGTACTTGATATGTTATAGGGGGTGTGAGGGTCTGTGAGGTGGGGGTGCTCATGGTGCGGATTATGTCTGCGACTGTGACTCACAGGGGTCAAAGTTTCTGCAATGTTAAAAGATAGGGGCGAACCGAACTCGCCATATGTTCGCGAAAATGCGTGAACGCGAACATGCAATGCGAATAGTTTGCAGGCGAACAGTTCGGGACATCACTATTAGCAAACCTTCCCGGAAACATATCAGGTGCGGTTTGAGCGCATCACATAGCTGTAAACAATGGGTGATGTGTTTATTTTTCATTTGTACAATTGTATAGCTCATAGGTCACATTGAATGTAGAAAACTTTATGCAGGGATGTGTACACTTTTTCTAGTCACTGATCTTTAGGACCATGCAAAATGTGCTGACTCATCTCTGAGTTTTATAGTTCATAAGAATGTTGCTGCTTATTTAAGAACATCATTTTTCTATGATATCATTAGCATATTAAAGGAAAAGAGAAAACAGAGAAGGTGCAGTATTAGCAGATGAAGCTTAGGTTTTAATTTCTTATCCCTAAAAAATATTTTCATCACATGGCACTGACTCAAAGTATACAGGTATGTATCACACATGCCTAATATATTTGTTTTGCTGGCACATGATAACTGAGTCACAAATGTTGGCATCGACATAGACCTTAATCATATAAACACCTACATTCTAAGCTGTTTAACTTGTTTTAAAACTGACAAATCGCCGTCTTGCTAATCAGTGCTTGCTCTGTGCATGTTTATTTGAGATAACATCATCCAGAAAATGTCATTAGTGCTACAAAATCAGCTACTGGAAACACAGCGTCTGAATGAGAGGTGTTTTTAAATGCAATATGTACCCATTAACATCTGCATTACCATCTTTACACCGTAGCCAAAGTTTGCATTTAAGTGTTCCTGAACTTAGAAATGGTTTAGTAAACTAAACCATAAGCTGAGAAATCATCAAAAAAATTTATTTAACATAAGGTGACCATACACGGTTCGATTTTTCCGTTCAATTGACTTCTATCGATTTTTAAGTCGGTGGAAAATTGATTCCTGTCCACCTGGTGCAATCGACTAAAAGTGATGGAAATCCAACATAAAACCAACCCAAAAGTGATCAGACTTTTCTGTAAATTAGCCAATCGTACAAGTGGAATTGATTCCTATGATGGAATTGATTTATGTAAAGGAATCTATCTATAAAAAAATCGAATCAATGATCAATAGAAAAACAAATGACTATCAAATTGCAAAATTACCAGTGTATTGCTAGCTATAGTTATGCGTTCCAGGTACCGGAAGTAACGTTGTATCAAATTCCTTTGGTTTAGTGTACCTAGTGTGCTTGATTGGATGGGCTATGGAAGAAAAGGGGATTGTCAAAGGTGGGATTAGTTTAGAGACGATATAGTAGTGATATAGGTGAAGGGTGAAGTTTGGTTGAAGAAAAGGGGAGGTCCTTTTTGGATTGAATATGACCCCTCCCTCCTGTCCTAATTTTCCAATCCTAACTGGTTTTTATCCATGCAGTTCTGTAACATTATGTAATGTCATGTTTTTTGGTTGTACATTTGTTTGTCACAGCATGGCAGGGCCTTGTCAGTGCCTGTAATGGAAAATTTAGATCATTTGAGTAATAAGTACACTGTTGACTGATTAACAATTTAAAACAGATTTCTTGGATTGGGTATAATCACGACACTCTTTGGTGAATTAGGTATTCTTGGAGTTTTGGTTATGTACCCAAGGAGATGGGAAAATTAGGGCTGGTGGCTGGTATGGATGGTTACATGTTGGTTTTGATTTACTTATGGGGAGACATTTCTTATAAAGTTTCTACTGTATTATTTTATGTATGAAATTTGGAATGAATTGTAGAAAATTATTAAAGTTGTAGCCTTAAAAATTCCATGTGATATATTAACTTAAGTTATTGGTATAAAGTTAGCGGGGGGGG
>CM070035.1:38594571-38620370 GCA_036250615.1 Ptychadena robeensis
TCCTCAAAAATACCACTTGCCTAATAATTCTGCACTCCCTGTATATATATATGTATTACATTACATATATACGCAGCGCTCACTTTCTGTGTTGTGTGTCGGAGGCTTCTTGACAGAATCCCTGCTGATCCTAAAACTTCCCGCCGACGCCCCAGCGGGACGTGACGTCATCACGTCACGCTGCCGGGGGGGGGGGGGCGAGGGATCGAAGAGAGTGAAGAGTCATTTGTGAGATTGGAGCCGCCGCGGACGCGTGGAGCATTGGACGAGCTGGACTCGTCACAACTGCTAGGGAGGTTAAAGATAATAAGAATTTTTAAATGCCAACGTTCTTTGCAGTCCCAAAATAAAATAGACCATTTATTTAATACTAGGCGTGTCTCTCAAAATTTTAATCTTTTCTTTTACCTTCTTGATTCATTAGAAAGTGGTATCCATCAGCTACTGCCTAAGCAGTACCATGGGGATGCCCAGTGCCACACCTATGACATTATCCAACCAATCACAACATAGATTCTTGACTGGATAGTAAGCTTTAGGGAGGAACTTGGGAATTAAGAGAGGATTGGAGGTGAGGAAGAATAGCTGTAACTAGATCCTCAGTTTCATACACAAGATGAGACCTTTAACATATATATACTGACCATGTTTATTTTCATGACTACTTGTTAATGCAGCCAGAAGTAGAATGATATTCTAATGCAAGTATGTAAATATACAACTCAGGTTAAGCTTATTTTTTTGTTCCGCTTTAGACACATTTCTCTAAATCTATCTTTTAAAATGTGACATCAGACCAGCTGTTCTCATTGGGAGATTCCCCATTTTTCCAGATTCCCCTCACTTTACTTTTGTTTCAGTGACAACTTTTAAATATTCAATTTCCCCTCATTGTCCACAACTGGTAAAAAAAAGGGTGAATCTTGAAACAAAAATTGTGTGATGTCCCTTTTTACTTCATGCAGATCCTTCTAAAATGTTATGGCTTATGAATATTAATAAGTCTTTACATTGCACAGTGTGAGTCATATACAGTGGCTTGCAAAGGTATTCGCCCCCCTTGGACTTTTCCACATTTTGTCACATTACAGCCACAAACATGAATACATTTTTTTGGAATTTCCACATAAAAGACCAATACAAAGTGGTGTACACATGAGAAGTGGAACGAAAATCACATGATTCCAATTTTTTTTACAAATAAATAACTGTGGGGTGTGCGTAATTATTCACCCCCCTTTGGTCTGAGTCCAGTCAGTAGCCCATAGACATTGCTTGATGAGAGCTAATGGACTAAAAGCGTGTGCACTGTGTGTAATCTAATTTCAGTACAGACAGGTGCTCTGTGGACGGCCTCAAAGGTTGTATAAGAGAATATTGAAGCAACAACACATGAAGGCCAAAGAACAACCATACAGGTCATCAGGGATAAAGTTATGAGAAATGTAAAGGATAGGCTTAGGCTACCAAAACGATTTCAAAGCCGTGAAATCCACGGAAGCACTGTTCAAGCGAGCATCAGAAATGGAAGCGAGTCTGGCACAACTGTAAACATACCAAGGAACAGGCCATTCACCTCAAACTCGGGCAGGCCGTAAAGGAGAGAGCGCTGTTAATCGAAACACATTAAGAGGCCAATGGTGACTTCTTAACAGAGTCCTGTTTGCAGTTTGCCAACAAGCCATGTGGGGGAAACACAGCAAACAAGTGCAAGAAGGTGTCTGGTGAGATGAGACCAAAAGGGAACTTTTTGAACAAAATGCAAACGCCTATGGTTGGCGTGGAGGGAAACTAACCACTGCACATCACTCTGAACCCACACCATCTTCCACTGTCAAAATATGGTGGTTGGCAGCAATTCATGCTCTGGGGGGGCTTCTCTTCAGCAGGGACAGGGAAGTCTGGTCAGGAAGATGAATAGAGCCAAATTACAGGGCAATCTTTAGAGAAAACCTCTTGGAGTCTGCAAAAGACTTGGGACTGGGGCGGCGGTTCACCTTCCAGGCGGATGATTAACGACCCCTAAACAAAGCCAGGGCAACAAGGAAGGTGGTTAAACAAAACATATCTTGTATTAGAATGTCCAGCAAGTCCAGACAAATACAGGAGGAATCTGTGGCAAGATTCGTACAAAAAACTGCTGTTCATCTACTCTGACTGAGCAGGATATGTTTTGCCAAAGAAGATAGTCAACGATTTTCAGTATCTAGATGTGCAAAGCTGGGTGGAGACATACCCTAAAAGACTGGCAGCTGTACTTGCCCAGCAAAAGGTGCTTCTCAAAGGATTGAATCAGGGGGATTTCTGAATAATTACGCACCCCCACTTTTGCAGTTATTTATTGTAAAAACATGTTTGGAATCATCATATTATGATTTTCGTTCCACTTCTCACTGTGTTACAACACTTTGTATTGGGCGTTTTCACACGGAATTCAATAAAATTGATTCATGTTGATGGTTGTAAGTGACAAAATGTGGACGAATACTTTTGCAAGCACTGATCACTAGCATAGAAATGCCTGGGAACCTACACAGACGGAGAGAGAACATTCACCTTAGATCTTCTCTGCTAGAGATACCGTTAGATCTACAAAAAACGAATTTGTAGTGCCGGTCCTCGGCCGATTGACCACAGGTAGATTGATGGTTAGAAAGTCATCAATAACCATGGTTTTGGTTTTTTAAAACAAAGGAGATCTAAATGGTGTATGGGGACCCTCACAGATAATGCCCAGACCAAGTTCACCAGTGCCCTAGTGCTTGCATGACCAGAGCACTAAACAACTGAAACTACCATACTGCTCTAACAACAAGTAAACTCAGTCATGAGCAGATTTAGTTTGGTTAATAATGTAACACTCGCATGTCTAGACAATGATTGGATGGGGCACTTAAATAATAATTTAAGGGATATTAATGGGCTTTTACCAAAGGACATGCCCAGTGGCATTATAGGCGGGTGTCACCAGGAGCGGCGGGGAGAACCCATGGGCGGTTTAAAATAGCGTGTGAGTCTTGTACAAATACTAAAGCTACAGAGATGATGGTGATGATGATTGACACTGAAAATGAAGTCACATTCACTGGATATGCACTTCAGGACATTAGTTGTAAAGGAGACTTACTACAGGAGGTAGTCTTAGTCAGTCACTGAAGAAAACTACAGTTAAATGGTCAGCTACTGTTAGAGATGGTCGAAATGAATAAAATTTGATTCTACTTAAATTCGAGTTTCCCAATCGGACTGTGAAATTTCGACTTTTTTCAAGTCGAAATTCGCAAACGGCAAAAATTTGCATAAAACACTCAAAAAATTGCATAAGGCTAAAATTCGCGTAAGGTCAAAAATTCACATAAGGTTGGAAAATTTGGATTTGCTGTATGAGCTATAATAGAAGAATCAGTTGTACATAGTAGCAGAGCTTTACAATCAGAGCTGAGATTTAACCCAATTATACACAAACTTGACATGTAGAGCAAAACGTATTTTTGCAAAGTTTCCCCAAACTTCTCTACAACTCCGCAATGTCCCCCCAACCCTTCTTACAACTCCAGCAATGTCCCCCCAACCCTTCTCTACAACTCCAGCAATGTCCCCCCACCTTCTCTACATCTCCAGCAATGTCCCCCCAAACTTCTCTACAATCCAGCAATGTCCCCCCAACCCTTCTCACAACTCCAGCAATGTTCCCCCCAACCCTTCTCTACATCTCCAGCAAGGTCCCCCACAACCTTCTCTCACAACTCCAGCAATGTCCCCCCAACCTCTTCTCTACAAACTCAGCAATGTCCCCCAACCCTTCTTACAACTCAGCAATTTTCAGAGGCTTTGCCATAAGAATGACAAAGTTAGCAGCACCATGCAAATTTTCGCCAATGCAAATTTACGCCAATGCGCATTTTTTCAACACTCCCGCATGCGAAATTTTTAATAAAATGGCGATACTGCACGTGGAATTAGCGCACGGCAAATCAAAAGCAAAGTTATTTTTTAAGTTGATATCAGGCTGATTTTCGACTTTTTGGCGAAAAAGTCGAAAATGACCCCATCAAAATTAGACTATGCGACGAAAAAGTCGAAATTTCTACTTAAAAATTCGCACTGTGAATTTTTCGACCATCCCTAGTTACTGTTAACAATAGTGATGGCCGAACAGTGGCTGTGTCTCTCTGATGTCCGCCTGTTCGTGGAGAACTTTAAATTCCCTGTTTTCAGGGAATTTGAATCAGAACTTTACCGGAAGTGATGCAGCGACGTCACTTCCGGTATATGAAACCGTTTCTTTTTCCTAAACCGTTCCGTTCCTTGTCCCTAAACCGCAAGTGACGGCGGTCAGACGTTACTTCCGGCCCGTTATAGCACTAGAGATGGAGTGTTTCTACCTAGTCTCTAGTGAAAATAATTCCTCCTCTGGCCAGACCTTTCTGCCCCTGGTTCGGCTGGAAAAAGAATTATAGACTTCTTCTATAAGAAGGAAATTGAACATTCAATGTTCCACCGAACTGTGCAAACAGCTGTTTAAGGTTGATTGGCCATCATAAGTGCAGTGCATGGAAACCATGGCTCTATGGTGTGGTGCTTGGGAGCCGAACATAGAAGAACATCCATGAAGGTTATGGTGAGAAGGGATTCAAATAATTGAAAGGTGCTGCTGATTTAAGCAATAAAGATCACAGACACATAGAGGAAAGAGATCCCAGCCGGTATCTCTCCCATCTATCTCTGCCTGTTTGTGGGAGCAGCACTCCGCATGCTGTAGTTCCGCACACGCAAACACAGCCATAGAGAGAGTCCAAGAGATATCTGCAGCTGTTCCTCCTGGGCCACCCTGTTCCCGATGTGTGAGACATGTGGGCCTTGAAGTGCTGCTTATGACATCTAGTGGCTGAATTTGGTATTGCATTTATTTGATCAATTACTTTCATCCAATTGATTTGAACACTTAAATTTTTTTCTTCTGCTCTAAAAACTGGGTGTATCTTATGGTCAGGTGCGTCCTATAGTCTGAAAAATATGGTATATCCTTTACATTAATTCCTATAAATATTCACCAGGAATATCAGTTAACTCAACACACAGTTTGCTACAAAATTACCTAGCAATAAAGATATCCAACTGGCTTTAGTAATATCTAAATATCAAAACATTATTTATTTTCTACCAGACATGTTTTCATACAATACATGAACTTGTAGCCAACAAAGAAACAAATACAAAAAGAGAAATGCAATAGAGCCTCTGGGCCTGACCCCTCAGAGACAATGCTCAAAATGAGCTTATGACTCTCAAGTCTAATGGTTTAAATTATTAAAATGAAATTATGACTTTGAATTTGGCAAATATATCTGGATTCCTTGGTACTGTTACAAAGATTATTGATGTTTTCAAACATTATGTGGCTGACTGTTAATTAAGTTTAGATATTTCCTTGACCTGGGGAAACAACTTTGCTTTTTCGTAAGAAGTGTCCTCATTGTAGTATCGCTTAACATTGCATTCCAGTGAATGCAGATAGTTTCAAAGGAAGTCATGTGTGCCAAAAAATTATTTCGAAAATCTGTATTCCAAATGGCAGTTGGCCATAAAATATAATGTGTAAGATAAGCTTACAACTACTTTCAAACCTCTTCCGATTGTCCTACAATATGTTCCCCTTTGATGGTGAGATGTCTCAAAACTTTGACATCTAGCCTGGCCTAACCTGAGTTGAGACAGCTACAATGACCTCATGTAAAAACAAGGGTAATGAAATACACAGCTACAGCAAATGCTCAGCCAACTCTCTGTGTGGCTCCAAGTGTATGTAAGGGCAAAATAAAAATAATACAACAAATGCCACATATTTTTGCAGTTCATGTATATTTAACCCATGTACAGATAATGCAACTCCTAAGCCCTGTAATGGACTGAGAACACACACAACATTTGCTGTATATGGTCTGTCTGTTGTCAGCTGTGTCTAGATTTCCCTTTCTGCATTGCCATCTGCACAACAGCTGGGTTACAGGGGTGGGACTTGCATGCTCCACTGCTCTCTCCTGAAGTGGGCGTCACTTTTGAGTTACCTTTCTAGAACTTTCCTCACTAAGTTCTACAGACACGTAATGAACTTTTCACCCCCTTCTGGCTGGAAGACTGTTGCACCCTTCTGCAGCAGCTTTCCGCAGGGCCTGAGATGATCTCAGACCCTACTTACAACTACATTGTAAAAGCTGCCTTGTTACAGGTTCAGGGTGAACACAGAATTCTATTTAAGAACAAAGTATAATGTCCACAATAGCACCTGCAGTTTCAGACACAACTGGGGCTTTACTGAAAGGTATTTACAGGCTTTATCTGCTCCTGAGCACACGAAACAGGGTAGTCACTTTAGGTAGATGGTTTCAACAGTGAAATACAGTCTTAAATCCTGTGTCCAGTTCAAGTGGCTATGTTTTTCACACTTAAACCTGCTATTCATTCTTAATTTAGATCCATTTAGGATAAATTTAGATGGATATTTAGATGGTTTGTATATATAACCGGGATGTTGGCAACCTGTGTCACATGACACACTAACCTTGGGTGCGTTGGTTCATTTATCCTTTAAAATCAAGTGGCTATGTTGCTTGTCCCAATCTGCTTTTCTCTATACCCTAGCTTCGGGAAGGGGGGTCTCTCTTAATCACATCTTTTAGCTGATCCCTCCAGTCCTGCAGACAGGTCTGTGTGCTCCCATAGGACTGCTCTACTCACTCAGGTGAGCGGTATGGTAAGTATGTTTTTTTGGGGGGCAGCAGTTTTATAGGATGTAAATGCTGACAGGTGAGTATTGTGTCTATTTAATGTGTGTATTTTCTTTATTTGTGTTTAAAACCACTTAAAGCTGAGAGGGGCTTTGTTTCCATTGCGTTGGGACCCCTCAGCTAAGGGGGTCCCAACGTAACAGATAGACTTACCTGCTTGGCGGACGGGTCTGTCTTCATTGCGCTGAGCCGATCCGCCGGTGTCAGGCTGAACGTAGTCGAGTACGTTCAGCCTTTACACCGGCGGATGTGTAAACAGACCATCCGCCGGCAGGCTGAGTCTGTGAGATACGTCGGGACCCCAGCTAAGCGTATACGCTTAGCCTAGGGGTCCCGGCATACAATGGAAACAAGCCCTAACAGCACAATATTCACATTAAAGGCATAGTACATATATAAACATTTGCTATATTTATAAGTCTTGCTCTATACCTATAATAATTATACACACCATGGTACAGTAAGTGCTTCACTAACTACAGGGCATACAGTACTTACAAGGTACTCATTCCTACTGGCAGTACCAGTACCATCTGTACCTGTTAAAATACTATTGTGGCTAAATAACTCAGAGAGTGATCATTGGAAACAGAAAAGCTCTGAATATACATTATCATCTAGATCCCAGGTGCCCAACCTGTGGCCCGGGGGCGGCATGTGGCCCTTTGGATGTTTTTCAGTGGCCCCCTGTGGTCCTCCACTTGCAACCCCCTAAACCTGTTATTGCAAAGGGCATAGGAACTCACCTGTTCAAGTGGGAAGAGGGGGAGAGGCGATAAGCGATAAGCGAGCCAGATGGAGAAAGTCCCTCACCTCTCCTCTTCTCCTCTAGTGTTGGCAGGGAATCAGCAGGTAAATGCCTATGTTCCCACTATTGCACCAATGAACGGGTGGTGATTGTATAATATATATTGCTGCATATAACCTCAGAATAGGGGCATATAACATTTGAATCAAAGGTTATGTGCTGCATAGATATCATCAAAGGCTTTGATTATATCTATGAGACACATAATCTTTAACAATGTATATCTTCTAGCTCTGCCTGTTGTCATTATTTCATTATAAAATGCTTATACAAGTCTGTATAGTTTGAAAATGTTATGTGCTGCCCTTTAGTGATGCTGAGGGCCTCACTTGTGGCCCTGCATGCCAACTCAGTTGGCCACCACTGATCTCGATTTTAGAATATTTAAAAAATGGTCTAATCATTGGTTGGTTTTGATGCACCTTGTCATTTTACTCTCACTGCAATGCACAATGTAGACATGCCTTGTGTTCTGGTTAGGCACAATGTATCAAATAGATGCAGGCTCATGGTTTCATGCGTTATGCTGCAGTTGACAGCTAGTGTTGATCACAAATATTCAGACCACATATTTTTATTTCGAATATCGGCACTTCAAACATTTTATCTTAAATATAGCGCTATATTTTTATAATCGCAAATATTCACGTTTTTTTACATCAGTACCTGGAACTACCCTGCATTGTGTACCCAATATGTGCATGCACAAGTGCTGATTTGAGCAAGGAAGGTAATAAATTATTAGTTTTATGTGATAGTGTTGATTGCACAAATATCTGAATATTGACACTTTTATTGCGAAAATATTTTGCGCACTGAAGGTAGTAATGACTTGAGATCATGAATTCTCGAATTAATGAATTTTTTTAGATTGTTAGATGAAAAATTGACAATATTTTGTGAATACGAATAATGCCTGTGCTGCTCATCACAATTTGCAGCCTATTTAAATGAAAGTGCTCCCTTACCACAGAAAAGGTATTGCATTGCAGCAGAGATGTGAATCCAGGAAACTGACATTCTCTCATCCTGTTGCTGCTCTGCCACATTGCTTCATTCTACAGAAAAAGGCACATTTTAGTTCAGGTTCCTAGCACAGCAGAAGCTGTACCTCCTGTACTAAAAGAAATCATTTAAGATGGACATCTTTTTAAGATGGATCGATCTTTTTAACAATCGTGCATGTGATTCCAGATTCTGTTTCAATTACAGAATCGATCACATACTGCACTATATGACGTCTTCGCTTCCTGGTCGATTCCTTCCAGCATTCGATCGATCATGGATCATGTGATCTCCAGCTCGCAGCTGTTCTAATCAGAAATGATGTAATGTAGGTTGGACGCCAACAGGTTGATCGATTGGAAGGATCGCATGTCTCCATTACAGTTCCGCGATTCCCAATCGATCGACTAAATTTTACAGACCGGCCCAATTCCTGCTGGATCGATTTTACGTGTGATTGAAGGCCAAATAAATCGATTGATCACTTTGTGCATGCATTGATTTGTAATCGAACGATCAAAGCGATCAATTCTGATGATTGATCTCACAGAAAACGTATGAAAAATCGAGATGTCTATGTTCAGCTTTAGCCCTAACCTAACACAGAATTCCTATTAACCATCTTTTCTTCCCGTTGACCAATAGCTGTTCTGTGGGCAAAACACATGTTTAAGCTAATCATTACATCATCTTTAGTACCTAGGTGACTGGCACAAATAACAATGACCATTAAGAATACTTGAAAATATTAAGTTTTTAGTTAGTCACTATAAATAGGATGCTTTCCTGTCGTTATCATGAGTACAATTAAAGCTATGGAAATAAAAACAAAACCTAGAAGGATTTATCACCTTTACATTTAATTGCACTTGTAATAACTAGCTTACAAAAAGGCAAGTATGTACACTGATGAACCTTTGTTGTGAACCTTATGTTGTTGGATGTTGTTGTTGCATGTTCATCCTAAAATGTCAGAAGATGAATTTGTGCGTCTAAAGGTGCCCCTACACGCATATACATGTGCTAGATCGATGGCTGCTTCAGGCCCTGTGCACGCTCAGGGCCATCTATGTAGGGCATATCTAATGCGGCCATCCCAGTCTTCAAACGAGATCAATCCCAAGACAAAGACAGGGTTATCAGTCATGAGCGTAAATCATGGTAGATGTCCATTGCTGTGTATGAGGACCGCCGGCAGTGCTGTGCCTCCAACTCAGCACGATCCATCTCACAGGGATCGACCCATATATGGCAGCCTTTATAGAAAACATTTTACAGATCCTGCCTTGCACTTTATTTTAGATCTGGCGCCTTTTCTTGAAGAGACAACATTAGCAACATTAGCAATAAAAATTTGCAACACTCAGTTGCATGTTGATATCAACCAGCAGCCAAGAAGTAAGTACAACATACCCTCTACATACTTTTATAACTAACCCTCACTCTTTACTGTTCTTTTCTGGTTCTTACCTACTATTTCTGTCTTACTGCTGTAGTGATAAGCAGCCTCTGGAGCCCTGTAATGGGGCGGGGGGTTAGGTGCTAGGGGTTATTGGTAAGTAGCCTCTAAAGCCCTCAGACGAACGGGGGTAGAGTTGTCGAAGGCCAGAAAAGCCACTCTAAAAAGTTAAAAAAGCCTCAGCATCAGCCAAGGTTCGTAAACGCATGACTTTTTGCACATGAAACATATAGAATAAAAAAATACATAAAAGCTTGTTTAGACTGTACTTTAGCCATGCAGCTTATCATTTACTGGATTGGTAGCAACGTAGCAGCATTAAAAAGTAATATAGCATTTCCACTGTTATGAAGACACATGTTGAGTATAATATGTTTCCATAATAAAATCTACACTGTTGATCAGTAATTTTTTTGCTGACAGACACTTCATATCAACAACAACAATAGTGTCAAGCCCCAGTGATTTTACTCGCAGATGATTGACAGAGAAATGTAAAGCAACAATTTACAGAGCATCTGCTATTCTTATCCAAAGGCGGATGGGCTTTTGCTCGCTTCAGGAAGGTTTTTGAATTACCATCTTTTTCTTTAAAGATACAATTCTCACTTTAAACAGGTCAGAGGCAGGTCATCTGTAGGTCAAACATGAATTAGTTCTTAAATAGTAAGATGTGCATATGTAGTGTTGTTGGGTGCCATGTGTAGTGCGCACTTACATGACCGGATTCTTCAGAAGGATGTCTTCTGCTCAGCACACTGCTGCAAAGCTCACACACCAAGAACGAAAGGGCCACACACGAAGTAGGACGATATTTACAAGTTTACTACAGGAATGCATATTTACTGGCGTTGAGTGAGAATATTTAAAATTCGAAAGAATACAGTTGAATCGAATTTTGAATGTTCCTTTGTATATTCGCAATATTTGAATATACCATATGCTGCTCAACACTAATATTTACAGCTTCTTCACCGTCACCCATTGGCAAGTATGGGGCATCAATCTTGGGAAATCTACAGTTCCAACTTGCTCCTTACTCGTGGATAGTTACCTTTAGACAGCTGAAGGCTCTCAAACCAGAAAAGAGGATAGGCTGTACTTGCCAGAGAGTCACACTGGTTCAATGGATAATTCACCCGGGAATCCTGCGTCCCAGGACACGTCTGGAGGATCTGCATGTATCAAGTCAGTAATCATCAGAAGAGCCCAGAACATCCTCAGGAGTGAGTATTTATAGAGTCCAGAGGGGATGGCTTAAGGCCAGTTAAGGGGAGAATAGAATTGATACATTCTGAGGTGAGGAGAGCGGGAAAAGAGACAGCTGTCTAGACATGTACTCATCCTTGGAGTAAGCAGGTGCAAGGCCCTTTAAGGGACAGGCATATAATAAACATATGTACAATGGCTAGCATAGGAATAGTGTACAGGGCAAGGCACATAAACAGTAAAACATATACACACATACACAAGAGGCCCTGTCACTGTCCTAAGCTAGAGAAACCTCATAATATACAGGCATTTAAAATAATGAATTGAAATGGAAAAATAGTGCCATTTACTGGTCACTACACATTCCCTTACAGTAGTGAGAAATATTAAGGAGTTAAAGACAAGCTTCCCAGAGACACAGAAACAAATCAGGAGTTTAACAATTCCAAAAGGAAAAATAAAACAGTTTTAGACATTGCCTAAGGCAAGAGTAATTTACAACTACAATAGACTGGGTTGCCAGGAATGACAGGTTCTCAATGCTATCATTGACTGCTGGAAAAACAAGACATTAGTCTAGGTGTGTTGCAATCATTTTCTTTATCGTAATATGCGGACTGTATTCACCTCTCATACAGGGAAACCCTAGACAAGAGACTGTCTGGAATAAGGCAATAAAGCCATTCTCAGACAGGACCAGCTTTCACAATACTTATAATCCCACTAACCCGTCACCAATCACATCACCTCCTCTCCAACAACAAACACTGATGCTGTTCAAAGAGAAAACACACAGGCATTGTATGTAATCTTGCATGTGAAAACTAGAGTAGATAACACAACTGCCATTTTATTTGGAAAGAAGAAAAAAAAGCAGATTTCCTGTACTTGGCAGTCTGCACATTTTCCTGTTTATTTTACTTGGTTTTCTTTTGTTAAGTTTCTCTCTTTTTTTTCCTTCTAACACGCTAGGTACAGCAGTTCTGACATTTGAAAGGAACAGCACCCCACTGGCCCAGAGCCACTGATTGGATTAACGTACTTCAGCTATAGACGACCCTCCAACATTGTGGCTTTGGTAGAAAAAGAGCGGATTGATGTCATGATAATTAACACTTGGCACGGGTGACGGAACCTTAAGCCGGCTCAGGTTCCAGCTTATTAATTCACAATAATGTCCAGATTTGTTTTTGGAGGTTTAATATTATATTAAATGTAGCATGGGAACTTTGTTCTAAAAATGCTGCTGGGATAGGAAATTCAGATTACAGGGTATAAACACATTTTGAGTTATGGATATCAGAGGCAAATGGAGGTCATATTTGCAGACAAAAAATGTCATTTGCATTTTTTGTCCTTGGCTCTTTGTTTAACATAACTACATTTCTGAGCCTAGAGTACGCGTAAAAAAAAGAAAATGCAATATAGGGCTACTTCTCTAACAATTTTTTTATAATTTGTCCAATATTTACCTCACAATACCCCTATAAGACGCTTATTTTTAACATCTTTGTCCATTAGCATGAAATGGTCATGTATGGAAAGTTGCAGATTTTAATGAAGGGCTCATTTACAAAAGTGATTACTGCAAACACCCGGTGAATGCGACATGAAGTGTTCGACGGTCGGTTTTCGGGGCTTTCGTCTGAAAGACCTGTCATGGGGGTCCCCCGAGCACCTGCACAAGTTTTCACACTGAGACGAACATGTAAATCTAGACTTATCCTACTGGTGCTAGTATCAGCCTTTAATATCAAGCAACCATTATCCTTCCTGGCAGTATGACGTTTTTTCATTAAACCAGGGAAAAACAAAGAAATAACAATGTAGGTTGTTTACATTTCCTACCTTGTCACATTCCTGCTGTACGCCCTCTTATTAATTACTGTTGTTAGGACATGGGACACCTATGCCAAACTGGCATTCCTTGAGTATGCCCCAGACAGTCCCAGGATGTTTGCACTCCTTCTAGTTGGCGAGCAGTACAGGTGTTCAACGCGCCCCGTTTGCCGGCAAGAAGGAGCACATTATTCTTCCCCCGGCAGGATCAGGAGCAGTAAGATCCCCCCGGAGGAAAAATCTTTTCACTGAAAACCGAGTAGAGAACCTGGTCTTGCAGTGAAAAGTGGGCTCGGAAAACCAGAAGTGATGTCACATCTGGCAATCGCAGCCAGGTTCGGCCATCACTACTCATTAAGTAGGCTGTGCATAAGGTTCCTAAAAAGAAACACACCCAAAATATTAAAATAACTGCACAGTGTTTAAATCTAGTATCACCACTAGCCATAAACTCCATTATAAAATATGGCATATGCCCTGGTCTGTCCTAAGAAGAGAGTAGGGGATTGCATCTGGCTGGAATCTGGCTGAAAGAAAAAACAGAACCCACAAAAGAAAATGCATACAAAAATGTGCAATTAATGTAATGTGCACAGTACACTGGACAACCATACTGTACATCGTGCTCTTTAGTAACCAATGCATAAACAAAAGTAGAGTCAGGGATAAGGTCCATATAGCTACAGTTCTTGCAGAGTTTTGGCTACTCCTACAATTTTGCCAAAAATAAAACAGGCTATGCCCATATTTTCCCCACTATAAGAAGCACACAAAACACACACACAGCCTTTCACATATGAAATGAATATACAGAATGTTCCAGCAAAGTAGGCAGGGCTGGGCTATGCAACCAAATCAAATGGCCAGTGCCAGGAAGAAGTAATACACAGTAATACAATCAGCCAATAACAACTGACACATGAGCTCCTATTTATTTATGTCATATAATTTTTTATGGATGTTCACTCTCCTTCTCGCCGGCGAGCAGTACGGGTGTTCGACCCGCCCCGTTCGCCGGCAAGAAGGAGCTCTCTATTCTTCCTCCGGCAGGAGCGGGAGCAGCGAGATCCTGCCGGAGGAAGAATATTTTCACTAAAAGAACAGGTAGTGAAGCCAGTCCCAGTGAAATGCCAGCTCGAGAACTGGAAGTGACGTCAGTGATGTCACATCCTGCTATCGTGACCTTGAACTATGCGTTCCAGGTACCGGATGTAACGTCGCTGATGGTTTTTCGGAATCTTCCCGCAAACAGGCGGGTGGCGTACTTCTTTAAAAGTCCGATCCGCCGGTTCCCTGGAAGGATCTGGCCTATGTTCAGCCATCACTATACACAATCATACTAAATAGCCTCAATTTACCCAGCTATTACACAGCTATTTACATGGGAGGAGTCACATTATATATTCATGTCAACAGACTCAGCTCACAACAGTAATAGGTGTTGTTATTTTGATAGTTGTGCATTTACATTAAGATTTAGCATTGCAGTAATAAAAGTATGCAAATAGCTGCTCCTGGGTAAGTTGTTAGGGCCAAATTGTAAATTGTGTCTACCCAAAGGTTGGTCAGTTTGTATGGAGAATGGGTACTGCTGGTGTAATACAGCTAAGATCACACTCTTGGCAGTGGAGCTATTGCCTTTTTTTGCATACTTGCATCGTAAGACGCACATTTTACCATTGATGGGAAAATGCATCATATAAACATTTTTTATTTCAGCAGAACATGAAGTAATATATTAAGCTTGTTAATGTGACGATCTGATACAATGTTTATACCACTTATAATACCTATTTAAAATGAATGTACATCATGATAATTATCTCATTAAGTTATGATTTGGCTAACACTTTTAATAACAATTATTATCATATTGCCTTATGCTTTTGATTAACACCCCTTCAGTTTTACAAATACAAATTGGTACATGTTCATTGTGTAATGGTTCTGGGTTCTCCTGTTAGTCTTTTCTTTTTATTGTATAACATTAGGGAAATATACTGAAAATAATATAGAATATCAGTATTGCTTTTTCTTTTTATTCTCAATGTTGTTCCCCAACAAGATATACACATTATAACATACAATGCTATGTGTGAATAGAGATGGGCGAACATCGCCATTTACTGTCCGCGAACGGGCGGGTCGGAAAAACCGGATGTGACGTCAGTGACGTCACATCCGGTCCTTGGACCGCAACCTGGAACGCATAGTTCCTGGTTACGGGCGCAGGATGTGACGTCACTGACGTCACTTCCTGCTCCAAGCCGGATTTTTCACTACAAGACCGGCTGCATGCCCGGTCTTGTAGTGAAAAGATTCTTCCTCCGGCACGATCTCGCAGGTTCTGATCCTGCCGGAGGAAGAATTTCGATCTTCTTCTCGTCGGCGAACGGGGCGGGTCGAACACCCGTACTGTCCGCCGGCGAGAGGATGGGCGAACATGCTTGTTCGCCGCCAAACTGTTCTCCGGCGAACAGTTCGGTCCATCCCTATGTGTGAATACTGAAAGAACACAATGATAAGCAGAGCCCACAGAAATGCTCTGTCCCTAAAGCAATTTTTCTTCAACTAACATCTAAGATCTAACAGTACTTTTTACAATTTAGGTAACAATATTTTATTTATTATGAACCCAAATTTTTATTTATAATCCTTTACTCTTTTCCTGTGCCCATGTTTAGTGCTTTATACAAGTTATTTCCATATATTCTGTCTTCTGCTTGTCTGAAATCAGTTAACAGCAGATAAAGGTCAATACTATAACAACACATTTTTTCATAAGTCTGTTCCTGTGTTTCCATGTTTAAAACTTGATATTCTATAGCAAACATGTCTATAAAAAATATGATGTAATGTAATTCTGTCTTTTTAAGATACATTTGGGTTCTTAGAGGCTATTTTTCTTCTATTTTTTTAGTGTTGGTAGAATAGATTTCAATCAGCATCCTTGCCCGTATTCTGTTGCATCTTCCTTTTTATATCCACCCTTCGTTTAAATAATCTTTAAAATGTTCTTTGCAGTGTTGTCTGATGTGTATGACATTTTTTACAATTACTAAAGCTCACATCACCAACCGTCAATCTCAATAGGACATACAGTGGATTTTATGTGTACACAGCCCTAGTAAAATGGCAGTCTTGTGTCATATAAATATGCAACCCATTAATCTTAATGTTATCAGAAGGTGGGAAAATGTAAGACAGCAGTGAATTTGCAGAGAACTGGAAATTAAATGAAAAATAGTAAGGGAGGATATAAAGAGACCTACAGCAACACTGACGGAGTTGGTAGAATTTTGCATTGCGAATATATATTGCATGGCCAAAAACTTCCCATTGCATAATATCACGAATATTCGACATTGCAAATATCCGCCACCATATTCAAGAAATATTGTGAATTCTCGAATAGACGATATTATATTATATATTATATATTCGCAATTCAAATATTCAAGCTCAACACTATTGTGTACTACATGAGCCAACATTCTCCCAAATTCTCCACATTTCTGCACTATGGTTTAGGGTTTCAAACTAAAAAATAGCCAGATCAGTCTAATATTGGCAAAAATAAAAGCAGTCTTCCAAGTCTCTCAGGGTTCATGTGGAAAAATGTATGTTCTGACGAGATCAAGGTTGAACATTTTGGTGACAAAGTCAAAAGGTACATATGGGGCAAAAGCAAAGTTTTCCATCATCAAAACAACATTGTAAAGCATGGTAGTTGCATTGTTCTGTTGGGCTGCTTTCCTTCAGCTCGAACTGGGGCTTTAGTCAAGCTGAATGTATTATGAACAGTTTCAAAAAGCAGACCATTTAAGGACCAAAACCTTTATTCATCTGCTAGAAAGTTGAATATGTAAGATGAATTTTATCTTCTAACAAAACAATAACCGCACAGCATACACCCATATAAACAAAATAAAGGCTTCACCTGAAGAAAATTAGCCAGACCTAAATCCAATAGTGCCAATTTGGTGCTTTTTTGGTGCTTATATTGACTGACTTTTGGGAACATGCTTTAACCAATTACCCTCTGATTACCCACTTTTAATTACGAATTCTGAGGGAACAACCTGCTGTAATGGCAAATGTGCTCCTTACTGTGCAGGGAGACATCTTAACGTGTTTATTAATCTCTACCATTTTGTATTATTTAATAGCATTCATCTATATCCCTTTCTAGGATCATGAGGTTCATATAACATAGGTGAAGGACTTAATGTGATCACCTAGATGGTCCAGGGCATGGAGATGATGGCTCGGACCCTCTGGCAGGTACAGTAATTGTTTATTAATATTTGTTATTTGCTACATGATATCTATTTACAGTTGCGTTATATACTCCATGGCATTGAAACTGTACTGACATGTGAGGATATTACCCAGTGGTTAAAAGTGCAATAATATACACGTTGTCTACATCTATATCCATCCAGATGGTAACTTAGTGGACTCTCTACTTTTGCATCACTAACTTTAGTTGGATCTGTATCCCATCCTGAAGAGGCTGATCTTTAAGAGCCTGAACGCGTTGAGGGGGCCCATGATATATGAGGGACAAGTCCTAGATGATAGGACTTGTCCTTCTCCCTATGTCCCAACTCGATTTTGACCTTTACATGTAACCACAATGAGGATTCCATACTTTGATTATGATGTATGTACAATGGTTTTACTGATATGTAATATGATCTGGATTGTCTATGGCCTATTCAATTCAGGTTATCCTTTTCAACGTGTAATAAAAGTTTTTGCTTATTCTAATTCTATTTTATGCCTCATGTGTGCGGTTTCTGGCAACGCAAAATCCCCCAAGGCTAGCCACCTCCAGTATTCTAACCCCTAGGGGTGAATCCCTTATTTCATCTAAATCCAATAGTACATCTGTGGGGAGACTTCACAATCAAACATGTTTGTAGAACTTATTCAGCAAAGAGTGGACAAATATTGGCAAAATCAAGAGGAGTCATACAGATGAACTACCGAAGAAGACTGAATGCTGTAATGAAGTCCTTCAACAAAGTATTAGTTTTAGGATTTGCACACTTATGCAAGCAACAGGGTTTTTTGTTTGGATTTGAGAAATGATAGGTTACATGAAAGCTAGGAAACTTTTTTTTTTTATATCACAAAAACATGGCTTTTCAACATGGCTGAGTACATTTTCTATATCCACTAGTATAAACATTGTAACATTAGGGCTGACTTTTAGAATTGTTTTAAGTGTTTAGACTGTTCAATAAACAAAGTGAATTGTAACTTTACAAGTCGTAATTCACTTTGCTAAGTGATTAAGTTGAAGCTTAGCTGACTTCATATATTTCTTATATTTTTTGCTCATAATTATATTACATTTTCAAATTCAACTTTCACTATATTTGCTAGATTCATTGGAATATTCAGAGTGATAATTTAGGGAACAGACATAAATCTCTCAAATAAATCAATCCTATTGCATCAATTTATGTATGAATGTCCATGAAATACATTTATTGTATATGTAAACACTTCTGCATCAATCATAATGTTTGGAAGAAAGAAGCTGTAACTGTCTGGACCTTGAAAATCACTCCTTCTTTCTTTATGTTATAATGCTATTATCTACCATGGAGATTTGACAGCAGTTTACACTGAGACATATGAATATCATAGGATTTAACCTATACAGTTCCCTGAAAACAATGATAGGTTTAGGTAATAAGGATAAGGATGAGGTGGTTTTCTAGTTTTTACACATTTAAACTTGACATATACCATGTTGATTAAGGTGTGTCTATTTATTGAATAGAAATACTGGGATAACTGGAATGCTGGAACTCATTTAATTCTTAACTTCAAGGAATGTTTATCACACTGAGATCATTATGATTTTAGAAAAAAGTGGACCAATAACTTGATTTGTTTGTTAACGTTAAGGCTTTGTTTTCATTGCGTTGGGACCCCTCCGCTAAGCGTACACGCTTAGCGGGGGGTCCCAACGTAACAGATAGACCTACCTGCTCGGCGGACGGGTCTGTCTTCATTGCGCTGAGCCGATCCGCCGGTGTCAGGCTGAACGTAGTCGAGTACGTTCAGCCTTTACACCGGCGGATGTGTAAACAGACCATCCGCCGGCAGGCTGAGTCTGTGAGATATGCCGGGACCCCTGCTAAGCGTATACGCTTAGCGTAGGGGTCCCGGCGTACAATGGAAACAAGCCCTTAGGGTAAAAACATTTTGAAAATGTGTCATTAATTAAAAAGGCTAAGAGTGACATTGAGGGTTAGTTTCCACTGCGTTTTGATGTAGCTCATTATATGAAATAAGCCTGTCCCAACAGAGGGGGACTTCTTTCTGGAGAAAAAAGAAACATTTCCTGTATGTCCTGACGGATGCACTGACGGATGCGCTGACAGATGCACTGACGGATGCCTGATGGATGCACTGGCGGATACACTGACGGATGCGCTGACGGATGCACCCTTCCATTGACGGAGGGACCTTGACGGATTGAAAAAACGTCATTGAAACAAGGCCTTAGTCCAGTCAAGTACAGCGTCATCAAGGTCTGTCATGGCAGGTTGTCAGATCTACCCACAGGCACAAGGGTGGAATGATAGATTTGCCAATGTTAATCTAAACTTGGGCACAAATGAAAATAGATGTCAATCTCCTATAAAGAGCCATATGTGTCTCTCCTTAAATGTAGCATTTGTACATTTATTTTGTGTGTGTACCACAACTTAAAATGTGTGACAGGGATAGAGGTTGTAGTAGGATAGAGGTTGTAAGAAGTATTATGAGGGATATTGGGTTTAAGCTAGATGAACAATGTTGTGTTGACTGTATAATTTTTGGGGTGACGGTAGTGTGAAAGATGTGTAGTAGAATGGGTTGCGGAGGATAAAGCTTTGTGGGTTATCTAGGATGGAGATTTGGGGATGTGGAGTGGAAGCAGAGCTTTAAATTCCATCATCTGTTGGAGATTTTGAACTTTTCCCACTTTCCTCAAACTAGCAAAGGGTTTTTTGGTCTTGACTTACACTTTAACAAATACATTTCTGCAATAAATTACACTTTTTTTATGTGTCTGGACTTCAGGTTTAACATAGTTTACTCTAAACTAATCTTGTTTATATATACATTAAAAACATTAAAGACAGCCTTGAAAAGAAAAGGGAGAACATTGTCACAATTCCCATCAGTTATATGTTCAATTAGATTTCTGCCAGCCACCAGACCTCTCTTACTAATGGCCTATTTTCCATCAGGGTATACCTATAGGGAAAGGTATCATGTGTACAAAGTTCTGTTTTACATAAGCAACCACACACTAAACAGCTTAAAAGAGCTAATTTCTTTGATGAAATATGGAATGTTCTCCATTCTATAAACAATTCAATCCTCAGGCTCCTGTTTATTTCACCTCACTCAGTCATGTAGTGGATTGTTTATGCCATGGCTCAGCAGTCTACTCAATACATGTGATATATGTCTGTATACGTCGATGAAATTAGTGTGGTTTCAAGCTTTCAGCATTGTATTACACATCTAGAGCTCCGCATGTAGTATGGTTGGAAGTCTTCAATGACCATTTCCCATGTTATTTTCTACTGTTACTGGAACTTGACAAATTTGCAACTTTGTCCAAAACAAATATTTCATATGGTGAAATGTAAAATAATACACAGACCCAGTAAATGAAATGTGAAATATTTAATGACTGTAACACTGAAAATCTTCGTTTTTGTTCCTAGTCTTGTTTACATTGAGGAATAAGCTTTTCAGATGCTAACCTACAGTAACTTTTCAAGTATTTAAAGCTAACTAAATTTTAAATTAACTACTTTGTCTAAAATTCTATCTGAGTTATTAATTTCCCTGGCGGTTCACTGAGGTCCTGATTTCTGTACCAAAAGTGATAGAGTGCTTTGCATGCTTTTTTTTAATGCTGGAGGCCTGTAAATTACCATTTTTCATTCTAAATAAAATAAAGTTTAACACACAGAATTATGTAAAAAAAAATAATTATATATATATATATATATATATGTACAGTATATAACAATTAAATAAAAAACACAAAAATCAGCTCAAACTAAAATTATTTTAATGAACAAATATTGAAAACACTGTATACAGAAATAACAATTTAAATGACAAGATAATGATCAGCCCTCAAGCGCAGTGGGCTCCCTGTGTAGGAGAAGTGTTGTCCAGGTTGATCCTGTTCTGGTGCCTGATGTTTTGACTTAAAAAATTTGTCATGTAGTCATGGTGGGTTATAGGCCTGTTATTTTGTAATTTTAAAAAAATCAAAGCATTCCACAGGCATTGTTCCGGGAGATGGCGGAACATTTTTTAATAATATTTTCGCTGCTGCTTTTTTACTGTGGGGTAAAGGTCATGGCCTGATCGGCTTTATCAACACCTCCCATTGGCCTGTTGTAGTCAACCACAACCTGCAGTCTTTGGACGTCGTTTCCAGTTGTGGGGTTGTGGATGGTGCTCAACAGGAAACAGGGTCACTGGTTCCCACCTTCTGGTTCTTGAAAATTGTCCTAGTGGACCAGATTGCTGCTGTGCAGCATAGTGGTTTGTTTCCTCCACTATTTTCTGCATGACTGCATCATTCAGAAACAACTCCAGATAGGATGGGGGTTGTGTGCACATTGCACTTTCAGGCCAGGTTCACCACAAAAATTTAGGGGGTGCAGGCTGGGGCGGACTTGTGTCGATCGCACACCAGGTGCGCACATTACTCACTTTTGCTTTCACTTGTAGAGTCAGAATCTGATGAGAAATCAGGATTCGCTGTCAGTTGACTCCAAAAGTTACTCCATATCACTCTCGGTGTCTGACAAGTGTTCCAGCACATCTTGGAAGCATAGATGTTTTGTGGTGCTTGAAGCCATGGCAGCGGCAGAGGGCAGAGAAGTCAGGGCAGGCAGAAGGCATAATCGTAGTCCTAATTCAGGCAGAGGTTAGGAAGAAAAAATTAGCAAGGGGAATATGCACAATGTCACTCAAAATCAATCCAGAAAAAACACATACATTTTAAATCTGTAACTTTGGATTTCTTTGAATTTGTTTTCTTTTCTTTTGAATTGGATTGGATAAAAAAAAATCCAATCCAATTCAAAAGAAAAGAAAATCACTCGCGCTGCACATTTCTGCTCACCAGAACATCTTTTGAATTGGATTAAATCCAAAGATGTAATAACTCTTCCTAACTCTGATCACTATCTCCACCAACCCTTTAATTTCACCTTAATCATTTACAGTGTTTTTGTTAAAATATTTCCGTCCTTTTAACTTTGTGTATAAATGTGAGTCTCAAATACCAGAATTGTATTAAGCCTGAAGAAGGGATCTGAGACAACATTTTACAATGAGTTAATCCACAGCTATGGCATTTGTACACAAAGAACAAACAAAATTAAGCATATTTACTTATGACAGAGATCTCTCCATAGTACTTAATTTTTCCATGCCTTCAGTTTGATGACAAGCATTATTCTACCCACCACTTCTGAGCCCATGGCTTCCTGGACCTGTGCCAGTCTGTGAAGAAGTATCACAATGTGCACCCATAGCTGAACACAACTAGGTGTAAGGGTGCTTGACTGGATGGTATGTGACAGAGGGTGTAGGGGGAGCAATTAAAAGGTGAGGTCAATGGTTGTAGGGCAGAGGGTCGGTGATATGGTATATAAGAGAGGAACAAAGAGATCACATGTCCATCCTCCCCCTTTTTTGTGGTTTGTTTAGAGTTCATGGGTCCCTGGCAGTTTTGTAATGTAAAAAGTCACTCTTTATAATTAATAGAGCTTGTTGAGTGTGAAAAGCTCTAATTGGATGAAAAGTGTGGGGAAAGATCTTATTGGATGTAAAGTGTGGGAAAATATCAAATTGGTGCATGTATCCACCAATCCAGTTTAAATTACGATTGGCACGGTTGGCGTTTGGAAGGCAAGCACTGTGGTGACATGGTCAGAGACCCTTATAAACAAGTTAAACCTGTAATTTGCTGAAATCCTACTGTTGTTGTATATAATGTGCCAATTAAAAAATATGTGTGTATGTTATTTGAATTGTTTTTTCTGCATTGTTTAATGTGCATAATAATGGTATTAGAAAAGATTATTGGACATCTCCATGTTTAAATCAGGCTTGCCTAAGTCATGATAAACGTATCTCTCTGTCATTCTCTTTCCTCATCATCATGCTCAATGTCAGCACATCAATAGATTCTTTTTTAACAATGCTGCCATACTGTACAGGGACTGCAGGAATCTGATACCATGTTGAAGTTGGGTACTTACGCTCCTTGCATTTCACTGATGTAATAATAATTATTTTGCATGTTTATATCTGTCTGCAGTTCAGATTAAAATAAATGTGACACATAAAAAGGGAACACTATAGCTTAATAGGAGAAGAAATACCATACAAAGCATCATCATTTTTATCATATTAAAGCTTAGGTTCCGGGATATGACTTTGCTGCAATAGAAACTGCTCATTGTTTGGTTTGTTTGTGCTAATCAGAAATAAATAATAGGTTGTCTGATACCAACATAAATTAATTAAAAGATTAAGTCGGAGTACGTGTAAAGCTTTGTTTATCTTGGTAAATCCCTCACGTTTTGGTGTTAATGTGCGTTTACCGAAGATCAAGGTTAAATTCAGTTTTAGACGTATGCATATATGCTGAAGGGGCCTCTAGATGCTATAATAATTGTATTATTATGATAACAAAACTATTCAAAAACAAGAGGTAGAGATATCAAACGGCAGCAGCCTAGACATATTCCCCCTGGAAACCCCAGGCTCCTTGTCTGCCATGCTGATATGAAGAGTAATATAGCACCATATCATGTTATCTAATTGGAGCAAGATTTAGACTTTGAAATTCATATATGAGGCAAAACTGCTGTTTATTGATATATTTTATGCCAGGATATGAAACACTCTAATAAACAATGTACCTTGGTTATCAGTGCAGGCTGAATGTCCGCTGTATATTGCAGCAGGTCTTTGCTTATAAACCTGTCTGATTCACTTTGTAATATTTGTGTTGCTGTACAATAAAGAAAAACTAATCTCAGCACTGTTGTTCTGTCAGTATAAAGCTGAACACCAGAGACCTAGGTCACGGGCAGATACATGGTCTAGAAAGTCTTTTATCAGGAAACACATGGCTTTATGTACCAATGTGTCACTGACTGTTAAGATCTGTCTGTATTTATCCAGAGCCTACAGTCAGCTTCAGGCCTTCTCAAGAAACTTGCGATGGAGATCTGAGAGTTTGAAACTAATAAGTGACTGTGGGGCAAGGACTGGATATAAATGGAATGACTTGTCTTGGTGTTTTCTTCTGGGTATTAGTAAATTAACTCAGCTAATAGGCTTAACAAGTCAGTGGGTAACCTTAGTAAAAACAGTAGGGATTTGAATGATTTCAAGTTCATTTTAAAGCCCCTGAACATGGTATTATAAAAGAATGGCTCTAACATGAGAAGTTTTTGCATAAATTCTCAGTTCTTCTATTCTAAGAGAATTCTCAGAATTCTCAATTCTAAGTTCAAAGTCAAGTCAAACTATTTGACCGTCAAAATGTACACTTTGAACTTAATTTATGCAAAACCTACATGTGCTAGAGCAAAAAAAATTTTTTTTGGGGGGGGGGGTGTGATACCATCTCAGATGCTTTGCAATCAGCTCACAAACTCATGCTTAACAAGGAGCCAGTAAGAAAGGTAAAGCCATCTTGTTTTTCAGTGTTGTGTAAGAGATATTTTGCACAATGTGGAATGTGAACAATTTATTTTTTTGATAACCCTATGTCATTTTTTCTTAAAAATATCTCAAGTTGGATAAAAGAAGTGAGAATAATGTTGGATAGGAATGGATAAGAGATGTAGGTACTGTGGGAATTGTGGAGTGAAGGAAGTGTGGAAGGTGTAGAATAGAATGTGGTGTTGTAGGCAACACAGGAAATGTGTTACAGAAGTAGATTGAAAGATTTCAGCAGAAGCAGGGTGGACACAGGGTGGCATGAAGGGCAAAGGCAGCATGTGGAGTGGAGGTAAAGGGAATGTAGAATGGTGATCTTGCTGTTCCATCATGGAGGTTTGGCAAACCATATAAAATTCAAACCTTTTCTTATAGGTCTAAAAGGCCATACTTTCTAAAGGTTTCTAGAGATGGTTGACTATTTTCGACTAGCTGATTTGTGAGTTAATTGCAAAGCCCATGAACATGGTATCATCACCAAATTCGCTGGAGATGTAGTGAAGGATTGTGATCAAATATTTAAAAAAGTATTGCATACACAGTTTTTGCAAAAATGTACTTCAAAGTCAAAGTCGAAGTTTTGACTTGAGAAATTTCGACCTGGCTTTAAACTATATATATATATATATATATATATATATAAAAATATTTGTGTTAAAGCTTAACTTTTTTGTAGTATACCCTCAACCCTTCTCCACAGCTCCACCAAGTTTGGTGATGATACCATGCTCAGGGGCCTTGTGATTAACAAAGAAAAATCAAACAGGTCACATATAAAAAACAAACCGACCATCTCTAAAGCGTTCTGATTAGTGATGGCGCAAACCCGGAATTTGATGTACGCGAACGGCGAACGCGAACCTCCGCAAATGTCCGCGAACCTGGCGAACCCCATAGACTT
>CM070035.1:38620470-38638778 GCA_036250615.1 Ptychadena robeensis
TATTCCCCATGGATGGATGGATGGGATATTCAGTGAAGACTGTAGATTGCACAGAACACTTCCCTAGCCAATGGTTCCCTATAGCAGCAGCAGCATCTCTCTTTCCTAACTCTCTCCTTCTTCAGCAGAATGTGTAATGGCGTCCTGTACTTGATATGTTATAGGGGGTGTGAGGGTCTGTGAGGTGGGGGGTGCTCATTGGCTGGATTATGTCTGCTGACTGTGACTCACAGGGGTCAAAGTTTCTGCAATGTTAAAAGATAGGGAGCGAACCGAACTCGCCATATGTTCGCGAACATGGGAGAACGCGAACATGCGATGTTCGCCGTGAATAGTTCTATGGTGATCAGTTCGGGCCATCACTAGTTCTGATATGATTTGCTGCTCATATTGTCAAACACTAATGTGAGTTGTATTTTCACTACTTATTCTTTTGGAGTTGGAGTTGGGCATATGGCGTATAAACAAAGAACAACGTAAAATCTGCCCAATACTTTTTAAATCTGTCTTTTCATACCTTGAGGTCCTTTTTTTAAACCCATCCTCAAAACTTTTATTAAAAATTGCTAAGCATAGCTAAAACATCAGAGGCAATTTGTTTTAAGGTGGTTTATCTTCACATTTAAAAGCAGACTTTAAAAGCCACAACGAGAAACATATTTCCTAACTAGCATTTTTATACACAGTGGCATTGAGTTTGCTTTAACTATGGAATGAGGTCCTCCTTTTGCTTAATTGTTTCCACATTGCTTCTGGCTCACTCCCTCTTTCCACGTGTTGCAAGGATAATAGATGGTTCAGAGGTTATGGCAGCTGGCTTTCATTGAAATCCATCAGTTTACACTAGCACAGTAATGTACTCCGAGGTTAAAAAGGGTATCGTTGTTCAAGAAAATACTTCCATTTGATTGTACTATAAGCTCAGGGGTATTGATTTATTATTGGCAGGTCCAGAAAGCAACACATTAGATCAGGAAAAGTTGTCTTGATTTACTTTGGCATAGACAGGGCTTTTTTTTCTAAAGTGTTTGGAGTAAAATAGCGTGTGTAAGAAAAACAAATCCACGACTAGAAGGATTTTGAAAAGAGCTGGGATCTACCTGTTCCATTTCAGTTCAGTATTTGTGTGGTTGAGACCGTAGGAAAAGCAAAACACAGAGGGAAATTAAAAAAAATATATGTAAAAGAATGAAATGAAAGACAGGGAAGGTCAATGGAAATATTATAAGCATTATAGGCATCTAAGCTCTTTTCAGTTGGTCATGGGCTGTGTTTTGAAAGACTGAATAGCCAGAAATTTTAACCTAGTTAAGGAATCTTTCTTCAAGGGGTTTCTGTCCTAACAGACTACTCTTGTAAGATTGTTAGTCTCTTATTGTGGACTAAATGGTGCAGACATAATGTGTAGTGATGGTCGAATTTGTCGACTTGCTGTGAGCTGATTGCAAAGCCTCTGAAAATTTATCATCACCAAAATTGCTGGAGATATAAAGAAGGGTTGTGGAAACATTTGAAGTCTTGATCTAGCACATGTAGTTTTTGCATAAAATAAATAAAAAAACTAAGTCGAAATTCTGATTTTCGAAATTTTGACTGTAAACTTAATTTGTGCAAAAGCTATTTGTGTTAGAGGCATACTTCTTTTTTGTAGTATACCCCCAACCCTTCTCTTCATCTTCAGTAAGTTTGGTGATGATACCATGTTCTATCATCTATCAGCTTTGCAATTAACTCGAAATCGATGAAATCGTAGAATTTTTGAAAAAAATCTCTAATGATGTGTAATTGTGTAGGTTTGACCGGAGCAACCAGGTTACACATGGTTAGGTCCAAACAGCTGATTAGGGAGAATAAAATTTGTACTAATGGGAGTATGTACAAGTCTTTAGGGGCTACAATTTACACACACTAACCAGTTGCTAGAGTAAACATTTGTTTTTGTTACAATATTTTTGTCCTTATAACTTTGTGTATAAATGTAATAATAAAATAAAACCAGACTCGTATCAGTCTGAAAAAGGGATCTGCGACATCCAGAAAGCGTGCTTCTCTAATGCCTTCAGTTAGCCAATAAACGGTATCACTTGAACTCTCTATATTTGATTGCTAACACGGTACAACACTCTACTATTATTATAGCTTTGAAAGTCAATGTTAAAATGTCAGCTGTAGATAATGCCAACTGACCACTGAAAATGTATATGGTACAAAAGGGCACATAGTGCTGGTGATTCTTTTTCTGCCCTCTCTAAGTGTGTACAATTCCTGAAACAATTCCTGTATATGTTTGTATAGCTTGTCTGTTCCATATGTAACCGAGGAAGTACAATGACCAACGGAACCCACATGAGGTAGTACAAACTCACAGGCAACAGATGAACACAAGAAGTACTAATTATAATGCTTTATGAAAGCCTCCTTTATTTAACATTAACATAACATCCAGAGGAATCTCACTGTATTGCTCTAAAATTAAAAGGCAAGCCATCTGTTCAGAGTCATTATTAAAATGTCAAATGCACGGCTTGCAATTTCTTTATTTTACAGAAACTTAGTAATATCAGTTCAGTCAGAGAAGTCGAGATTTATCCTCCATTCAGCGTGTACCTGAACATTAAATGATATTGTCCCCTTTGCCCCCCCCATTAGAGCAGATGGCAGTCATCAGCGTCAAACACAAAGAATAAAACACAGAACTGGAATGCTGTAATTCAACCAATCAGCAGGTTCTGAATTCTGTTTTATTTGGCAATTAATTATAGAAGCACATGCAACTTTTTTGTTTAAAACTCCCTTTGTGATTTCAATAAGCGGATGAATAGGTTCTATGGCCTGGATCATTACAAGGCAGTGCTCATTTGCGGCAAGCAGTAAAATTCATGGGGATAATAAAGTTCCACCGTCTTTGGACTTGTCTACTCCCTTTACGCAACCATGAAATGTAAGACCTCTGCAGTAACTGGGATTTACATTCCCCAGGTGATCTGCCAGCTTTGCAGGCAGCTTTAACCCCTTCACAAAAGACAGTTTTGTATAGGAAAGTGGTAAGCAGGTGTGAGGTTCCAGGCCCAAAGCCATGCCTTTCATTAGGTGAGGTTCAAGCCTCAGTAAAGATAACACCATCCAAGAGGCAAACAAGTCAATCTTTTCACCTTTGCTTTCAAGTCATGGAGAAAATAGGTTTATCAGCAAAAGGCAATTATACCCAGAATTTGGATTTATTATTGATAACAAATGAGCTTATGCTCCTACTTGATTATAAAAGTTGTGTCCCTGTCTGTACCAACTTACTGTAGGCTTGTCATGATCAATGTAGCAAATAAAATTTGCCAGGGTAAGATGGAAAAGAGTGGATATAAAATAATTATCTTCTTGAAGACTTTATAAAACATTGAGTCAACTAAATAGACGATTTACAACTGGACGATGAACAACAGGATCTGTGCCAGGAGTGGGCAGGCATGGATGGGTGGCCAATCAGGGGGGGGGGGGCATGCCAGCAGGTGTTTCACAGGTGTCGCGGGCATAGGTAGGGGGCCCAATCGAGCCGACCTGACTGAGCAGGCCAGACACCACATAGCCACGGCTCTTAAGAACAATGACAAGTCTATGAAGTATATTACACAACCAGGGAGAAGTAGGCACTGCCCCATAATCCACAGTGAGTATAAAAACCAGGCTCTGCCTGTTGGGAGGCAGACCTAATAGAAGTAACTTGGCTTGAGACCTGTTCCAAGCCTGGTTCTCTCAATCATTCATACCAGTATGTGGGCAACTAGTGAGTCTTCTGGCACACAGCTTCTTGGAAAGAACCAGGTACTGTGGGTAGTGATCCAGACGCGCTGTCTGTGTTTGTATCTCCTAATATATATAATAATAATACGGACAACATATATTTCATTGTTTTTTTTAGAATATGATGTTTAAACTCTTGTGTACCCCAACCCCAATATTTGGGGACAGGAAGGAAGGTAAGTCTCTCTTTAATCACATCCATGTTCTTCTCTAAATGTGGTTATGCTCCAATAAACACACTAGTGCAATTCCCCTTGCCCTGCCACCTCAAAACATTGAGGCTCTGAAGTCCTTCAAGACAACTCTCAAGAAACTGATCTCATCTGTGTCCATACATGATCTTTTCTTACATTATTACAAAAATGTCAAATCACTGTTAGGCTAAACTGGTTTAGTGATTCAGCTGCTAACTTTATGGGCCTTTTCACACTATGTGCACTGTGGCTCTGTTTTTTTTCTTGTTTTGGAAAAGGATGCGCTGGTGGTAACTCTACCATTTTCTGCTAACCGCATATGTTACCAGCAAAATCCTGTGTTATTAAACCCTAAAAAAATCCTTTATCTATTAAGTTTAAAAAACAATTTTTTATTGAATTTTTTTGACTAGTTGACTAGTCAAGTTGAAATTTAGACTTCTGAATATCGCTATGGAGGAAACCATAGGGGGGTGGGCATGTTTTCATTAGGGGTATTTGGGGGATTATAATTCACTTAATGCATTTCCTGTTAACTAACCAATAAACCCATAATCACAAACCCTTAGGTTAACCAGCAGCACTTATGTTATACTGTATACATGTTGGGGAGCCTTAAGGGCAACAAAAGTATATTATTTTTGAGTTTTAAATGTTCAGGATCCAGCATTATTTCCCTAGATTTCATAACAAGTGCTTACCATGGATGAAAAGTAAAATGCATTATTAAAATGATTCCAAATAACATTACATTTCTACCTTAGGCGGTTCCATTGCAGAGAATGAGCAGTGCACTCATATTCATTAGACTAATATGTCACAGAAGAAGTTGACTAAGATAGCAAAATATTTGTCGCTCTTCATAAACTGCAAAGGTGCCCATATAGAAGCGGAAAAGATTCATTAATGTAGGTAAATCCTTATTTGCAAGGGCTGTATGTGTCTAGAGATTAGATCAGAGGTTAATAGGATAATAGGAGCGATAATAGGAAGATTAATTAACCATTTGGAAAAGTTTATTAGTTATTTGTAAAATTAGGAAAGTGTATATTGATTCTAATCTACTGAGATATACATGCACAGGTCAGAAATTAGTTTTTTAAAGTGGAGCACAAGGTAAAAATCAAACTGTTTTGTATAGTGCATGTTTACTATGTTACCTGTTAAAGAATATGTAGTTTTGTTCATCCACTCCAATTATGTTCCATACAGCCATGTCCCACTGATAAGCCAGATGGTTATGTTCTCGTAACCTCCAGATTAAGCTTTTTGACCTCCCTTTATTTTTATGAAGAGATAAGTTAATTATGTAGTGTAAAGGAAGTACACTTGAACTCATGTTAGTTTGGAGCCCAGTACCAGGGAAGTGTTAACGTGTCATAAAAGGGTATAAATAGGATAATTAGGAAGGACCAAGGGTTTTGCCACTGACATCAAGTGGAGTAAGTTCCTGTGTTTCCATCCCGGATGTTTCTGTGGGAGTTAGGCCTAGCATCCAGCCTGAGGGACCACAAGGATCATATTGAGAGGGGGGTCAGCAGGTCCGCTAGAGGGAACTCTAGGCTTCAGGAGCAGGCAGTGATGCCTCTTGTTGAAGAGAGAGAGTGAAGACAGGTGCAGGTGAGCAGTAAAGAAACAGCCTGCAGAGTATTGTGAAACCCCTATCCTGGGTGAGACCCAACCTATTGCCTGAGTTGCAGCTGCCTGCTGTTATTGTGGCGTGGATCAGCCCTTGGTTACCAGTGAGGTGTGCAGAGCTGGATCGAGACCCCAAAAGTGCTCCTCTGTGCCAGAGACTCTTACTAAATAAAGCGTCAAGGGTGGACATTTCTTACTTTGTTTATTACACACTGGCTTCGGCCTAATCAAGTTACCAGTTTGCTGCTGTTTCAGAAAAAGTTGAACTGTTCAATCAACACTGGTGTCCTAGTTTACTACCCCCAGTCCTGCTTTGTTACAATATATGCCATGTACAGTAAGTTTAATTTCCTACTGAGCTAGGGGTCGAGGAAGGAGGACTACCACATTTTTACAGTGGCTTGGGATCAGTGACTCTACTTACTCTATATATACAATCATTCAGTATATACATATTGTATGCATGTATTAACCTGCAAATATCATTTGCCCAAACTTCATTAGTAACCTTTATTTGTTCTTTTTTGTTGAAAAAAGAAGGTGAAAAAGAATGTGTTGTTCTCCAGCCAATCAAGCAAGAAAAAGGTTTAATTATTCATTTAATTCAAATTATTATTGTTCCTCTAGCACATAGCAAATATTTTTTGCATATGGGTTCATAAAGACTTCTAATAATATACATCTGTCTTTTTCTATCACATTCTTCTGCTGATATATAATCTGAGAATGGAGAGGATAATTTTGCATAAAATTGCTTTGGGACTCGTTCAGGGGCATGCATACCTGTCTAGCCCAGATCAAGTCACAAACTATCCATTCCCGGTCGTTCATTGCTACATGCTGGGAAGATTTATATAAATGTTGTGTTGTCTAGCTGGACCACCTGTGGAATACTACTGGATTCTGTTACCAGTGAAACACCCCTAAAATGTTTTAATTGGGTCGTTACATCACTCTCATATCCTTTACTGACCCAGAGGGTTTTATATGCAAATCCTGAGCTTATCATAAACACTTTATAACTGACTATCTCAAGGCTAACATCTTAGCCAGACTGTAACAAACCAACCTCAGCTGTGAAATAATAAGACCTAATAATATGAGACATTCATGGAAAAACTGCACCTGGAATCCCCAATAATTCCTTTTCTGGAACACTGTGTAAAGCTTCCTTTAATCTGAGTTGGACCGTATTGAGGTTTCTCTAAGATTAGGAATTGAGCGACCACATAAAATGCAACTGTAATCAGGCTGGTTATGAAGTTATATTTGATTACAGCCTAATAGATGAATACAGATCTCATTCCTTAATATTCCAAAGTTTCCTATAAATTCAAAGCACCAATAAAATCTTTATGATTTACACCAAGCCTTTAAACATAGGGTGGTTACTTATGTACATAAAAGAAGCTTAGTGTTCAATGGTGGGTGGCAATGTGAGTCAGTGTCTCTTTCAAAAGCCACCAATTTCTTTCTAGTGATGCCAGGGTTTTTAATGGTTTCATAAAAATCCTACGTTATACATTTGGCATCTACAACGGTGTACCACAAAATGGCGGTGGCAGTATTACATCATATCATGAAGCAGCAGGTTTTAAACTGATGGAATATCATACAAAAGCATCATACAGACATACAATGTCTCCAGTGCTTTTTAAAAACAGGTTGAGTAAGTAAGAGTGGATGCCCTTTATATTACTTTTTATTGATCATTTGCTTCACCATAAGTTCAGCCACAGTAGATCTGACTTTGGAAAACTTGTCATCCTCAGTCAGGATTTTAACAATGAGATACAAAAGATCAATCAACTTTTCCTGTATCCGTTTGTCCATATTTTGAATGTAGATAGTATAGAATTTAAGTGAAGCTCCTTAAATGAATAAATTAGCCTCCATATTTCTACACAAATAAACCAAGGATATAGGTAGATATCAAAAGCCCCCTGGTCACTGCAACCTAACTTCCATTTTTGTGGAAAAAGTAAGCTAAGATCCTCCATGGTTACAGAGGTAGGCTGTATTGGAAACGGACTGGAAAAATACATAATACAACACATATATATTGATATAGATATATATAGATCACTCAGAGGTTTTTTTTTTTGTTTAATAAAAATTTTGGTTTAAAGTTGAAGGCTTTTAGAATCAACCTCAGGTTTCTGTTATACCAGGGGGCAAAACAGGATTACATTGACTTTTTATTTATTTTTATTTTCGTCTCCCTGGCTGTAGCCCTAATGTATATAGGTTAGGGTAAGTTTGTTTTACAAAACAAACTCACCCGAGCTACATTTGAGGAATACTTCCCATGCTAGTCTGCAGCGTTTCTAAACATCTGCATATTCACCAGTCACTTTAGGTACCACCTTTCAGCTTCATCTGTGACAACAAAGACATGTGGGGGGAGGGCGTTTTCCTTTGACACAATGTCGATTTCCTGCCCCACATCCCTGGCATCATTGACCGACCAAACAGAATGGACCATAGGTTAAGGTTAGAAGCCTAAACAAAACATAGTAGCACAAATACTTTTTTAAGCAGTTTTTCTGGTCATGTTGCTCATATCTTCCTCCTTTAACTACAAGAACCTAGCCTGTAGGTAATCTAAGCATTAGTAAATTAAAGTTAAATGGAAAATTCAACTCAAAACATTGATTTTGAACTCAATTTATAAAATACTACATGTGCTAGAGAAAGCTTTCTTTTTTGTAATGTTCCCCCATGATGGCACTTTAATTTCAAGGATATTGTTCACAAAATCAAAGTTATGATGTGATCTATCAATGACAAAAAGGAACACTAAGGTTTGCCAAGAAACCGGCGAGATGAAAACCCACGCTGCAACGTCTGCAGACTGCAACAAACACAACCCTCACAGATTAGTATGCAGCATTTGTATAACACTGATTAAATCAGTTTAGCTGTTTTAAATCTTCCTTCAATAAAATGGTTAATTTGTATTTTTTTTAACTAAACAGACATCAATCCTTAAAATAGATGGGGGTAACAGCTAATTAGCAGTACAAAGGCAAGATAGAAACAGTAAGAACTAGCTGTATGGGACACCCAAGGAGATGTAGTCTGCAAGTGACAGAAGAACAAATGAACCAGTATGCCTTACAGGTCATAAAATCTATTGAACTCCGTTGCATTGAGTGAAGGGCATAAGGTATGGGCACCTCGTACTGGGTCCTTTTCAGTGCACAGTCCCTCTCCATGCCAGCAAGTAACGCCCTGTGGTGACTGTCCCGAGCTCTTAAACAATACCCAGGCAATGGTAGTGGATGAAAGGACTACAGTGTTATATCGCTTTTCACACGATCTCTGTGAAGGTTTTGCTTGATAAATCAGTTGTCGGAGCACATCAACAGGAAAAGTAGGATTAAAAAGCATTTCCTGCTCGCCTGTGAATTATGAGTGCCCCTGGCATACACTAATGTCCAAGCACTGATGTCTTTAATTATTTCAGCTCATTTCTGCAGTCACATGTTGGGCTAGTACTAAGTAGGAAAGGCTCACACACAAGAAAAACAATGTATTGTACCATCATACCTTCCTTCTTAGTGGGCCCAAAACATATGATTATAAATAATACCACTAATATGAATCTATAAAATTAAGCAAAAAACTGAAATTTCCTCTATATTTTAGTTTAAAGCCGGCATCCCAAAAATATATAAAAAAATAACAACACAAGAATCTCCCCTGTAAAAATTACAGGGGCGGGGGACTTTAAAGGCTTAAACGGTGTATAGATTCAAATAGGTAAGAAGGTTAAAATTTAAAATTTTAATAAATAGACAAAAAGCAGAAAATGCATTTTTTAGCATTTTCTGCTTTTTGTCTATTTATTAAAATTTTTAATACCTATCCATGTATGAACAAATTGGGCAGAACTCAGTAGTAAAATGGTTTGACAGTGCAAGGAATTCTTATCCTGGTAATGAAGCTGTGAAAAGTGGATGGGACACACCAGGCGTCTTCTAGAATCTCCATCAAATTACCAGAGAGAAGGGGGGGCACGGTAGAACAAACTAAGATAGATATGAAATACAACTGTGCAGATCCTTGCCATATGTGTAAAAGGAGGCTGTAATTATTAAATAAAAAACTGATGATACTAACATGCCTCAAGGCATCCATTTCACAAACAAAAATGATTCTGCTCACCTTGTGCATTAATTGATGGCCAACACAATACAATGCTGGATAACATAATAATAATAAACTATCACACTGTTGTTTTTCAAGTCTCATATGCATACAAATACAAAACTATGGTTGTTTCTGTATTAGCAGTTAAATCATACAGCATGCTATTAAGGCTCAAAGGAAATAATCATAAAGAAAAGATAAAAGCCTTCTATTTTAGACAGGTTCCATCTAATAGAGGTGTTTCACATGTATCATCTGCTTGATAAATCTGAAAACAAAGAGCTAACGGGTAGGTTTATTTGCAGTGCAGAAGCTTTTCTTTTTCTAAAACAGTTGGCGGTATAAATCCACAAACAGATTATTTTACAGAGCAGAAACGCTTGTGTCTTTGAGCTATCTTTTCTAAAACAATTGGCCAAACAAATCTTGTAAAGGTCTGTAAATACTAGTATTCCATACCTTGAGTTGTAAGTAATAAGGATTTTGTCCGAAAGAAATAGGTCCTGATAGAAAAGATATACTTTGCGCTAGCTCTACTTTGCTGAAATGGCAATTCCAGAGGTTCGGTTTAAAAAACCAAATTTGCTTGTATTTTTCCATGCCTAGTTCATCCGTTTTAACCTCATCACCATACTAATGACATTTATTGACAGATGGTATTAGATTCCATGTGATAGTGTTATGAAGGAATCTTGACAGCCTCAGCTGCTGCAGCTCCATTTCAATAGAGCAGAAGCCGGAAAGTGAAATCAAGTTGAACTTTTCAGGAGGTTCCACCAAGAAGTGCTCTGCTTTGGCCCTATTAAAGGGTCAGTTCACAATTGTTAGTTGCCTTTGTGTTGCCCTTGAAGGTGAGCAGAGGCTTAAGACACCCTTTCCACCAAGGTGCAACACACAGTTTTGAGGCGTGTGTGTGGCTTCTGAGCAAGACAGCTATTGGCTTATTTAAGATCCTGTATTGAATTTCCCGCTAGTAAAGTTCCACTGCTCTGATGCCTTCTTCATGCAATATCATCACTGTGTGTGTGCTTGTCGGTGCAATGGCAGATCAGTCTTTAACATTAAATGCCTTGATGGGTGAAATTTAGTACACTGCCTGACCAAAGAAAAAGTCACCACCAAAGGCCTAAAAAGGTCACACACTATAATATTTCGTTGGACCGCCTTTAGCTTTGATTACGGCATTGTTGGCAAACTGCAGCAACCCTAGATCATACTGTAGCACTGCCCCACAGGCTTGTACAGCAGGCAATAGGCATGATGGGTGCAACACTTTATCTGCCTCTCTTCTTACCCTGATGCACCCATCACTCTGGAACAGGACTTTTTTGGTGGCCAGGCAGTGTATAAGAAAAAAGATTGCAGTCCTCAGTCCTCTGTCTCTTGGTTCAGGTATGAGGAGTGGAAGAAAGTGTTTGGGGGTATAGATATCACAAGGCTATGGGTTCACTGTGACATTACGATGAAGTGCTTTAAAGCATTTGTAGGTATAACCAATATGGAATAGCTTGTTGGCAAAGCAAAGGGTGCATTTTACTGAAACCAATAACTACAGATTTTCTTTATGTCTCCTATTTTTTTTAATTTGTACAGCTGTGTGGTTTCCCTCCTCAGGGAAATCCATAAAAAGGCAGCTGCCAACAAATGAGATACATTTTCAATAAATTTTTAATTGCATCACAGAGATTTGCCCTGGTTACGACCCAGCCTGCTGATGGTGCCTATGTCTCTGGTACCTTTTCCTGGTGTCATCTGGACCAGCTGCCTCATGTGTCAGGGGTATTGTGAAGAACAAGTGGGTTCACTTAGATAATGCCCTTAGAGGAGGTAGGACTGGTGGCACAGTGGATCCACACCCGCTGGTTCATGACAAGCTGATTGTCCTATAGCTTATTACAGAGACCTTCTGGATATATATTTCTATATCTGGAGGCTTTCACTATTATCACACCTTTATTGGTCTCCCTGGTAAGATTTATCTCTGTCATTCTCTCGATAGATTCAGTATATTGCCCAAACTTCTGGGTTTCACCCTGACCTCAAGGTTAGTCAGGAGGCAGCACCTCAATAGTGTTGAGTAGGAATATTCAAATCACATATTTTTATTGCCAATATTGCCACTTCCAGAATTTGCAAAGATCTCAAATATAGTGCTATATCTTCATAATGTTGAATATTCTAGATTCTGGGGAAAGTCCCATGCATTGCGTTCGCAATATATTCGCATGTACAAGTGCAGATTTTCGCATTAATGACTTCTATGCTATATAATGATGAGAAGAGATCTTGAATTACTTCTATACCACATAATAATATCTTCAATTTTCGAATCACACATTTGAGCTCAACACTACTTATGAGTGCTAGTGCCCTTCAAGTCTGCCAATGGAAAATACTATTCCCTGAGTGTGACTGTATGCGGCCAGCATTAAAGCAAACACATCATGTAAAAAACACCTCCTAACAATTTTTTTTTCTGATAATAACAGAGAAAGAGTTATTAATTAGTTAATCTTCAGTAATAAAAAAATTTCAGCTTAAAACAATAGTAAGCAGGAACAGCGGTGGTTGAGTGTTTTCAGTTAGTAAAACATTAATTAATACACTTCATCTTGGCACAGATTATGCCAACATCCAGCAAACCTAACCTTGGCAAAAGCACAAAATGAAATTATTCTCAATATCCAAGTAGTCAAAATGCAGCACATTAACACTTCTGCGCTTGCTTTTGAAACTATTTTACTGAGACCCTAAAAATATAAGAGTTTTGCAGACCTTTTCTCCTTTTATATTCCATACTTGTAAAAGTGAAAGTAGGAAACTGGAATTAAAATGTAACTGAGCAAAGGAAATGTAAGAAAAAATATGTACTGCTAAAATTGCTTTTGGATCATCTCTTCATTTACAGAGTGAAATTGCATTGTGATTGACAGCAGCTATGATTTCACAGATCTGTATTCTGGCAGGAAACAGGAACTCATTCTCGTAATATACAGCTCATAATTGTTTCCTCTCATTCTATACAATACCATGGAGAAGTACATTATTTACCTTGTTTTTTCTTCTTCTTTAGAGAAGACTATTGTATTGATGCTCGTCAAGCTGTACACACAATATTCATGAAGAATTCTGGATTTTGTCAACTTATTTTAATAGTACTATATACACTGCCTGGCCATAAAAAGTCACCTCCAAAAAAACAAAAAAAAAGGTCACTCACTCTTATATTTAATTGGACCGCCTTTGGCTCTGATTACAGCATGCATTCGCTGTGGCATTGTTTTGATAAGCTTCTGCAATGTCACAAGATTTATTTCCATCCAGTGGATCCTTGGATCCATCCTTGGCATTTTTCACCAAGATCTTGCATTGATAATGGTAGAGTCTGACTGCTGTGCAAAGCCTTCTCTAACACATTCTCAATGGGGTTAAGGTCTGGACTCTGTGGGGGCCAATCTATGTGTAATAATGATGTCTCATGCTCCCTGAACCACTCTCTCGCAATTTGAGCCCGATGGATCCTGGCATCGTCATCTTGGAATATGTCCGTGCCATCAGGGAAGAAGAAATCCATTGATGGAATAACCTGGTCATTCAGTATATTCAGACATGCATCACCCACCAACATGTGAGTGTTGGAGATACCCTACATGGGCATAGGTTAGGACAAGGGATGGCCTCATAGGGCAATTGCCTTGGGGACCTGACTAACTACAAGCTACAAAGCATACCCTGTGTCACAGATCCCAGCAGGACTAGAGGATCTGTGTCTGCTGTAGCTGATTCCAGCTCAAGGAACCGTCCTTAACACCAGGGGTTAGGTTTCTAGCCCTGGAGCTCCCTCTGCTGGATGCTTTGGTCCTGCATTACCTATCTGTTGCTCCTCCCTCCTGGCCTTTATAAGGGAGCATTAGGTGACAGGAAATCACTTGATCTTTGGGTCTTATGTGTTTACTTCTATTCTCACGTATTACCAGACTGACATCCCGGTTCCTGACTCCCTGCTTGTTCTTCGGACTACTCTTACATCTTGATCCTCTGCACTTCATTCTGGTATCTCTCTTAAATACCCGGCTTCTGACCCTTGGCTTGTTTATCGGACTTCTCTTTGCATTACGTATTGGTTCAGCAGCCATCTTGCACAGGTGCTTTCTAGAGACCGCACCCTGGGGATTACCTGCAGCCAATGCCAACTCCCTTTGCGGGGACCTCTGGTGAATACCAGGTAGTCCCTTAGACTCTGCGCCACAGATTGCACCCCTGCCAATGGTGTTGCTATTGGACCTGTGTATAACTTAACTAAAACAATCAGTGTGGAGAGTCAGAGTGATAGTGAGGAACATCCGAAGGTAGAAAGGGTGTACCACAATGGGGATGGAAGTTGTTCAGGGCTAGACTGAATGTGTCTGTGAATAGTCAGGCCTTATGGGCATCTCCTGAACTGACTAGATGACAACACAGTAGGAGTGAATTGACCGAGAATAGTTAAGGGCACATGCATTGCAGGGTCTTTTGTAGCGCTCACCTGCAAACTCATATATATATATTGAATTCACCAACTGTTGTTGTTGGAGCCTGCAGGGAAGCGTGTTTATACCATAAAGGTCAAGATGTGCCGTACTCGTCTTTGTAAGCATGGCGTGGGGGACGATTCGAGGGACTTGGACGGCCCGCAGCCCGAGTCCCACAGATGGTCAGGACCCAGGAGGAGAAAAAGGAGAAAATGTTGTCGGGTGTCGAATGGGTACCGGTTCTGAGGTAGCGGGGCGGTACCCGGGACATTACGGGATAGGGCGTCTGCCTTTCTTGTTATTGTACCCGGGGTGTGTAGGTTAAGTGGAAATCCAAGGTGACGAAGAACAGCGCCAAACGGGGGCCTGCAGGGGATTCAATCGTTTGGCTGGCGGATGGTATGGAGGTTCTTGTGGTCGGTGAAGCTAGCAATGGTGTTTCGCACCTTCAAGGAGGTATATCAATCCTCCAGAGCGGCCTCATGCGAGAAGTTCACGGTTCCCCCTATCGGCGTTAGTTCGCCTCGGCCGGGGTGGTGGTGAGTTTGCGGGGAGAGAAAACACAGACAGGGTGACAGAGCAGTTCGTTCTTACCAGATCGTTGGGGGACAAAACCGCTACTATCGCAGATTCCGAGGCATCGCCTACTGAAGTATGGGGGGCCAAGTCGGGGTCCGGGCTGCCTGAGGATGGGAGCCGTTGGTTTGGGAACTGGTCTTCAGAAAATCGAAAGCCGTTCTGGCGGCAGGGTCCAGGCGAACTTCAATTGGTGGTGCTTAGTGAGTTGCGGTGAGGGGGAGACACAATTTTCGAAAACCCCTTGATGACCTCCTGTAAGAAGCTTCGCGAAGAAGCCTCCTAGAAAAACCGTCGTTGTACCGCAGTTCCATCCGGCGGGGGGAGGAGAGGGAAACGGGCAGTCCGTGATGATGGCCTGAAACCTTCTTGGGATTTCCCTGGTGATCCCTGTTTGGGGATAGGGATCTCGAGAAAGGAACGGCGATGCTGTTGTTCGAACTAGACATTCTCGGCCTGGGGCGTTACCGGCATGGAGCGGAGGCGTCTAGCACCTTGTGCATATTGCACCCGGGTGTTGTCCAGAGACTGGGAGTATACGCGTATGGCGTCTAGGTACACGACAACAAACCGGTCCAAAAAGTTCACGGGCAAAATGTCGTTTAATAAACGCTTGAAAAGTGGGTGGGGCGTACACCAAGTCGAAAGGCATCACCAGATCTCAAAAAACTGACCCATCTTGGTCAGGAACGCAGTTTCCACTGTCCCCTGGTTGACACGGAGAGGGTTTGCTAGGGCCCCCATGAGGTCCAGTTTGAGAAGGCCCCGGGCAGAACAGAATGAAGCCGTTGGGTAGGTCTGTGAGTAAGGGGAGAGGGTTAACGGTTCTTAAACGTGATGGCATTGAGTCGCCGGTATCATTATCGGTCTTAGGGAATGGTCCTTGTTTGCACAAAAAACATGCCGGCTCCGGCGGGTGAGGTGGACCGACGAAGACCGAATGAAGCCATTCTTAAGGAAGACTAGAGGTTATTCTTTGAGTGCGAGTGTGTTTGCGACTCCCGCTAGCCAGGGGTAGACGTGGCCGTACGGGTTTAGCCCCTGGAAGCAACTCAAGGGCGCAGTCGTATAGGGGGATTGAGGCGGCGGCAACCGGTTCAGCCCCCCGTGTGCTGAAACGTCTAGGTACTGATGGTACTGGGCGGGGAAGGGAACGAGGACGGATTTATGATGGTTCTCCGATAGCAGAGTAGGGCGGCCGGGTGGGCATGGAGGGAAACTTGGCAGTAGGCCGAAGTGAAACCGAATCTTCAGTAACCCAATCGATGGATGGATTGTGGCGTGGAGCCCGCGCAGTGCGCAAGCGGATGGGGAAACAAAGGTGTTAGTTAATGACGGAGAACCGGATGGTCTCGGAGGCCGTGAGGCGGACGGCCTGTCAGAAAAGGGGTGGTTCTCACGATAACGGGCCCTGAGGAGGAGCAGGGAGCCGTCAGCTATATCGAAGGGGGTATGGGTGTCCTATGTTAGCAAAAGCCGTAAGGTTGTGGGCGTGAGTTGCGAAGACGGCGGGCATCAATAAAACCATCGCATGCCCCAGAGGCGAGGATCGCGTTAATATGATGTCTCAGGCGGGGGCCTTGTAGGGATAAGGAGGAGAGAAAGATGTGAGGGGAACCTGGAGGCATCCCAGATCCCGGGGAGGCTTGGCATAGCACCTTACCAGAGGACGGTCCGGACAGGAGGCAACAGATGTCCCGAGGGCACCACAATAGAGGCAGAGGTTTTCCTGGGAAAACGTGTCTCTCTCGTTCATCTCTGTCAACAAAGGCTCGAGTGGCCACGAGTGTGCATAGGCTCAGGTGAGGCTTCCCGAGGAGGTGGGCGTTGTGGTCACGGCGAGGTAGTGGAAAACGGAAACGGGTGGCCCGAAGGTGAGGGTACAGCACCTGCCCGTTCAGCCCTGCGTTCCCTGAGACGCCGGGTTCTATGCAATTGAGAGTTTTATGCAGGTCAGCAGGGTTTGGGGTCCCCAAGCGGGCAGCTCGTCCTCAGAGCGCGATAGCCACAACCCGGAATGAATGCGCAAGGATGCGTCGTTCTCCAGTCGAGTCAGAGGAGAGACGGTGAAATCAGCGGACCTACTCCTCGACTGGACGGCGCGCTTGGCGGAGGGCCCCGAATAGCGGAGGAGCCGCAGTCTCTACGCGGCGGGCGTCGGTGTGTACAGCGCGGCCGGAGTCGCTGAAAGGAAGCCCGGACTGTGTCAGAGAGGGGGGTCTTGCGGCTTGGCGAGTGTTAAAAGGCCCATCTCTGTGGTTCGCCCTGGAGGCGGGACATCACGTACGACTTTTCATGCGCCCTCGCTGGAATGTCCGCGGCAGAGTAGTAGAGAGAGTGGAGGGGACATGCCTCTGGGAAAGTGTCCAAACTCTGACCGTCACCGGGAAAACCGGGTGTAGGGAGCGGCGAGCGGGTGTTCTGGTGAGCTGACGGGGGTCCAACCGCCCTGGCGGGGGTGGTGTGGAGATTGAGCTTGAGCTGAGCGTTGTAGCTGACCGTCCGATATGGTGAGGCGCGGACCTGTTGGCAGGAGGTCGGCGAGGAACGCTTCCCCCAGGGACAGACCAGGGCTGGAAGAGTCTGTTAGACTCCCCACCGATCCCTGGATTGGCGCAGGGGGCCAGGCGCAGGGCGTCATGCCACCCAAGGGTTCCCCAGAGGCCCCCCGCGGGGGAGAGGCGGGACCCTTGCGCGGGACCCTGTGGATTTGCCCGCACTCGGGGTGGGCAAGGCCTGCTTCCCTGGGCGTACCTCCAGGAAGGGGTGGAGCGCGGTCCCCAAGAGGAGTCCCTTGAGGGGGGGAAGAGGAAGCGTGGTCGAAGCAGTCACGCGTAGGTCTAGGCAGGCGAGCGGCTCGTGCGTAAACCGGTGGCCGGTCGTCCATCAGGGCAGTCCGGCCCATCGTGCGTGTGAGACGTTCGTCGATAAAACAGGCAAGGGTCGGGGCAGGCGGCAGCCCGGTGAGAATAGTCGGAAAACAGCTCAAGGTCGGGTTCCAGCAAGGCAACCGGCGTGGGGTCAAGGACGAAGGCAGGGTCACCAGACCGGGGAGTCAGACGACAGAATGTGAGCAAGCTAGCCTCGAAACCCCACAAAGGATCAGCTGTCAATCTCCAGGCAATGGCTGTAGGCGACGACAGGCTATTTATGAGGAGGCTGCAACCCCAGCACGCGCCCCATGGGTCGCAGGGGCGTGTGCAGGCGGGCACACTTCCTATCAGATTCCCTAAACATTCCGGCGCCGGTGGCCCCCGCGCGCTCGCGCTCGCGGCATGCGCACGGGTATCCACGCTGAGAGCGACACGCGCTAGGGACGCGCACGCGCACGCGCACGCGCACGCGCACCGCAGCGCGGCATCAGGGAGCAGCTGGCCCCACAGAAGACAAAGGCTGAGACCCTAGCGCCCCCCTCAAGTGCCCCCGGCGAGGCATGCGG
>CM070035.1:38648628-38665769 GCA_036250615.1 Ptychadena robeensis
TTTCAGATGTATGAATTAAGAAGGCTTAGCACAGAGTGTGGGCATCACACAGCCTGCACAGACATGTCTACTTGTGTAGACTGACATCTAGCCATTTAGGTATCTTGATATGTCTAAGACAACTCCACCAAGGCATCAGGTCAGGGGACTTTTTAGAAGATATACAGACAGGCCGTAGTAATAAAAAAAATTTCAAATGAAATAATCACGTGGATGATTTAAGTTGGAAATTTTTAACAAGATGATACAAAATAAAATAATCATGCTGTAGGCCTGTTACTTGTCAAAATATGTCCGAACATGGGTCTAGTAGACATCCTGAATATAATAAAGTTTCGAACACTTAAATACGTGTGTGCAGCCAGGGAGCGCATTAGCATGCAACTATTTTCTTGTTTCTGCGGAGCCACTGTATCCATATTAGGACACACAAGTACCCGCCATTGCTGGCCTTACTTCCCCTGGCCCCACCTGGGTGCAGTCAATTGAATAAAAAGGACCGTTTTACCTTGCTGTTGCATAAAATTTTTGGAAGCATAAGCCCACTCTGCCTCCCCAGCTAAGCACTGAGCTTGGCTGCTGTGGCAGAGGCAGGGAAGCACTCAGAAGGAAGATCCACCCACAGGCATGTCTTTTTCCTGATTTACCTCTAAGAAATCCTCCAGAAATCCAACCAGGCCAGCAAGCTTGCCAGTCATGTGGCTTGGGTGTCTGTAAATCCGCTCAGCTGGGAAAGCACTGACTAGCTCTGCTTGCCAGCTTAGTAATCTTATTGCCAGGTAAACTGGACTTATTGCTAATGTGGGGCGACCTGGAGACTCCACATGCCTAACATAGACGCTAATACACAGAGTTTAAGAATATCTGCATGTAACAAATGCAGTTAAACCCTACAATGGCGATAAGTCCAGTTGACCCAGGATGTTGGCATAGACAAAATTGTCTTATAGGACGACAAATATGGTAGATGAACATTTGCTTCTGAAGTGTTCAAATTCACTGAACTTGCATTAATATTTTTGTAAATTAGTTATTGTCCTGTTCAGCACTTTGAAACTTATCTGAGCAGTTAATCCCTCAACATCCACATAGTAGCTACAAGCTATGCATTTAATTTTTGCAGCAATAATAAATATAGTGTAGTTGCAGTAAAATCGATGAAAATTACTTATAATGATATTCAATAACAAGGATGGTGCTTGGTGTTTAAATGTATTTAATTGTATCTAATTTAGATAAGAAAATGAGGCATATGAAATACTGGATAGTGATGAGCAGCATAGGCAACATTCGTATTTGCGGCATGCCGCAAATTTTATGGAGAACATTCGAAAAATACTCGCATTCGGCAATATTCTGGGTTTTTTTTTTATTGCGAATATCGGCAGTTTTTATTGCGTATTTCGTTCGCGCAATATATGTTTACCATGGCGCGAATTTTTATGCGAATTTTAAAAGTGACGATTTTCGCAATATTCGCATCACCCCAATATTCAATTAAGAAACTGTTGATGGTGTTGCTAAGCTCTTGTTGCAGCCTTCCCATTCGTCTACTTGCATTGAGAGGCGTGTGTAATGGATAAAAAATACAGAATATTCGGAATTGCGAATAATCGGCAATATATTCACCATCTTCGCGAATTTCCGAATTGCCGATATTCGCGATTAATATTCGGAATCCGAATATTCGCGATCATCACTAATACTGAAGAGTTAAAGACTTTCCACAATTCCATGTTGAAACATGTCATAGAATTTGTTCATGTACTCCACCAGCGAGAGAGTTTCGGGACTTGGAACAAATAATCAATATAAATGATGTTATCTGCAAATGATTGCTATGCCTACATGAAAATTCAATTTACAAAACACAAAACAAGTAGACAGGAAAATGTAAAATTGAGCAAAATCTGAACTAAAATGAACATAGTCTTTAACCTAAGCACAGTTGACAAATCACTATATCTCATTTTTTTTAAATAACTTCTTAAAAGCTGAACTTTGGGTTTAGCCGATCTTTCTCCTTAAACTAAGAAAAAACATAATTTCCATATATTTTTTACCTCATCTAAGTACCATGTGCACTATGTATAAAATGCATATACAAGACTAAAACAGGAATATTCATGACATGATGGCACTGATATATTGCACAGTGCAATTGAGAAAATAGGAAGTAGAGCAAATGATATAACGTTTTCACGTCCCTGTTGGTGCTTCTCTTTATGTCTTTTTTAACTGCTGTAAGTTCATTTAAAATGAAGCTACAAAAAAAGTGAGCATTGAGTGTATAGGAAAAGTAAATGAACAAAAAGCAGAGACAAGTCCTGTGCACTCCAGGTGGTCTAAAATTGCCAACAGATGACTACTCTAGCTGGAAATGAACTTTTGATTTTCTACTAGAACACAATTTCCTTTTTGGTCCTGATAGCCTACCACTTTTGTCACTCATTTTACAGCAGTTTAGCTGAAGCAAAGGCACGTTAGAATCTGTTTAGCTCGCTTGCCATATGTTTACATTAGTGTTTTTGTTTCATTACATCTGTCTAAAGCTTTTGCTATTCAGATTGCAACAGTCTGCATTTAGTAAACTATTAGACAAAACATTCTAGTCATAAAAATTGGAAATTTAAAATTATGTTTTATGAATTATTCAACCTAAGAATTCCTGAAAACCCAACCTCACAAAGAAAATACAAAATTAGAATGACTTAAATCTTTAAACTTAGTGGTTTAGTTCATGTTTTAAAAGTCATAACACTTAACAGCTTCCTGAGTGTTCCTCCTTGCTCAGTGCTTAAAAATATATTGTTACATTGCCTGTTCAGTTTGTCAGTTTTTTGGTTTCCAATTCGCCTTACCCCCAGCTTTTATTTTTGAGGGTCCTCATTTTTACCAAAAGACTTTTTATTATTCATTCTAAGTCTGCTTGCCATAGTTCATGAGGCATACAATGCATTACCAAATCTATTGAGTAAATACATATAAATTCACAGGGACCAACAAATCTTAGAACTGCAAGTTTAAACATCATTACTACTCAGGGACTCTAGCAGGTTAGTATTATCATTATGAGATCAACAATGGGATCCCTATATTTTAGACATTGTTTAGGTCTACAGACTAATGTAAGTTAAATGGAGACATCAGGCATCATCTGGTAAATTAGTGCCCTTTTACACTATCTGGAAAGTCAACATTCTTTCATACATATTGAGTTTAATAATTGCAGCACATTCTAACTTGACATATGAGGCCTTTTGCTGGAAGAAAGCATTTATAGATTTTTGCATTAATCATGAATAGTCGAAATAAACAGATATAAGATATCTTTTATACTGAGTGAGATGTCTCTGAATAACTATCTGGAGTAACAGCTTCAGAGTGTGACCTACCTACTACTGAGTGAGGACAGTACCATTATCCTCACAAGCTACAAAACTTGCTAGTGGTCACACTAAAAGAACACCAGCAACCAGAATATAATAATAATATAATATATATCTTTTTTTGCCACAAACCCCTCATCAGGTTCTGTTATGTTCTGTAAACTTCCCTGTTTGAATTCAAGGGTAGCGGACAGCTTAAACCCAAAAATGTATTTCCTTGTATATTCACAGAATCAGATTAAGTGATATTGTGAATATAATTGTATATTGATATTATGGATCTAGGCAGACATTTGTACAAAATAATGTAAGGATAAAACAAAATTGCATAAGCATCGTGGGTCATGATCATTTAAGACCTAAATCTACTAACTCAATGGATTTGGTAAAACATGTATTACCTACAATCTTTAAAAATAATTTTCCTACATTCAACCAACACCCATCATGGAACAGTTCATTAGTCAAAACAATGGCTGGATTGGGTGATCGATAACCTTTTGTTGTTCTAAACCCAGTATAACTTTAGTTGTGTCTTGTTATTATACTAGCTTTAACCACTCTTCACTTTTCCCATTCAATTTTTTTCCAATGACTTGTTTAGAGCCAAGGCCCAAGACAACTTTTCCCTGCTTCTTCTGCTGGATCTCTTCTCTGCCTTTGACACCGTAGATCACCCTCTTCTTCTACAGACCCTGCATTCTTTTGTGCACTTACCTGGTTTTTCTCCTACCTGATTGTCTGCTCTTTCCAAATTTCTTTTAATGGCAACTCTTCTTCTCTCTCCTCTCTCTCCCCCCTTGGCATCCCACAAGGTTCAGCCCTTGGCCAGGTCCTTTTTTTCTCTCTACAGTCTACACCTCTGCCCTTGGCAAACTCATGTCATCCTTTGGCATGCAATATCATTTATATGCTGGGGATACCCACATTTACCTATCCACTCCAGCCTTTACCCCCTCTTTCCTGGACAATATCTCGCAGAGTCTGTTTGCAAACTCTTCATGGATGGCCGACAGATTCTTCAAACTTAACCTGAGTAAAACAGAACACATCATCTATCCCCCATCACCTTCTAAGCCTCCTCCCAACATCTCATTGCTTTTAAATCACTCAACACCTCCTGCCCCACTTACATTTTCAACTATTTTCTAATTCCTAACATCACCACTAGTGATGGCCGAACTGCCCGCAAGGCAGAACATGGATGTTCGCCCTCCTTCTCGTCGGCGAGCAGTACGGGTGTTCGACCCGCCCCGTTCGCCGGCGAGAAGAAGATCTATATTCTACCTCCGGCAGGATCAGAACCTGCGAGATCGTGCCGGAGGAAGAATCTTTTCACTAGAAGACCGGGCATGAAGCCGGTCTTCTAGTGAAAAAAACGTCTCGGAGCAGGAAGTGACGTCAGTGACATCACATCCGTCTCCCTTAACCAGGAACTATGCGTTCCAGGGACCGGATGTGACGTCACTGACGTCACATCCGGTTTTTCCGATTCAAATTCCCCGCCTAGAGGCGGGGAGTTTGAATGTGTCCGCGAACAGGCGGACTTCTTTAAAAGTCCGACCCGCCCGTTCGCGGACAGTCCAGGCCGATGTTCGGCCATCACTAATCACCACCATTTTAGTCCCACCCCCTCCTATTGTATACTCTGTTCCCCAACCTTTTAGTATGTAAGTCCTGTGTCTGTACCTGTCCTGTGTCCTCTCAACTCTAATGTAATGTACAGCGCTGAGTAATATGTTGGTGTTATATAAACAGAAGCTATCAATTATAATAATAATACATTTTTCTTTATAAATAAACTAATATTAATTTCAATTGTATATAGTATATTTACACTTTTTAACAATACAATACTTTATTAAATTTCCAATTTGTACTGTAGAAAAGCTTTCCATCATTCAATAAATAGACATTAATACAAAAATATACATTTAAAATGTAATCCCTATAACCAAAACCTTCCAATACCTTAATTAATTCTGCTACCCCTTTTTGAATGCTTTCCAATTCTTCTATGTCTTTTAAGTGAACTTGTGCCCAAACTGTAACAGATACTCATGGTAAGATCTTAGGAAGGATTTACAAACAGACAAAAATTATACATTCCTCCAGCAAATTTTTATGCCTACACATAAAAAGATTACAGAATGAAACACAGATATTGACATAAGTCAGACCTCTGCAGTAGAAATACAGTAAATACAAATTATAGGAGAAAGTCAGACACATATGTGGCCAAGGTTGCTTAAATTTATGTCAGAACAGACTGTAATGCGGGTGTTTTTCTATCTCTGCAGACATACAGTATATAATTTTTTTTCCTTGTACAACAATGTGTCCATTGCAATAAGTATCTAGCATAGAAACCAACCTTACATGCCAGTGAGACAGTTCAGCTTCATTCTAAGAATGATCTATAGCACAAATATCCTTTTAACACCCAAAATATTTACATATTTTTAACATGTGCTGCCATTAGTGATGGCCGAAAAGTTCTCCCGAAATGTTCGAAGTTCGCAACGCCGGCGGACAATATGGCTGTTTGACCCGCCCCCTATACCTTAACATGGAGGTAAAGTGTCAGGAGTCAAGTGAGCCAGTACAGCCAATAACACAAATATAGCAATGAAAGTGAGACCTCAGAGTATTAGGGTACCCATACACGATTTTTTTGGGGGGGAATCGAGTCCTCCTGAAGCGATCAATCCCACTCCAAAATGATCTGACATGTTGGTAAATCCCTGTTTGATCACTATTACTTAATTATAGGCAAGGAACTGATTGCGCAAGTGGTACAATTCTTTCCGTCACCAAGCTGAGCTTGATCATTAGTGGATCGCATGGATATTTACCAATGTATGGCCGACTTTAAATTTCACTCATTGTAAGCCAAGAGGGGCAAGCCATCTAGTCATCTCAAACTTAACCGTGTAGACTCAAAAATTCAGAAGGGAAGATACTTTACATAGACAAAATAATAACAATAACATAAGAATAACAATGAAACATAGATAAAGCAAAGAAGAATGAAAAAGGATGGAAGGGGCTGAGATGTAGGTCAGAGGAAGAGGGAACAAACAAGAGACAGAAGACAAATTTGACATGAAGTTTGTTGAAGATTGTTTTAAAAGCTATAAAATGGCATTTAAGGTGATGTAGAGTGGTGAAATGATTGATATTAAAATTAATATAAATTTAGATTATACTATCTTAAAGCTGTGAGGGAAAACACATATAAAATATTGATAAGCCTTTGCCTATGTATCATGTCTGAAATTGGGCAAAAACTTGTATATACTTTGTTTAGGAACAACTGAACTAATAAATAGAGGGGGCTGGGGAAATTCTTGCCAAGAGTACAACAACTGTTTTAAAGTAAAAAGATAGTTTGTTTTTTTCTTAATATTCCTGACACACAATAGATATATTATTATTGCATACTTGTAAAGTAAGGTACATGGATGGTTAGCAAATGCCTATTTTTTCTCACAGCTCCAGAAATGCAACCCATGGACATCGCAATACTCAAATGAGTACTTACCGGTATATGCTAATCATGGGAAGTGGCACATCTGAAATCTCTACTGGTACCATATATACTTGGTAATTATTATTGAACATTAGCATGGGGCAGTCAGGGGTGATGGAGAGCTGACAGCACAAAATTGACATCCTTTGTGTTTATAGGACAGCTACACCTCAGTTACTGGCTTAGGCTAGCAGATTATTTTCTATTGGTCTACACTATATCTAACATTTTTAGTGATAAATCAAGTATATAACAAATTCACTTGGAACAAATTTTCGAAAATGTAAAAAGTTACACTGTTATTTAAGATAGCTGCTCAATAAAGGTCATAGCTATGTAATAGCTCAAAATGATATATTTAACACATGTAATTTTGCTGTGCAACCTTTTTTCTAACCTGCTGTGCTAGAAGAAATACAATAAATGACAGTTGGTAGTTTTCTTTTGCGCAGTTAGTAGATAAGATACTGGTCCTGCTTAAAATATATATACACACAACAATTTAAGGTGTCTTGATTAATTTCTATTCCCCTCCTGGACTGTTAACAAAATCCATTTAAATTAACCTGTTTTTGAAAGTTGTGACATTTAGAATGCATTTGCAATTTATTAGGAACTGCAAAACTTTGACTTGATGGAATGTGTAAAAATACTCCACTGACCCATGTATCAGCATTTATAAATTGGCTGTAGAACTGGAGAATGTTGGAGTTGCTTCTTATTACCCAAAAGAAATGGAATGAATCCCTGGTACCCACATGAGGCCGAGCTTTGTCAATCATTCTACCCCATTATGTACTATATTGTATAGTAAATGTATATTGTATAGTGTATGTATAGATCATAGGTGTCAAACTCTGACCAAAATTTTTGTAAGCTGAGCAAATATATTTGGCCCGCAGCAGACCTGCTTGATCTGCCTTCTCAGGAGCCCCCCTATCAGCTGGGCTCACCGCCCCTCGTCTTCTCACTCTGAGACTAGAGAACTACAAGTCCTATCTGCTCAGCAATGCATTCCAGTCTGCTGCCTGAAGTATTCTGGGATCCATATTTCTCTACTACCAGAGTTGGAGGACAAAGGCATGGTGAGCGCATCTGGTAGAGGGGCTGCGGAGCTGGGTAGACAGGTACCAGGATTGTTGGGGGAACGCAAAGTACTCAAACTGTTTAAGGTGTCCATCCACGGCTCGATTTTTTATAGATTAGAGCATAATCAAGCAATGTGCGCATTCACATCACTCGATTGTGCTCTAATCTATGAACAAATCTACTGATTTTCTGTCACCAAGCCACAAATCTACTGATCAACTGATCCCCCTCGAAGACAGGTCTTTTGAGCAGGTAATGGACATGTCCAAAAATCCTGCTTCTCATTCTCATTTGAGTGGGGACCAGTCAATCCAAAGGATTGACTGGGAATCGGGCACATAAAGTGGTACATCTGATTCCCCTCCAATCGACGAGCACCTAAGCACACCATGAAGCGTTCAATGGGTCATCTGTTGGGCGCCTGTCAATAATGGACACCGTTACACAGGGATTGTGGCACACATGAACTACATACACTGTACACATAGGAATGTGGGGACACATAAAATACATGCATTGTACCCATAGGAATGTAGGCACACATGAAATTCATGCACTGTACGGTTTATATGTAGTCCTTGTGTGCCCCCATTCCTGTGTGTACAGTGTGTGTGTAGTTTAGAGGTGTCAAACTGACTATCTGGCCAAAAATGTCCTGCAGTTTCAAATAAATATCAAGGATTGGCCCAGGACTCTGTCCGAGTGTTTGCTGTGTATTTGGGGTTTGATACCCCTGTTACGGATGATAACATACTGACTTGTGTTTTCTTCAAACACCATCTCTATATTTTTCTGAAGAAGATCAGACTGGACTCCAGCAAAACTGAGGCAAAAAGAAAGGATCCACTTTGGCAGGAAGAGCAAGGGTAATATGCCGCTGGAATGTTGAAATCCCCAGGGGCACAATTTCTATACATCTAAAATGCGAATGTTGATTTTTAAGGCATATTTCCTACTGTATGGTCTATAACAAAAATATTATAGATAACATATTCTACAATCGTAAAAAATGGAGATACAGCATATGTAGTTTTGCATAAATTAATTTCAAACATTTGACTTGACTTTGAAATTAATTTATTCAAATACTACATGTGGTAGAGCAATACTTTCTTCACAAGGCCGGCTAGTCGAAATTAAAAAATAATTTGACCATCTAATGATCTCCATTGGAAGCTTATGTCCCAAGGTGACAACACAGGAGTGCATCGAGCAGACGGGAAGATAGTGTTGCCTGAGCAAGACTTGACAGAATCATTTTTGTAGTCAAAGCTGTTGAAATAAAAATACTGAATGAGACTTTGAAATGACATGAAAATGTTCTCGTATAAATGAGATCTAAGTGAATGGGATAGCAAATGCTTTAATCATTCACACATGGTCACATACCAAAGGGGGTGCTTTAATTTGTCAATATGAGGTCTTAAGGCTGTCATAGTTTAACTATTACCAGAAATGTTCTATCTATGTTACCAGAAGTCAATTAATATTTGTTTAATTGAAAATTACAGAGAACTTTGATACATGAAGTGCGGACTTACCCTTCAACCTTTGACTCTCTGTGTCACATCCTGTGTGACAAGGTGACAATGCAGGAACACAGCTGAGATTTGAATCTAATTTTAAAAGCTGCTGACTGAAAACACAAAAATAACATTTTCTATTTACAATATCTTACATGACTAGGTAAATATATTTTATATTTTCATTTAAAATGCTTTATATAAACAAATATAAAATGCAGGTATGTTACATATCAACTGAAAAGATTGTAATCTACTAAAATACACCAAATGAAAAGATGCTTCTTCTGTTACAGACCGCTCATAGAAAGTAAATGTATACAAGAAATTGTTTTGATCTATCATACACTCACAGAGTAAATCCATGAACACACATATCATAAACTGTAATGCTAGCCACGCGCTGGTAAATTTCCATGCAATCGAACCCCGATCAATCACAGCGTGGTGACGTCACCACACTGTGATTGATCAGGGATCAATTGAACGTAAATCAATGTGCACCACATGGCCACATCGATTCCCGTTCAATGGGGACCCCGGGTAGCCGTTCTCCCCAGCTTGTAGCATGTGCATCTCCGCACAGTAGCCAGATTCAGTATGAGGAGTTCTGGCTCCGCCCCCTTCACACAGCCTGACAGCTGTGACGGAGGAAGAAGGCAGGAGCAGCAGCTGTTCCTATACTTTGCATAAAGATATTTCTTCATGGAAAGTATTGGAGATTGAACGGGGATTTCCAACATGTTGGAACCCCATTCAATCGAGTTTCTTTGAGCGGTCTATTGATCCCGCTCGAAGGAAAGAACACACAGGTAGGTTTCTAAACAGATTAGAGTACAATTAATCACCGTGACCGCGCACGTTAATTGTACTCAAATCTTTTTACAAATCTACCCATGTGTGCCTAGCTTTAGAGATGGTCACAATGTATTTTTTTCGGCTATCTGATTTTTGACTTAATTACAAAGCCTGTGAGGCCCGTATCATCACCCAAACTTCTACATATGTGAGAAGGGTTGTGGTAACAGTACAAAAATAAGTATTGTTCTAGCACATGTACTTCTTGCATAAATGACCTCTGAGCTGTTATGATGGTGGCATAGCACTCCACAATCTTATAAAAAAATACTTACCTGCTGTTCCTTGGAATCATATGTGAGATTCCATCTTTATTTGCCAGACTGCCCACTGGGGGCGTTTTAAATGGCTTTCTACAGGAAAGTACGTCTCATTCATTTTAATGCAGAGCCAAGTTTAAAGATTTACCCATTTATCTCGGTGGATTATGGTGGGTTACGGACTGTGCCGTGGCACAAGGCAGAGAGAGAAAGATCTGTTAAGGTCGCCATACACGGGTCCGATTCCCAACCGATTCCAGGACGATCGATTCCGGGCACATGCACGCCAATCGATCACGTCCGATCGATAGGGGGCCCAGAATCGGATCTGCCAGAGAACCAACATGCTGGTCATTCTGATCCGATTCAGCACACATCAGGGGGAGTTGCCATTTGTGAAGTGATTGATCGGGCACGGAATCGTCCAGGAATCGGTGGCCCAAGGTGGTAGGGACAGGCTTAATTGGGCGATCGATCGGATATCCGATTCCCTCTGGCATCGCCGGAATCGATCGGATGGGTGATCGATCGCCCATGGAATCGGCACATGTATGGCTAGCTTTAAATTACTCCTTACAGGTAGGTTTTTGTTGTTGACTTTTATCCTCCCTATTATGGGCACTTCTAGTGCCATTCATGAAATTATTCATTTCTGGTGTTAGGTCAGCTTTAAGTTCAAATTCAAATCAAAATTTATTTAAATGAGTTAAAATTTTGTTTTTACTTTGAACTTAAATTATGCAAAACTAAATGTGCTAGAGCAGTGGTTCTCAACCTTTTTAGATTTCATGGAAGTGATGTCAGAAAGTGGCATTTCCTGTAAGTGCAAGTGCGGAGTGTCACTTCTGTGTTCCAAATAAAAAAATTACATCAGTTGCACAAGCAGGATGGGGAAATATAAAGGGAGGGGGAATTACTCTCCATCCTAATTTTACACCCCGCTTGTTAGAAGCAGCACTGATGCTTTCAATGAACAACATGGTCATTCAAAGCCCAAGGTGGTCCCGACCCACAGGTTGAGAACCACTGTGCTAGAGCAATATTTTTGTTCCCACAACCCTTCCCTACATCTCCCAATGTTTTAGTGGTGATACCTTGTCTGCAGGCTTTGTAATAACTCTCAAATTAAACTAGTAAAAAATTCATGACCATCTCTATTAAACATCACCTTCAATTATCATTAGTGATTGGTTTAGATTGGTTTAAACAATCTGTTATGTATATGTAATATAGAAGAGTGGAATACAAGGATGTGTGCTACTCCTATAGAAAAGAGAAGCCATCATACCTGATGACCAATAAATGATTCAAAGGGGGGATGGCTAGAAATATCCATGGATATCTTTTGTGAAAATGTGTCTGTACAGTTGTTCCCCATCAGTCGCAAGTGTTCCAGAGACTACATAATCCCGTAAATTCTAAAATAATTAAGCGTTTTTCATTGTTATCATAATAATATTAATCTACTATGTAGAAACATTATCATTTCAAATATGGTCACTAGTTTTAAATTAGTAATTGAGTATGGTGGATGGGTTTAGTTACTTTGTAGCTGTGCCTGATGAACATAAAATATGCTGTTCCATACTTAAATGATTAATTAGAATACCCCCGTTTAAGTCAAGTGTATTCTCTACCAAAATTGTCATTAGAAATGGCTAATCCATCTTCAAGAAGAAATGCAAATCTATCCAGAGTTCTAAGAGACAAAATTTTGGCATGCTCATTCAAGCAGAACAACATTTATTGAAAGAGAAACTATGGTAGTAATACTATTACTGGACACACAACTTGGCCATTTCAATAATAAATCATAAAACAATACATAATCAGCATCATACATTTGTCTGTAGATGGATCCATAGGGGGCCAGTGTCTGCTTCATACAAATGCTTCACAGACTGCGATTGTTCTACAAAAGGCTGGCCTGATTTGCAGTAATTTCCATGATTTTAGAAGTTCTAATTAAAATGTTTCATTGCTGACAGAAAAGATTTAGTGCTCATTCAGTCAAGATCACTTATCTTCATTCATTAACGCCTTTAAGGAGAAGACATTTTCTTGGAGTACTTTATGTTGCCCTATGCCACCATAAATTTCTAGGAGCTGTTTCTTGGCATACTGAACAGTTTGCCTGGAATAGGGTTCGGGGCTTCTCCAGGCTTCTGCGGGATGGTGGAACTAAATCTTTTGTCACCAGGACAGTTGGGTCTGAAACAGATACATTGAAAAGATCTTTTTTTTCAGACACAAAGTTCTATTTTGTGCTTGACGTTCTTCCCATTTCAGAGTTGGACTTGATATATGAGTTTGGTCACACAGCAGAGCAGTGTTTTTCTATAATTGTACAGTATAATGGCGGCAGCTCTGCATACTAATATTCTCCATGTGAAAAACTACACTGTGGTGTGGCCTTCTCTAATATAATGTGCAGCTCTAATTGTTTTTTTAAAGAAGAAGTCGACTAAGCAGTATTTTTCTCAAAAATGGCTACAAAATCAACAAAACCTACTTATTGTACATTTTAGGCTTGATGGACTTATTGTTTCTCCTTCAAATATGCAACATGAAGTATTCCACTAACCTGACTTTCACCTCTTCAACGTATCATGAATGCTGCAGCTAGACTTCCTGCTGTTCCTCTGTGCAGATATCTAAACTGGCTTCCAGTTGATCGTAGAATACCATCAAACCCACTGTGCTTTGACTTTAAATCACACTACTTCTCCTGTTCCATTTATTTTCAAAACCTCATATATAAATGGACTCCTCACCACACCTCCACTTAATCAAGTACATACTCATGATTTCCTTCAATACTTACCTAGAGCTGCCCTTATTCTCTGTAGTTCCCTCTCTCAACCTATGTTCGATTGTTTGGCAATCGAAGTTAGTTGGTGGACCCATAGCTACCTATGCAGCAGCCTTTCCGATCGATGGATTTTGTGGAATTGGCCATTTTCTCACATTAGACCACAAATCGTATTCCCAGGGTGGTGTTCCATCGATTACGAAACGATTGATCGCCAATTTCACAATCACCGGAAATGATCAAATTGGGAATCGATCGGTGACAAATCGATGCATCTATGGGTACCTTTACATTTACATTGCAGCAACAGTAGAAGTCTATAAAGAATTTTCTGCACAGGCATGGGCAAGAGAGGGGGGACATGAGGAACAAATTAAGTACTTGATATGTAAAAGTTTGCAAAGGGAGAGGGTTTTGCTAGATATAATGCAGTTTTCATAGTGGTTGACAAGCAAAACTTCTTTTGGGAATACAGTAGGAACAGCTTGTCCTGTCCCATTGGCTCACCTCACAGTTTAGCTGTTCAATCTCAACTGTTTAAATGTAGAAATATTATGCACATATTCTCAAGGTGAACCATATACGCAACCATTGAGGCTCAGCTTGATATGACAGAATTAATTGGAGCATTCTGCATAAATGTAAAGGGGAGATACAGTGTATCCATAAACTGCTTTTGGGAGTCTACATTTTATAGGTTGAGATGTCATCTATTCAAATAGTGCAAAATTTACTTGGCTGATATCAGAAAATTAACCTGATCATGGATTAGCTGGTAAGCTGATTAACCAATAGAGCACAATAAAGCACATTTATAATGACAAATACGCTTTGGGTTGACAGGAAGAAACCAGAATATTTCCCACAATTAAACACATAGTAGAAGTAACTACAGTTGAAGCCACATATTGCTGTTCTGTAAATCGCATTATTGTAACATAATGTTTACTGAACTGTATTACATTATTTGTATTTGGTTGTATGTGTGTCTTTTCTTTTGCTTTTCTGTACAGATACAAATGAAATATCATTAAGGAATAACTCATTCCATAACCTGGTATATGTAATTTTTGGGTTAAGTAATGGAAGTCATAATGTTTGTTGTGTAGCTATTAATGTCTCTAACGCTGTAAAGAACAAGAACAGAAAGTCATTTTACTGCCCCTAATTAGCGGTCAAGGCTGTGGGTTCTGCAGGATTTCACAGCCCATCACCTTATAATTAATGCACACCCAGGTGTTTCTTCATTGAAGGCTCAGAATAAGAATTGTAAATGGAACAGACCTTTATATGCACCTGCGGCTACATGAGGTAATCATTTTCGCACACTGCTGTTTAATATGGAAAATAGGCAGAATCACAGCAATAATGGGGGTTGTCCTGACATGCATAAGTGGCTTGTGTAAAGCTAGGCCAAAGCCAGATTGCCAACGCTTTCAAGGCCAATGGTGGTACGGATTTATGGCCAGTATCAGATCAGTGGGTATACTGGAATATTTTTCACAAAAGCTTTCTGTAAAACATGAGTTGTGTGTTATTGAGTTATTGTTAACTACCAAAAATGTAAATATAAAATCACATGACCTTTTGTCATATGTGAAACTACAAACTGCACTATGAAGTTTGGGATCTATTTTGCAGTTAATATACTTCTATGCAAATATATATATATAGAGAGAGAGCTAAAGATATATCTCAATTATATCTAAATCCAGTTATGTTTTTTGCTTTGGATAGAGTATGGAGGGAGGCTAGAACCTGTCAAGATTGATATCGCTTTATGTTTCCTTGAAGCTGTGGTTCACACCTCTATTTGTCATTGGTATAGAATCTAAAAGTCAATTCAAAATTTCAAATGCCGTCACCAATGGAAATTTTAAAGGGATTTAAATAAGAGTTGTACCTCTTCCGAATGCAGTAATCCAAGATTGGGGTTACCCTTTGCTATAGAGGATCTGACTTTCTCTTCTGTCTCCAACCCACCAATCTGGACATTGTCAACGCAAATGCCAAGAGAAGCACAAGTAGTAAGAGATCTTTGAAGATATATGGTATATGATCTGTAAACTATAATAATCTGTGAATTTGGGAATCTGGGGATTGTTTTGTTGTGTCTGTTTGAGACTCTTCAGACCTTACCCATAAAAACCACCATAACCCAAATTGTATCTTACCAAATAATGCATCAGATGCTTGCTTTGGACTTACAGTGCCATAGTGGCTCTTTTAATAACACAGTACAAGTTAACAGCATTTTAACAAGACCTTTAAGAATCATCAATATTACCATATTTCCAGGCGGTGTCAAGTCAAAATCCTCTGGATCCTCATCCCAAAACTAATGATTGTGCTGTAACCTGAAGTAGACCAGGTCCCCAGTCCCAACAGTGATAGAAAGATAGAAGTCACCACAGATCCATAATCACTCCACAGATAAATTAGTCAATCTTTGTTGTCCCAACTGACCATAGGACAACCCCCACCCCCCAAATAATTTACCATCCACTCCCAGAGCCACTATGAGGAGAACACACCCAAAATGTGTAAACATGAATGGGAACATGTACCTCTGCTGTCTGACGGCTATCTCAAATCCTCTCCTGCCTTATAGCTTACCCTGCCACACTCAACAGAGGAGTAGGAGAGCACACCTGTCTTGATCTTAACTGCTTTAGTGCCCAATAAGGAAAGACACCCCCCCCCCCTCAATACTATCATATTTTAAGTATACAAACCCTTCAATCCTTTGCTTTCTGTCCCTTTAAGCTGGCCATACTCCTTCAGATTTCTCTGTCAGATTTCCTTCAGATCAGATCAGATCTACCAACAACCATGTAGTATAGTGTCCTCCCTGATAGAATACATAGTGATTGGAAGGTGTAGAAAGGTCCTCATATTACATGGTTTTGGTAAAACAAAATCTGATCTGAAGGAAATCTGACAGGAAATCTGAAGGTGTATGGCCAGCTTTACATCCCTGTCATGCAGGCCCTACACTTGACTTCTTTGCTTTTTCTGCCAGCTCTGGACCTTTCTTAGCTACAACAAACATGCTTTTCTACACACAAAATAAATAAAATAATAATGATTGAAAAACTATATACAAAATTAGAGTGACATCTCCCCCAATGGGGTGGCCCACATCCCAAATCTAAATATATAGAAAAAATAGTAGGGGTGAATTACAAAGTAACCATCCCCTACTGTATTGGTTTCTCCTTGAGCAAACAAGGGCAGGGGGACTTTTAGGGGCCACTATAGAAAGTAAAAGAAGGTTGGTAAGGTTCACTACATGTATACCTGAGTAAAAATAATCAGTTTTATTATTACCTCCACAGGAGGCTCATGAACAAGAAATGACATAACATGACAGTCACATAAAAGTTTCCACCATTTCTAATTACAAGACAATATCAATAAGGTATGCATGGTTCAAGTACAAAAAATACAACAAATACAGCAGGATGTAAGCAGTAGGTTCGGACGGGGGATTCCTTTAGCTCAGAATCCACCCCACCCCAACGATCGTTTCGATTTTCCTCTTCATCAGGGGGTAAAGGTGTCCTATATGGTCCTGTATAGAGGTCATGGGAGTGAAACATAAAGGTGAATGAGTGTCAGCCCATGGCCAGGGGCAATGGTGTTAATAAGTATACGGTTTAGTGATCTCACTCACAT
>CM070035.1:38669209-38680515 GCA_036250615.1 Ptychadena robeensis
CAGAGACTCATAAATAGATAGTATCTAGATTGTTGATATCAGGGGGGAAGGGGGTGTTGGAAAAAAACTACTAAGGTTTAGGGTCGAATAAGTGGTTCCGGGTTACCGGGTTACCGGAACTGTTCCTGCTGAAAAGGGCGTACCATTTGTGAACAAGCAGTAATTGGATTTAATATATTTTGGCATGAGCAGTATCTAGTGTTTTATAATAAACCTGATAGTTCCTAGTAAACTACATATCTGTAAACTACCTTTATTCATCAAAACAACCTTTGTTCTGTTAACTTGGAACATACGGCCAAACTGACCCTTAGAAAACCTGGAACAGGACAAAGATGTATTGTAACCATATTACCTCCAAAGTGAAGAATTTTGACAGCTGACAATTAAAAATGAATGGCAGTCATCATCCCGTGAATTAGCGTTATTCCTCTTGATGGATTTGTAGTCCACATCAAGCTGTCTCTGTTCTCATTGCTCCTACCTCTTGACTTATGCTAGTGAATAGGTTAATCAGCAATGGCTTTATCAGCCGCACTTAGGCAAGTATTCATAATAAAAAGCCCCATGATGGATTTTGTTACGGGTGAAAAACACAAGCATGTAAAGAGCCGAGCCTTGGATCTCTAAGCCCACTGTCTATATTGGGAAGGTGACAGAGAAGGGAACAGACAGAAGAAAAGATTAGGCTGCTGTTCTGTGATAACAAATTACATCAACAGATTTCCTGACCAAAAACATGACTCTCCAGATAAGAGAGAAGATCTGGGAACACTGACACACTGTTCTGCTAGAAGGCTCTCAGGACGCTGCTCATACAAATCAGCTCGGAAAACATTTATTTACAGCTAAAAACTCCCAGTTGGTGAAGGAGAACGGGTTTCTTCAGCCCACACATGAGCCACACTTTATCTATGGAGGAAGCGGTCTTTGCTGTGTGCCTATATCATGTATGTATGGAAAGTGACACATAGCTTTCATTGGGAGAATGGTGTAATAGAGGAAGGACAGCTGTCTCTAACAAAGCCTCGTCTTTGTGATGTGGTCTTGTCTCAACCATAATAGTTTCTCTTGGAAAAATTCCACACATACATAATCACCAACCGTTGCAATTGATCTTAAAATCAAAGATATATATGTGTATTATCAATCATTGTTCACAGTTGGTGCATATCAACTTTTACTTAAATGTTGATGTATCAGACTAGACCTTCCAAAGTAATCAGAATCTAAATATTTAATAATGCCCCCAGTATACAACTACGCATTCATTCCCCTGGTGCTTCATCCAAGTGCCTAATAAATAGACAGATATTTTTCTTTCACATCAAGTTCACATCAGGATTAAACCCAACTTAACACTTACAAGACCAATATACATGTGTTATAATACCACAATGTCACAATAATGCTGGAACAAAATAAAGGTAAGAATGGGCTTTCACGGCACATTGATCATACCAAATACAGTATTTAAATAAAGGCCTTTATTGTACATCCAACCAATAAATAAGAGTAGAATTCACTTTGATAAAACATTACATGGGGAACCTATACAGTCCAAAGGTGTTTGAACAATGTCCACTCCTCAGCCCCCCCCCCCCTTTGTGGACAGAATCTTGTGCTAAATTAAGAGGTCTTACAATAATAAATAATAATACAATAATAATCGCTATTGATATTTACCTTCTTTTTTCTATAGTCGAGTAGGGGGAGTGGAGTTGGAAGGGTAGAACAAGATGGAGGTCCATATATTTCATAGTTTGGGTAAAACATAAACGAGAATGTGAGATTGTAACGCCATCTAATATGTGTAATATGATTATCTTTTGATATTGTAGTCCTTGGCTGTCCCGTGTTGAATAGGTTATCCTCACTTTTTGCTGAGGTAAACCTTGGAATAAAATTTTGGTTGGCAATACTTACGAGACAAAACGAAAAGATAGAGACAGGAAAAAATTGTATAATTCAATAAATATTTACAGAAGGTTCAACCCTTTACAACTCTTGTCAAAGAATAAAACATAAACCAAAAGGTTTGTGCTCACTTAGGCTAGGGCTCCACTTTGCACTGGCAACCGCACAAGAGTTCATGTGGATCAACGTGACGAAGGCTTGGACCAATGGATCAGGAGCTCTGACGGGCTGTGGAGACAGCCCTGTCATAGCCCCATTGCTGTTAATGAGGGGCTTGTGCACTACACAGGGATTTTTGAGCATGAAGAGCCCAAGCTTTATACTTAACCATGTAAATGCACTTTTATCTGAACATTAAACAATCTCTTTGGTGTGATCTTTGGAAGAATTTAGCATTTGAAGTCACCATAATGGGAGGGTCTACTACATCATCACCTGGTGCACTTTAAGTCTTTTAATAAGGGAATTGTACAGCAGCTGATAGTATGTTATCAAAATAAATTCCTAGTAGAAGAAAGGATAATAGATAATCTAACGTGTAAAGGCCCCCATACACCTTACAATCTTAAGCTAGCCATACACGTGTCGGATTCCATGTCCAATCGATTCATCATCCGATCGATTCCGGCGATTCTACCGGGAATCGCAGGTGTGATCAATCGGCCAATTAAGAGTATCCATCGCAGCATACCACCTTGTCCAACGGATTCCGGCACGATTCCGTGTGCGATTCCACCTCCGATTCCACCTCACAAATGGCAACTCCCCCTGATCCGGGCAGAATCGGATGAGAAAGACCAACATGTTGGTTCTCCGTCGGATCCGATTCTGAGCCCCTGAACGATCGGACCTGATCGATAGGACAAGGTGGGCTGCATGCGATTCCGGCACAATCGTTTCGCGTGCACGCGCCCGGAATCGATCGTGCCGGAATCTGGTGCGAATCCGACACGTGTATGGGGGCCTTTACCATACACTTTCTGTAAAATCCACTTTTCTTCTACCAAACCATGTAATATGAAGACCTTTCTAATCCTTGCAATCACTATGTATTCTATCAGGGAGAACCGGCCACTTCATAGCAGTGATATATACCTTCCAGTCACTATGTATTCTATCAGGGAGGACCTGGCACTACATAGCAGTGATATATACCTTCCAATCACTATGTATTCTATCAGGGAGGACCAGGCACTATATAGCAGTGATATATACCTTCCAATTACTATGCATTCTATCAGGGAGGACCCAGCACTGCATGTCAGTGATATATACCTTCCAATCACTATGTATTCTATCAGGGAGGACCCTGCACTACATAGCAGTGATGTATACCTTCCAATTACTATATATTTTATCAAGAAGTTGTTGGGAGATCTAAAGGAATTGTATGGAGTGATCTAAAGGTGTATAGGGGGCTTAACTTATTACGGGTTTAGACCCCCTTCATATGGGAGGTCAGGAATTAAATATTCTTACACACATGCAACATGTCCATTTTGTAATAACATGGGGTTGAATTTCATTGAAAATTCTAATTCAGCACATTTAAATAAAGTCTTATAAAAATAGGAATGAGCCAATTGTACGGGGAAATTATAGTATCATCAATGTGCACAACAATTGCAAATTAGCATATAATTTTGTAATAGTTGTTAGAAAATTACAGATTTAATGGCACTTTTAAAAAATATTACATTGTAAAATGTTTTTTTTCTTTGCAATCCATATGCTATGGGTAGAGATGGGCCGAACTGTTCGCCGGAGAACAGTTCGGCCGCGAACACGGCATGTTCGCCGTTCGCCTCGCCGGCGGACAGTACGGGTGTTCGACCCGTACTGTTCGCCGGCCAGAAGAAGATGTAAATTCTTCCTCCGGCAGGATCACAACCTGTGTGATCCTGCCGGAGGAAGAATCTTTTCACTACAAGACCGGCATGAAGCCGGTCTTGTAGTGAAAAGACCGGCTCAGAACAGGAAGTGACGTCAGTGACGTCACATCCTGCGGCCGTAACCAGGAACTATGCATTCCAGGTTGCGGTCCACGGACCGGATGTGACGTCACTGACGTCATATCCGGTTTTTCCGATTCAAATTCCCCGCCTAGAGGCGGGGAATTTGAATGTGTCCGCGAACAGGGCGGACGGCGGACTTCTTTGAAGTTCGACCCGCCCTGTTCGCGGACACCCCAGGGGAGGGTTCGCGACATCCCTAGCTATGGGTTGTCTTTTTTCTTTTAACAAACATGGCATTCCTCTTTAATAATTCCATTGCCATTACTGCATTACACACGTCTGAAAACACTAATCTGTTTGCTGCAATAGTTAATTTATTTTCTTAATGTTCTGCTGTAGGTTGGTGACAGATCACCTTAACAGGCACACAGAACTGTCTGTAGCTTTTGTCTTATGAAAAATAAAGTACCACTTGTGCTGTTTATAAACATGCGAAGCTCTGACGTGTCAGAGACATGAGTAACATTGTGTAGGACAGGAAATGATAAGTAAGAAGAAGGAAATTACATCAACAGTATGTAACTTATACATTTCCCTACCAGGTAATTTAATGTCTCTTGCATTATTCACAGAACAGAAACTCTACTGTATATAGAAGGCTCTTGTGCTTTCTCAATAGCCGTAGAGCACTCAAGATGAAAGGAGTGAGCCAAGCGCGGGGTTAATACCCTGAAAAGCCAAACACTTGACCAAACATTACAGCAATCTCATTTTACATTGTTGGGCTTCATACAGCTATTTATTAAGTTCAAATAAGTTTACTTACAGTGCAGACTGGGAAGGCCATGTTAATCTCCCTGGCATTAACCAAGCTGAACTAAGTAAGTGGACATTATAGCAGTTACTAATTGTGAGCAGGAACATAGGCTGAAAGGGACTACAAGATATTTGCATAAAATGTTGAACTCAAGTGCAAAGTCATTATATGGATTTTCCACTTCATGGTTGGGTAATGTCAATTGATTAATTATTCATTGGCAGTTCTCTCTGTTGCTAAATTTACATTGTGTGTTGAGCAATGAACTGACCTATGGTTGGTTGTCTATGCATGTTGGGCAACTGAAAACCGATAAACATGGGATGCATAATTACTGGGATTGGTAGAACGTGGTTCACAATAGATAATAATCCAACTTAAAGCATTTTACCAATAAGGACAATATATTACTGACGAATGTATTTTAAGACAGAGTGTCATTGGTTCAGTGGAAGAAGTATTATATCTGTGGGGACTCACCCTCATACATCAGCTGTTTAAAGAGGTAAATCCACAAAACAGGATTCTCTTTCGGGCGTTCTGCCCATATTTATTGTCCAAAACAATGCTACCCTCATAGGGGTTAATAGCAACCAAACAAAAGTCAATTAAAAATACCAAACCTCCTGGCTTACAAACATTCAACAAGGCTTTTTCCCTTTAGCTTTAGAAAAACCCTATCACTTAAGTCCTGGTAGCAGGAGTTGCTCCATTGCTCAAGTGGCCCACCGTCTCCTACCTGGTCAGGAGCCCTGACACTCTGGTCTCAGCTCTTTTTTAAGCAACACACAAAACTTCACAGTTAGCTGCACACTGACCTGTATTAACCCTGGAGTGTACCTGAGCGGTTTCTTCCTTCCTTCCTTCCTACCCAGTTCCTTCCTTCCCATTCCAGAGTCTGGGACCTTGTAACAGAAACTAAACAAAATACCACTTAGCAACCAACAGTTGCTGTGCAATAATATCCCAGACTTATTTTTAGTACACACCACCTAAAGGGATCACAGCCTGAATATATATGGGGAATAGGGCAGTCTGGCAGGTGGAAAAGTGTATTGTGATAAAATTAAGTACACCCACCACCGCATTAGCTTGGTTCAGCACTCTTCTAAGAACAAATACGTATCAAATAAATAAATGCAAAGGTTAGCTGACTTCTTGGATGCAAGAGAGCAACAGATAAGAAGCACAATGCTTTATATTGTATGTTATTGTAACTGCAATGCCACTTTAATTAATTATGCAGATTTACAGATACGAAAAATGACTCTGGAAACTTGTTTAGGCTTATCAAATGTTACTGACTGGTTTTATCTTTAAATGATTGTTTTGTAAATGGTTTAATTACAATTTGTTTCAAGGCCAGTAATCTTATCTTCAGCATTCACAATGGTTCCATCTTCTGTTTTGTAGTTTGGGTTGCCAGCCACAATAAAGGGGAAGTCTTTCATCTTTATACATCACCCTCTGCTGGTGGGAGGATAGTCTTCCTCAACAGCTTCTAGAACAGGGCAGAGCAAACTTTTTGACTGGGAGTTATAAAAATTGACAGAGGGGCTGCTGCCTGGGAAAGTGACATTCCGTGTCTCTCTGTAAAGGTGGGTTTACACGTATAGATTTTTTCTTCAATCAACTGCCAATTAGATTTTTTGTTTGATGTCGTTGTTGAACATCGTTCGTCCATTTACCGAATGTAACGTTCGATTTTTTTGCACGTCCATCCCGATATCGAATGAAAATATATTCCAAATTACAACGACAGATAAAAATTTGCCAACATGTTGGTTACCCTTTTGAACATTTTTTTGTTCGGGGTCGAACAAAATTTATCCATCCAACAAATTGGCCATTCTTGATTTTTGTTCAATCAACCAAAAAATCATTCATTCTTCTTTGATTGAACGAAAAAAATCTACAGGTGTAAACCCACCTTTAGTTTCAGTGAGGCTGCCACTGACTGTGTGAATTGAGCCTTAAGGCGCAGATACATGCATAGATATGGGCTAAATCTATGGCCACTTTGAGCGCTCATGGCCATCTATCTGGCGCATATCTAATGCGGCCATCCCTGTTATCGAGCAGGGTTGATTGGGTTATTGACAGGGTTATCGGACATGACGGTAAATCACGGTTGATGTCCATTGCTTTGGACGGGGACTGCGGGTTCCCATCCAAAGTATTGACTGAGTTGGATGACACAGTGGTGCTCCGCCTTCAGCTCCTTTAATATTGGGCTCAGCGCAATGATGTCATGGCCATCAACCCATGTATGGCAGCCTTTACTAAATGAAGGCTGTTATAAAGAAAAGATGTGGTTAAATAAACGAATGTATCAAATAAATATGTATATTAACAAAATTTGCCCAATCACGCTTAAATAAGCTTATCTTAAATAAGCGTCTATCTCTGCCAATTTTGGACAGTGTCACTTCAATATCATGCTTTGCGTCATCCCTATGGAACAAGCAGAGGGTCCTGCCACCCAAATAACAATGGCTTCCCCAATGGATGCAAATGTAGCTAAGTCTTTTGGGGTTATTGCTGAAGCTGTGGCACGTCTAATTAAGAATGCACAGTGTATATGTATGAACAATGTTATAATTGAACAGAGCAGGCCTTCAATATAAAAATTAACCATGAAAGATGCAGAGCAAAGACAATTACTTCAACAATTAAACCATAAATAAACTATATATATTTTTTTATTATATACAGTATCTACCTAAATTAAAATACGGTATTTCACAACACTGTGTATGTTATAAATATTCATAATGTATGGCAGACTAGAATTGTCTAGAAAATACATTTCTTTTAAAGCAATTTTTAGCAATTGAACGGCATGAGAGTCGCAGTCATCAAGCAGACACAGGACACTGAGCTCTCTGAGCCTCGGACGCATCCTTTGACCTTGAGCAAAATCATTTCTTCTCCCCATGTCTCTGATCATGAACAGATTACTTTATCTCCCAGTGTGTGACCTTCGCAATCTACAGCTGAGGGAGGATAGGGATATCATGGCTCTCACACTGTACCTCTCACCAACAGATGGCTGCTCAATCTGGAAAGAAGTTCAGATCCAAAATTGATATTTTTATAATACAGTATAATGCTGTCAGGCTTTTCTATTACACCAAAATTTGTATTTCACCCCTTGGGCTCGGGTTGAAAATATTTGTTAAAATTCCATATTTATTTCTTACACTGATGTGCGTGCTGATAGAATTTGGAATCATTTTTCGTGTAATGCCACGGATTGAATATCAGTAACGGTACATTGCTTGCACCTTAGTTTATAGTGACTAATAGGAATGACCCTGAACAGTGTAGTGCGAAAGGACTCTGTAATGTGCCGTATGTCATACTGATGTGCTTGTCATTCGTCATTACAACAGTCAGTTACCAAGTATATAAGATGCTGTGCTCTATACACCATACATATACCCATTGTAGTTTTACTGCTTATATTTTGTACATTCCCTGTTCCTAAAAAATATTGTTAACATGTTCCCTACAGTTTGTTTAGTTATTATTTAAGCAGTTACCTATAGTGTATAATAATTGACAAATGTATAGATCAGACATGGGCAAACTAAGTCCTGAGGGGCAAAACCAGCCCGTTTAGTCTTGTAATTAAGCCCTTTGCCACCTTGGTGTCAAGGCACTTTGGCTGACTTATGCTCTTTCCCTGCAATAAGTGGAGATGATTCCTATAAAATTCTTCCTCCAGCCAGACCTGGTACAGACAGAGGAAGAATGATTTTCACTAGAGACCTGGTAGAGACACCTAATCTCTAGTTCTTTATTGGGCACAGACAGGAAGCGACGGCCGTTTGACATCATTTACGAATTAGGAACAAGGAACTGTGCACGTTCCATATACCCGAAATGATGCCAGGGTCACTTCCGGTATAGCGCCGATTTGAATCTCCCCGTGAATAGGCGGACGTCTGACTTTTGTTAAAGTCTGATCTGCCTGTTCACGGATGGACACGGCCTAAGTTCGGCCATCACAAGCCACCAGTGCAAAGCTAGCCTGGTGGCCTGGTGTCAAGAAGGGCAACTCTGAAGCCACTTTTTTTTCCAAGAAAAACATCAAGGACAGGCTTATATTCTGCAAAAAGTACTGAGATTGGATTGCTGAGGACTGGGGTAAAGTCATTTCTCTGATGAAACCCCTTTATAAATGTTTAGGCATCTGGAAAAATGATTGTCCAGAGAAGAAAAGGTGATCGCTACATTTGGTCCTGTCTCATGCCAACAGTGAAGCATCCTGAGACCATTCATATGTGGGACTGCTTCTCATCCATGAAAGGGGGCTTACTCCAAATTTTGCATCCTTAAATAAATAATGATACCAAAACATCCTCTGACAGCAACTTCTTCCAACCATCCAAAAACAGTTTGGTGAATAACAATACCTTTTTCAGCATGATATAGCAATGTACCATAAGGCCAAAGTGATAACTGAGGGAACATAACTTCTGAAATCCATAGCCAGGGAATTCCACAGACCTTAATTTAACTGAGAACTTGTGGTCAATCCTTAAGCCCTGTTTACACCCCCCCCCCCCCCCCCCCCCCCCCACCTGAAAAAGGTCAACAATGCAAATAATAACTCTCTACATAAACTTGTAGATGTAATTGTCAATAAAAGCATTTAAAATGCCAAAATGCTTGTAATTGTACTTCAATACACAAATTTAACTGACAAAAAATCTAATCTGAAGCAAAAACCTTTGGAAAAACCAACATTTATGCCATTTTTAAAACGTTTGGCCAAGACTGTACAGTTGTGTTTAACTAAAGCTACTACAGCTCATGTATAAAAGAACTATGGCGACCGGCCAAGGATGGGCATCAGTGGAAAACACCGACCCTATCCATATTGGTGTTCTGTCCTTTTTCCTATACAGATTCAAGTAGAAAATCATTGTTTCTGCATTTGCCACTGGGCCACAGACTGGATACTGGTACACTGACCAGTATATTACTTTTAAAAGTTGTTGACAATAGTAGGGGAATCTTCCAATGGATGCAGCTTTTATATAAATAATTGTAAAAGTAAGTATAAAACATAGCCTCTCAACTGGTAGAGATTAGCTCTCCAGAGCAGGAAATAAACCAAAGTTCTGAAATCAGCCAAAATACAAGAAAAGAGAAAACTGTTTCAAGCATCTGCTGATATAATAATAACGTTTTTGAGAATTTTGAACTGTCAAAACACATAAGGGTGGAGTATGTAGAGTCAATATAGTATTACAGTTTGATGACTACTTTGCTCTGGGATGTTTATTGGATGTTGTGCTGGATAGGGCACTTTAACCAGGTGCAGAAAACTGAATTTGCATTCTCAATAAATTCATTATCAAATGTATTACACTTTCATGCCTTGTCAACTCTGTGTTTTCAGCAAGCTGCTTGCAGCAGGTTTTACACCTGATATTTCAAGACAACATTTTTCAACAATATCTCAGTGTTGATTAAATATTATGATGTGCCATGGTTATTTTTATTCCTATTGACAGACAGAGCATCATCAGCACAGCATTCCCTAACGAGCTGAAGTTAATTGAGGCCAGAGTTTTCCGAAGCAGCGCACCATGTCGCTGAGTATGGCAGCCAGTGTGTTCTGAAGGATTCTGGAAAAATGAGTTTTCATTATGGTGGTGGGGTTAGAGTGTAGCATTTAAATTAGGTTTTACCTGAGATCACGTGTATGATCAGTCAATACTTTCTCTATATTTATACAATGAATATGTATTTAAAGTTGTCTACAGCATGAAGGGCCTGTGGATCAGAACTACATCATATAATAGGCAATGCATAATGCAAGACATGGTGGGTAAACATGTATAACACAGAGTTAAATATAAGTAAGAAAAACATCAGGCTTCTTGTGTGTTTTAGAATGAGTCTATGTTTAAAACATTTAAGTTGTAGAGCAGCCATACTCAACCTGTGGATCAGGATCCCATTGGGGTCAAAAGTATTCACTACGTTCACTGAAAGCATCAGTGCTGCTGTTAGCGAGGGTAACTCCTAACTTAGGAAGTTTAAAGCTTTGCCTCCTAACTTCCCACCCCAAACATAATCTGCACAAGTGGAGTGGGATATTGGAAGGAGGGGACATTATTTGGAACACAGAAGTGACACTCCAAGCTGACACTTCCGCGTTCCAAATACAGGAAGTGTCACTTCTGGGGTTGCAGATCTGAAAAGGTTGAGAACCACTGTTATACAGGGAGTGCAGAATTATTAGGCAAATGAGTATTTTGACCACATCATCCTCTTTATGCATGTTGTCTTACTCCAAGCTGTATAGGCTCGAAAGCCTACTACCAATTAAGCATATTAGGTGATGTGCATCTCTGTAATGAGAAGGGGTGTGGTCTAATGACATCAACACCCTATATTAGGTGTGCATAATTATTAGGCAACTTCCTTTCCTTTGGCAAAATGGGTCAAAAGAAGGACTTGACAGGCTTAGAAAAGTCAAAAATAGTGAGATATCTTGCAGCTTTCATTCAAAATAGTCAACAGGGTCGCAAGAAGCACGTGGAACAACAAAGGCACAAAATAACTGCCCATGAACTGAGAAAAGTCAAGCGTGCAGC
>CM070035.1:38694594-38790042 GCA_036250615.1 Ptychadena robeensis
TTTTTTTTAGGAGGGGTATATTTGCCATATTGTGGGATTTTTAGGGTGGCAGTTTTATGTGGGTGGGGGGTGGTGCTGGTGATCAGGGTGGTCATGGTGATTTTAAAAGGGGTGGCCAGCCAAATGAGTGCTTTAGAGAGGACAGTTTTGTGTTCAAATGGGGGATAAGTCTGTCTTATGAATTAAGATGCCAGGACTTAACACAGTTGCAAACAGGAGGGAGGGAGAAAGCAAGGTAAGTATGTTGTTTAGATTTAAGTTAAGATTGGGGAGTGCTTTGCCCAGATAAAGACAGCTAAAGACAGTAAAATCTACAATTATAATGGGTTGAAAACCTTAACACATTGTATGCCACACCATGACTTAAATTTGATAAGTATAATTTAACAAACCACATGTATTCAGATTTGTTTCAAACTACATATTTTTATTGAAATTATAGACATAATTGTGCTTGAAAACATGATGATTGTGCACTGTGCAAAATGTCAGTCCCATGGCAGTTTATTTCTGTAACACTACTGCCTACTTACTCTGTTATAATATATTTCATTGTACACTATAATAACACTTTATCAGGGATCATATAAAGGAGACCAATGTACAATTCAAGTTGTGAAATGTATATGTCATTCATTATGTTATATCATAGAAATAGGCAACAATACCAATACTGCCATGGTATGAATACATGAAAAAAACCTTTGCAATCGCTGGTTTAATCTGAGAGCTGAAACTAGAGACCAGTTCACAGGAAATTGTTCTGAATAACTGGCAAAACAAGACGCATGATGAGTAAACAACAATGTCACCATGGAAGGAAATGAATGGAAAACTTTGTTAGACCAGCTTTCCAGGAAAACGCTAAGCAGAACCGAAGAATTAAATAATATGTGGAAGCAGCCATTCACTCCGCATGACCTCAGCAACAAAGTTTTCAGTCTGGACAGTCGCGTATCATTCTTCTAGAAATGGAGACAAAACATTTTCAATTGTGTTTTGCAGATTATGCAAATGTTCATGATCATTACAGTACGGAGTTATTATGGTATGTGCAAGTGTTTGGACCCTTAAAAGCCCTGACCCTTACATGCATACTAAAATATCATACCTTAACTTGATTCAAAATGAGTCTGTTCTGCTTAATATTTTGCCACTGATTGAGAATGTGGATCAGCTTTCTAGGCATCAAACTGCCTTGTACAAGGAAGGCATGGAAAAAAGTCACATGATCCCAATACCCAGAAGTTATTCCCAGTCAGTGTTGCAAAAGACATGGGAAGCTGAGAAAATGCAAAGAAATATCAAGCATTTCAATAATACTCTCAATGAAAAACTCCTTTTTTTAATAACGAGTATTTGTATTAAACTTTTCTTTACTATGTCTCTTTCAGGTCCCCAATATCTGAATGCTTGATATTAAAGTGCTTCAAATTGTAAGATTCTGCCTGTAGTCTTGCTGCTGGTCTACAATAAAGGCCCCCATACACGTGTAGGATTCCATGGCCAATTGATCACTCATCCAATTGATTCCGGCGATCTCAGCGGGAATGGGAGCTGCGATCAATCTGCCAATTAAGAGTATCCGATCGCTGCACACCACCTTGTCCAATTGATCACGTCCAATTGATCAGGGGCTCAGAATTGGATCCGACAGAGAACCAACATGTTGGTTCCATCAGATTGATTCAGGGCCAATCGGGCAGTTCTCTGTCGGATCCAATTCTGAGCCCCCGATCAATTGGACGTGATCAATTGGACAAGGTGGTGTGCAGTGATCGGATACTCTTAATTGGCAGATTGATCGCAGCTCCCATTCCCGCTGAGATCGCTGGAATCAATTGGATGAGTGATCAATTGGCCATGGAATCCTACACGTGTATGGCCAGCTTAAGAAAGCAAAAGTATCCTAGAAATGGAACTTCAAGAGACCAAGCAATGTACAATATGTAGCTTACCTTATTTTAGAGCAGAATCTACAAAACCTTTTATTTAAAGAAAACCCAGAGATCAGATACACATTCACATCCCTATGAGCATTCCGGAATTTCTGTTCTGAATGCAGTATGGGAAGTATTTCTCGCTCTGACCTCCCCTGCACATCTGTCGCACCATAAATGATGCAGGGAATGTGAGGACCCAGGAAGGATTTTACAATACAATATACCGTATTTTCCGGCTTATAAGGCGATTTTTGAACACAGGAACATGTGTGCAAAAGTCAGGGGTCATCTTATACGCCGGGTGTGACTGGCAGGGGGGTGCAGGGGACCATCTTAGGGAGCTGGAAGATCTGCTCCCTGGATCTGTGCTCCCTGGGCTGCGTAATGGCTGACAGAAGCAGAAACAGAGAGACTTCGGAACAAAAGAGCAGTGTTACCATGGCTACGGGATGCTTCTCCATCATCCCAGCCAATAACAAACGCAGGAGAGAACACACCCTCTCCCCCTCTAGCTCTGCTGTAGAAACAAAACCAAAACTTTGAACATTCATAGCACGAAAACCATTAATAGTATAATGATGAAACTTTCAGGGTCAGTAATACTCCCCTACTACTACTTACACCCCGAGTTTTACCCCTCTAGCTACAACACTTATAATTTACATTTTAGCTAAAATCCAGCTATCAGATAAAGCTCCTTCATCGCCAGAGAGATATACTCCTATATGCAACATTTAACTTGCCTACATTGAATGCATATATCTTTAAATCCCTGCATGGTAGAACCTTGAAATTTTGTGGTTTACTAGTTAACCACTAAGACTATATCCATGCAAATTTTCTGAGCATAATCCTTCCTACTAAAAGCCCCCTATAAAATATTGCTTCCCTATGAGCATGAAGCACTACTCTGCTGCATACATGCTTTCACTTATCCTATCCTTACTAATACAAAAAAATATCAGACGTCTAAGGGTGTTGGAGATCTGTGGGTTGAAAGTCAGAGTAGACATACATTTTTTTATTTGGCGTTGGAAGAGAGGTAGTCTTATACGGTGAGAATATACCAAACTCTATATTTTAACTGGAAAAGTTGGGGGTCGTCTTATATGCCCAGTCGTCTTATACACCGGAAAATACGGTATATGGAGAGAACAGCCTCATCACTGACGTCACGGAGGTGGGTCCAAAGAGTGATAAACATTCAGGACACTGCTGCTAGAGAAGAATGCTTGCTGGGAGCAGGTAAGCTACCCTAAGTGTACCTCAGGTTTCCAGTTATTGGGGAATAAATATTTTCCCCCAAGCTGCACTCAGGCTTGCTACATATTAGTCATTCACTGATTTGGACCATCCTGACATGCTTTACTTGTAAGTAAATTAATGGTGGAAAGGGAAAGAAGAACAATGGTGCTTAGTGAGCGTGGAGGGAAGAGTGGACATAAATAATAATTCAGGACATGGAATACAATAGTGGCAGACAGTTAATGGTGTGAAGAAACAGTGCTGTGGGGTAGAGGCAACAATAGTGCCACGTAACAGGTATGGAGAATAGCTACAGTAACAATAGTGACAGTGACAATAACTACAGTAGCAATGTCGATCTGGGGGTGTAAAGAGAATACTGGTATGGAGTGAGATGATACAATTGTGAATAGTTGGGGTGTTGAAAGTATGCCTTTCAGCTTTGGTTGTTCTTGCCAACACTATTCTCTCAATATTGAACTCTATTATTTATACACTATACTTTAAAAGCAATCCCTCTTGCAATGTTAATTATTGTTTCTGAATGACTGAATTATTAAAAACATACAATTATAACATATACATTTTGATATACATTTAGGAAATTTAGACCATTGTTGTTTGGAGATTTTGGGGGGATTTGGATCAAGGGTTGTCATATTTTGGTTTTGGTCCCTTGAATCATAATTACATATACATATAATTCATGTTGCTTATGGTTTAATCTCCATGTGCCATGTTAGGTACTTTATTTAAAGGAAATTTTATTTTAATTTTTTTTTGTGTTTGTTAGATTTATGAAACAGAAAGCGTACAGGGCCACAGAGTCTCTAGTTTCTGGTTTTAGTCTTAAGAAGCATCTCAGGATGTTCTGGTTAATACCAAAGTTTTAGTAATGTTTACCATTTGTGAGTGAGCGCCCGAAATGCAATTACCATGGAAACATCAAAAACGACTTTTCATTGAGTGTTTCATAGTAATTCATCCATGTACAACAGCTGGACCATAAAACATTGTTTGTGTGTCTAGGATGCCAGAAAAATGCAGCAAATAAATGAATTCAAAAGAAGTTTTTGTAGATATTTTAGGTCTGTTATTCAACAATGCAGTCCAAAAAAAAGATGAATTTGTCTTTATGTTTTTTTTTTTGAGTGAACACCACAATGGTTTGTTGACATATTTATAAAAATATCTGGGAAATTACTTAAGTTGCTCTAAATCCATTTATAACAAAACATATTGTATATTTGGTGAGGTTCAATTGCTGGATAGACTATGCTGGAAGACATTGATAACATATTTTCCATAATGCTTAACCTCCCTAGCGCTCTTGTGAGGTCCAGATTTCTGTACCATAGACTCAAAATATGTCCATCTCGTAGGGTCTAGTAGACATCCTGAATATAACACACAATTACATTTAAAAAATGTAATTATTAAAAAGTATCGTCTGCATGATAAAATCTCTTAAATATTTCTTCTGTAGATTTCTAAACTGTATGTATTTATATTTATATTTTGTTCATAATAAAATTTTTATTCAATTGGAAATATGTTTTGTGGGTTTTTTTTTGCATTAAATTGTATTGGATAGCACAATTCCCTTTGGGTTGCAATAGGGAAGCCTTGACGTTGTGCATGTGATAAAGTTATTCTATAGACCAGTGCTTTTGGTAACTGTAGGAGGTAGGTATATCAATATCCTGAAACTATTAACCCCCCTACCGTTCCTGGCGGTCCCAGATCGTCCAGCTCTGCCCTGTTAGAACTGCACTGGATGAGCTAGGTTCGTCAGGCAGAGTTCGGAGCCACAGAAGAGCAAACTCACTGCTTCGTGTGGCTCCGATCTAATGAAAAAGGCAGCTGCAGGGGAACAGATCACTCCCTCGCCCCCCCCCATGCTCTCCTCTATGTAACCTCCTCTATGTAACCTGGCACATCTGCAGCGCCATCTAGTGGTTGCAGTGCTAATTTACCTGATACAGTGAATTATTGAAATCTTCATTATCTGATATTGTGAGTTATTTACAAAGCATCTGAACATGTTATTATATTCAGGATGTCTACCAGACTCCTGTATGGACAGACTTTGGGAAAATCTTTTTTTCCATTAAAGTCTATAGTGCGCTTTTGGTACAGAAATCTGTATCTCAGCAGTGTGCTAGGGAGGTTAATAAATGACAATGAATTTCCTAATTATTATATTTAAAATAACAACTTCCCAGACAGTGTCAGTGAAGGCTGCACATTGATCTGCTCCCTTTGCATTAAATATATAATATAATTTTTATACATCTACTTATAGAGATGCAAATGGAGGGTTCTGTTGCATTAGTTTCAGCTAGTCTTTCTGATTCCTGGTGACATGGCTTACCTTCTATTATTCCACCTGTAATACTTTTTGTAGAATTTCTCTGGTATAGTTCTTGCAGATGTATTCTGACCATGTATGTTTTATTTACTCTATGTGAATATCACAGCAGCAGAAAACCTGTCACCTCACCTGTCTCTAATGTCCATCCTATGTTATGCTCATATTTGTGCATCTGTGATTGGTGGTTTTCTTCTCCGATACTTCAGGAAAGATACGGAATTTCTGTAGTATCTTTTGCTTTTTCCATTGGAATAATTCAATATTTTGCTTCAGTGGTAAGGATTACCAAAAAAGGGATAAAAATCACCAAAATTGTTAATGAATATAATAATAAAATATAGATGACTGTTTGCATGACTGCACAATTGAAGTGAATAGTCACCTGATTCTTGCTCTTTGAACACTTCCTGGACACTCTAGGACAGGACAGGAGTAAAACTCTTCTGGCTTTGGTGAAGTTATAATAATCACTTTATATGGGGTTCCAAGCAAACTCAGATGAACTGATCTATGACGAGGATCCATAAAAATAAGGCTTTGAAGGAGCCACATTGGAGAAACTTGCAGGTGTTACATCCATCTTGCTTGTGTTCCAAACCCACAAATACAGCTTTTTTAACATTAAGTGCAGTTTGTTTTTATTATTAGACAACTGCTGTATATTGTGACATTTTAGGAATGTATCTTTGCAGACTGATAGGTTCACTACAAACTCCAAAGGAGTTCTAAATCTTTATTTCAGTCCAGACAGAAACCACAAGTAACGTTTTACAAGATCCAGTTATTCACTTGTTGTAAATGAGAATTCCAGAAGTTCCTTCTCTGATGAACTCAGAGCAGCTGTCTGTACTCTGTCTACTATGGACTAGGGAGTGTCTGCTTTCTGCTCAAAATGACACCGCTTAGAACTTATGATTACACAGCCAAGAATGAAATGCTAAAACACATGCAAATATAGAAACACGAAATAAGTGCAGCTCTAAAATTGTTATTCTATCTTTAAATGTATCTTTAAAATGCATGCAGAGTAACAGAGGGATGAGCACACCAGTCTGCTTCTTCTTATGTCATTATCCAATCACAGGGCGAGGATAGAGAGGAGACTTGTTAATCCTCCTATACTGCACTGAAGAAATATCAGGTCTCCTCCTCTTCCAAAGAGTGATGTGCTGGATTGAGAATCAGAGCTGTTTAAATTTCAGAATTAAAAACCAGAAATACCAATCCCTACATGTTAAATTACTCTGATATAGGCATTTAAGTGGGGCATTTAGATGTTTGTTTGAAGTTTTATTAAAAAATGTTGGGCAGTGGAATTTACTTCAAGTATATAAGCATGTGCTGACCCAGCTCCAACTCTCATATATGTATCTAGGACAGTGGTCCCCAAACCAGGGGGGTGCAGAGGTATTCAAGGGGGAGGGGGAGCACAACTAGGGGGCTAAGGGAGGGACAAGCAGAAAGCCAACCATGAAGGAACTAGCTGCACAGCTGACAGTAAGCAGAGTGCATGTAATGTGTGTGTTTGTCTTTATGTGAATGATTCATGTCTCTGCATGAGTGTAGTGTGTGTGTCTCTATGTGAATAATGAATGTTTCTGTATGATTGGTGTGTGTGCATGATGCATGTATCTGACTAGTTGATATGAAAACCAAATAAAGTTATATGAGTTGTATCTCAAATAAAGTTTAAGGGTACTAGCACTAGTACACAATACTGCAATGCAAACACAGCTAGTGTAAAATGGCCCTCAACCTGAACAGTTTAAAAAGGAGGGACCCTGCAGGGAAAGTATGGGAACCACTGGTCTTGGGCAATAATTTCCTATATCAGTGTATGTGAATTTAAAGCAGATGACTAGTCCCTTGCTATGAAGCATCATCATCATAAAAGAAAACTTGATACATTGTAAATAACATGGCAGGTTTACCTCAATTTATAAGCAAAGACTACAAGACTAGAAATACTTGTTTTAAATTTTGTGAGTCAACTGCAAAGCCCCTAGCATGGCATCATCAGCACAATTGCTAGAGATGTGGAGTATGTTTGTGGTAACATTACAAAAAAATGTATTGTTCTAGAACATGTATTTTCTGCATAAATTAATTTAAAATCAAGTAAAAAAATTGAAATTGAACTTGAACCTAATTTATGCAAAAATTTATGCAAGAACAATACTTAGTTTTTTTGTAATGTTTCCACAACCCTTTTACATCTCCAGTCGTTTTGTAAATAACTCCTAAAATAAGCTATAAAACTATGAGAAAAGTAAACTGTGTTAAATTCTTGGAAAATTCTATTAAACAATTTGAAATCACAATGCAAATACACTACTCCATGTCTGGCACTTACATGTGTAGATGGTGGAAATGGGTCCTTCAGTGTAAATGATACTTTAAAAGGTTGTTCAGGCATAACCAAACAACACAGGTCAGAAATACTATGACAGAAATAAATGGTTTTACTCTCCGGTTTTATACTATCAAAGTTGTCAGGGGGTGGAGTTAGACTTACAAAAATGAGAAGACGATTGTTCCAGTTGGGCACTGACCAGTCTGGTGCAGGTTATTGTTTTCCATTCCAATGACTGTCAACACATGATTGTTGCCAGACACCAGCTGTCCAGGCACACATTACGGGTGAGTGCTTTCATATCACAATTAAGGTTCAAGCCTATTCCTTTTTCTTTTTGAATGATTGGTACATACTATTGGTACAATATTGTTAAATGGACAGGAGACTCATTAGTCACCTTTTATTTAAATATACCCAATTATGGCAACTATATAAACAAAACTTATGCCTGATCTAACTCACAAGCAAGCCATTAGGAGAATGCTAGCACATGGCTAATGATATGTAATCATGGAACTGTCTAAAATAACTCCCTTTTAGTAGACAATGCCTAAACACAAGTTTTTTTCTGTTTGTTTTCTAAGCAACAGTGTCAAAATAAATGTCTATGCTATTTGTATGCTGACTCGATGCTGCAACATAATGTGAGATGGAAAGGGAAATGGGTGAACTGTGTTCAAGTGGATGTTATTACCCAACCAAAGAACAACATCACAGGAGTGATCATTATACAAATATACTGTATATATTATATATGAAAAAATAAGAATACTGAAATCCAGCGCAAAGAAATGTAAAAGTACATATGAAGCAGCTATGATGTTTCTACTCATATAGTCAGAAGATCGGAGTTTTTTTATCGGTCTATCCTCCCATACTACAAACTGAACCTCAGGAATGGTATTTTTTCTAAGACAGACGGCTTTCTTCTATATATCGCAAAATGCTGAAACAACAAGCTGACCTGTGAAGGATGCCTATTTCCAAGATCAAACGTTCCCATTGTCATGCTAAAACATTTGACAGAAAAATCACAATACTATCAGTGAGTATAAGGCATATTCCGCAACACAAGCAGAGAGAACAATAGTAGTAACACACAAACATACCTTCAAGCTAGAAAGCAATTTATGCATACTGGAGAAAATACAAGGAGGTATTACACCACTATAATTATCGTGTGAATAGTCTGGATTTATACAATGCAACAGAGCAATATAATACATAGTCAGTCATCATCATTATTATCATCAACTTGTTTAAAAATAGAGACAATTTCTTTTTAATAATGTTGTACACAGAAAATAAAACATTACACAGGTGTGAATTTGATGTATATTGTATAAAACTAGATGGTGCTCATTTGTCATTTATACATATGCACAATGGATCAGCATGAATAAAAGACCAAAATGAAATGTGTCACCAATAGCTGTAAGGACACAGATCTGATGGCATTACTTTATAGGTGTCTGTATATTCCAATGTGTGTGTGTATCACTGAGTGATCATTGAGAGAAGGGCCAGTTTGGAAGACTATCCCTTTATGATTCCTTTATTATCACTTGTAATGTTATATTATTTATGTCAGTTGTTAGTGGTATTATAACAAAATGAAAGCAAATGGGAATAATTGTAATTGTTACTCAGCCACCAAATGGAAGTTACCATAGTTGTTGTTTTTTTTAACCACTCCGCTGTATGAGACACACACTAGCGTCTGTCCAAGGAAAGAAATGCAGGTGAACTGGCGCCCTGCTAGTCGGAGCTTTGCCTTTCAAATGGCAGAGTGGGAGATACCTGAACCATAGCACCCCATACACCCTCCTGCTCAACAACTTAGCCAGCGAACGTAAGCATAACCCGCTCGCCCAGGCACATTAACTCTGCCTGCTGAACAATAGCAACCCCCCCCCCCCCCCCCCCCCCCCCCCCCCGCATCAACAACTCAGCCATCAGGGCATAGGGGCCCCTAAAAGGCTAGAAATGGGCCTATGTGTATATGATCGGGCAACTTGCCAGATCGTCCCTCTGCCAATATTGTGTAAGTGAGCTGGGCACAAGCTGCCTGCTTACACACACAAAGCAGAGAGGAGGGTCGGTGTATACTGAGGAGCACAATATGCTGAAGGCATGACATTTCTGCTGACACATGAACTGTAGACCTCCAAACTTCAATGGCTTCATTGGACGAGATTCCATGACCAAACAAATGCATTCAATTACCAAGAGCAATGAAAAGTATTGGATTCAGTGGTGTAAAGTATGCTGCCTTTTGCAGTGAAGACTTGTTTTCTGTAGACTAGAATCATGATTTTCTGTCTAGCAAACCAATGGATGTATCTGGGTAATACATTTCTGGGAGAAAACCCCTAGACCTTGTGAAAAGCTTTCCCAGAAGAGTTAAACCTAGTGCTAGTTGATGGGTGTGTAAAAGCAGGTGTCCCAGTACTATTGTCACAGATCCCAGCAGGACTAGACGATCTGTGTCTGCTGTAGCTGCTTCCAGCTCTAAGAACCATCCTTGATACCAGGGGTTAAGTTTCCATCCCTGGAGCTCCCTCTGCTGGATGCTATAGTTCTGCATTACCTATCAGCTGCTCCACCCACCTGCTTTTTATGAGGGTGCCTCAGGTGACAGGAAGTCGCCTGATCTTTGGGTCTCATGTGTTTGCTTTCAGTCTCATGTTTTACCTGCCTGACATCCAGGTTTATGACCCCCTGCTTATTCCTCGGAATACTCTTCCTTCTTGATCCTCGTCACTTCATCCTGGTACCTCTCCTGACTCCCTGGCTTCTGACTCTTGGCTTGTTCATCGGACTTCTCTTACTTCTAAATGCTTGGCACTATGTATTGGTTCAGCAGCCATCTTGCACAGGTGCTTTCTGGGATCGCAACCTGGGGATTACCTGCAGCCAATTCCAACTTCCTTTGCGGGGAGCTCTGGTGAATACCAGGTGTCCCTTAGAATCTGCGCCCCAGATTGCACCCCTGCCAACCGTGCAAGTTGCTCCAGTGAGTCCACATCCGAAAATCACCGTTGTCACCACTGCTCTGGTGTCACCCGCCGTGACAACTTTAGTTAGTATATTATATCACATACATTGTATGAATTTCTATTCATTATTTGTTGACCTTAATTTTAATAAATGATTGTATAACACATTTATATATGTAACAATGAAAAAAACTTTTATTAGTTGCTATGGAGCTATCTCAACCTCTTGACCATGAGGTCACAGTGGAAAAATACAAATTAATTTATTATGACTGTATCTTTTTATTTATTTGTTGTTGTCTTATTGATTGTTTTTGGTAAATAGGGATATAGATTTGTGTTTCTTGTATTGTATTCAGATTATGAAAAGCACCAATATATTGTTTATGTCTGTCTATTTTAGGATTTATAATTACATCTATGGCCTTACTGTTGAATGTAATGCTATTCTGTCAGTAAATAGAAATGGGCTGTAATTCTACATTACTACTACAGTATAACAAAATTAGATTGTCTCACCACTAACAAATTACAGTAAAAGTTAGAATCTGAACATTTACTTTTCTTATCACTCAGAAAAATACAAGAAATACATTCCATGTGTTGGCACAAGACAACAGTCTTCATTATAGAGTATGGTGACTGTGCGGGTAACGTTTTACATGTAGCATGTAGTTGTACTCCACCTCAATATGCTGCACTTGCCAGGTTTTGATATGCACTGTTGAGGATCACTCTGCTTTACCTCCCTGCAATACCAATCACTTGGCTCCATCTAGTTGCACACAGGCACGGTATTGTTCCCTTTATGTTGAAATGTAACTTTGTATTATTATCCTTGCCTGAGCATACAAAGTGGATAAAAGATTGCAAAGCAGCATGCATTAGAATACATTTATTATTTGCTAATACACAATTCTAATACTATCTATTTACCTTTCTACGGTGAAGTACAGAGTAAAATAGGAACCCTTGGGCTGTGTTAAAATGACCAAGACTGTGTAAATTACATATATATGACTATGGTACAGACATTAGATTGTGAGCTCCTCTGTACAAGGGGGCCTGCTGCTCCTAGCTGCCTCTTCTTTTTTTCTCACTTTTCCCAATTTCCTGGGTAGAATTCCCAAGTCTAGCTTGGGGGGAAAACACTTTCTAAAATTGGTAATCTTAAGCTGGACTTGGCTGGTGAAATGTAAACAAATCTAGGCGGCAATGCGTAATTCCACTATCTGGCTTTGCGAGTTAAAAAACCTATGCTCTGCTTTTGGTGCAGAAATCTGCATCTCAGTGGACTGCCAGGGTGATAACAATCTTTGTACCGCTTTTGGCATAGAAAACCAGATTGGACTACCAGGGGGATTAAAGCGCACCTAAACTCAAAAATAAAAAAACACCCAAAAATTTGAGATGGTCGAATTTGTTTTAAAAAATTTGACGATTTCGAGTTAATTGCAAAGCCCCTGAACATGATATCATCCCCAAATTTGCTGCAGATGTACAGAAAGGTTGGGGGTATACTACAAAAAGAAAGAATGTCTCTAACACAAATAGTTTTTGCACAAATTAAGTTCAAAGTCAAGTCAAAATTTCCAAAAAAACTGAATTTCGACTTTAATTTTGAACTTAATTCATGCAAAAACTACATTTGCTAGAGTAAAACTTTTTAAAAAAATGTTCCCCCAACCCTTCTCTACATCTCCAGCAATTTTGGTGATGATACCATTTCAGAGGCTTTGCAATCAGCTCACAAAGTTAGCAAGTCGAAAAATTCGACCATCTCTACAAAAAAATAAAATTTTTACTTACCTCTAAACTGTCCCAATAGCTCAAAGTTGCTCAAAAACCTAAGAAAAATATACTTACTGATCCTGCTGCCATCTGTGGGAGCTGCCATTTCAGATTCTGTGCAGCTCCCAGTCTTGAATGGGTTAAAGCTGCAGTAATGCTGGCGGCCACCGGGGGCAACCGTGTACAATATCTGTTAATGGATACAAAGTAAAAGCAGAAAAAAAAATGTGAACAGCTCCCTAAAGTAATGTCTGTGCATAGTCGTGCCACGGTGCTGGTAAGAGGGATAGGGATAGACAGGGGGGAGTGAGGGGGGAAATACACAGATATCTCCTCACAGGTAAATGTTATTTACATATTGCTCCATTAGAGGAGGGTTGGCTCACTAAATAACATATACTCTCCTACTCTCCCCATTAGGTGCTATACTTCCTAATGGCACTACAAGTGAGGAGGGTGGGTCTTTCTTCTCTTCCCCTCTAAAGTCAGTCACTTATCATTACAGAGGAACTGTAGACCAATACTTTAGGAATCAGAGAAGGCTTCCTTGGAAAAATCTGTCAGCAAGCCTAGAAGCAGAGGAGGTGGCAAGTGTGTGCTGCATCGACTAAGTATAGCTTGGCTTCTGTGGCCCCCTCAAACTAAATGAACAGTTAACCCTTGAAATGGAGTGGGATACCCACTGCAATTGTAAGTAAAGCTTACACATCACGATGTGCGCTCGATTGATGACCCATTCGAGCGCAGTGTTGTGACGTCACTATTACGTCACCACGCTGCACTCAGGTACCCATCCATCAAGGTGCACCACTTTAGGTGCTTGCTAGACATCCGATCCTTTGGATGGGGCCCCTGATCTAGCGCCCATGTCAGCACTCAAAGCAGCCATCGATCTAGAGCCCATCTATGTGTGTATGGGCACCTTAAATTCAAATGTAAATTGCACGTGAAACAGTATTCTATGCAGAAGACATTCATGTTTCAGTGTGATTTTCAGATGTGCCCTTTCTGGTGTGTTCACACCAGGGGACAGAGGGTGCCAAAGGGCATTGTATTGGATACAGTGATAACATACTGTTTTGAAATCTTTCATACCAAACAAGTATTTAAGAGATTTTATCATTCACATGATACATTTTATTCATTTTTTTAATTGTAATTTTTTTTTTACATAATTGTTTGTTTAAAACATTATTATATTCAGAATGTCTACTCGACCCTTGTATGGACATATTTTGGGAAGTTACAGGCCTACAAAATTCCATTAGAGTCTATGGTGAGCTTTTGGTACAGAAATCTGGACCTTGCAAATGCGCTAGGGAGGTTAGCTTAGCTAGCAGTCAAAGGAAGCGGACAAAATGCACCTGCTACAATCTTCTCTAATGTTATGTAATGTGAGTGATGATGTATATGATGTACACGTTGGTTACATTCATGCTTTATACAAGAACAGCTCAAATTAGTTGATTTAACGGTCCATTGATGATCAAATTGGCATATTGGCCAAATGTCCTATTTTAAGTAACAAGGCAGATATTGAATACATCTCCCACCCGCAATGCTTTCATTAAGTAAAAGCTTTGGAATACACAGGCACATGTAGTAATTGGATGACTTGCCCTGTGTGATATTAAACACTGAAGCTGAGCCTTGGAAGTAACATGACTTTCATTTCTCTATTCCATCACGGCGATGATCATATAATTTGCAAGCATCACCGCAGCCTATAAAGGAATAGAATGACTCAACAATGTATTAGACATATAAGACTTTTTCCATCTGTGCGCTGAATATTCTCGGCCTCAGAAACTGCTTGTGCTAATGTGGCATAAATCATCTTGCTTAGCAATTTATGGCAGATGTTCTAAATTTGCTTCCCAATTTTTATGTAACTTGGAGCAGAATGTATTTAAATTGCACTGATACAAATGTTCTGTGTGTGCTGAAAAATAGCCTCTATTATGTTTTCCTTACACGATTATCATATTATGTTAATGTGCTCATTGCATTAAAGCTTACATGATGCATAAATACTATTGGATGGCTGTGAATTATAGTCTCACTAAACTAAAGAAAAAAAAAGAATGTAATTACTATTTGTATGTTTTTTTCCGCATTGAGCAGAATGTAAACTAAAACTGATACATTCTTCTACTTAGACAGGTAAATAATAAACAAATTAGTGAATTATTGAATAACAACTGGTATGCTGTAGATCAGTGGTGGGAGTCGAAATGGAGGGCCACAAGTGCGGCCCTCGGCATCACTAAAGGGCCGCGCATGACATCGATCCAGACCCTCCCCCGTCAACATATCTCAGCAGGCGGTGGACCAGATCCCGACAGGCAGTCAAAATCTGACAGCACCCACGCCCCTCCTGCCCTCTCCTGACCTGGTTTCCCCAATCAACATTGACAATTTTACTGATGTAGGACTGCCAAAGTTAAAAGCTGGGTCAGTGTGTGACCACTTCACGGGTGAGTTGCTATGCCCTATGCATTAACAGTTAGGTTTTGGGGGCCGCATGTGGAGGACCAAAGGGGGCCGCCAAACATGAGGCCCCCGGGCTGCAGGTTGGGCACCTAGGCTGTAGAAAGTCAGCTCACCTGGCATATTATGGGATTTTACAATAGAACTCAATGAAGCTCAATATACAGCCGATTTGTTACCTTGCATTTCAGAACAGCAAGCTTTGGGGCTATAAAACAACACAAAACATCACTCTACAATTTCCTGCTTCGTTTAGCCAAATTCAATAGTTATGGTTTGGATACCATTTTTGGTAGCCTGTTGTATTATGTAACTAGACATACGAGGGACGAGCCATAAAGACAATGCTTTGAAACACTGTGCATATACAGCAAGTCTGGAGTTCAAGTGATACCGTTTATTGGCTTATTGAAGTCATTCGAGTAGCAGGCTTTCGGGATGTCGCAGATCCCTTCTTCAGGCTCATACCAGAACAAGGGATCTGTGACACCCCAAAAGCTTGCTTCTCGAATGACTTCAGTCAGCCAATAAACGGTATCACTTGAACTCCAAACTTGCTGTATTCATTAATGGCTAACACGGTACAACACTCTACCACAAACACTGTACATAAAATTAGAAAACTACTTCAAAGATCAATGTGGTGAAAACATGAGCAAGAGTAAACTATTTCTGTTATTATTTATATCTAATTTTATGTTTACATATTGATATGCAGTGAGTCTTGTCACCAACTGTCCTCCAGCGGAGCTCACAATTTAAAGATTGTATGATAGCAATAAATTACCCACACAGTCTGACAATTTTGGAAGGACGTCAATTAACTTCCCAAATTTGTCTTTGGACAACTACATACAACACTGGTGCCCAACCTGCGGTCCCTGAAACCTAACTGTTAATGCTTGGGGCATGGAATCTTCTTAGAGCGGGAAGTGGAGGAGAGGCGAGGGATTTGCTCAGATGCTGCCTGGGTCACATACGCCAATCAGCATGCTCAGCTGGAGAAGTCGGCAGACAGGTGAGGGCTAGTCATGGGTGCAGGGCAGACAGTTCGGCCACGAACATGGATGTTCGCACTCCTTCTAGCCGGCGAGCAGTACGGGTGTTCGACCAGCCCCATTCGCCGGCGAGAAGGAGCTAAATACTCTTCCACTGGCAGGATCTGGAGCAGTAAGATCCTGCCGGAAGAAGAATCTTTTCACTAAAGACCGGGTTAAGAACCTGGTCTTCCAGTGAAAAATTTGCTCTGAAAACCGGAAGTGACATCAGTGACGTCACATCCGGCAATCGAAACCAGGAACTATGCATTCTAGGTGTCGGATGTGTTGTCACTGAAGTCACTTCCGGTTTTCCTGATTCAAATTCGCCACCAATAGGTGGGGAATTTTAATCTGCCTGTGAACTTTAGTGATGGCCGAACATCAGCTGTGGCTGTTCGCGAACAGGCGAATCGAACTTCTGCAAATACCCGCTGCGAACATGCGAACGGCGAACCTCCGTTGACTTTAATGGAGGGCGAACTTCTCACACCTTCAGGTTATATTTGTAGCCAAAATACCAATAAAAAAAAAGTCAAAAGGGTGCGACCACCTGGACAGTGTCATGCCAGAGGGGGGTCAATAGCTAAACTTCTTCCCCAAAATATGGCTTTTTTAGAATGCTGTTTTCTTCAGGTCTAATGGCCGGAAATCACATCTAGATACAGATTTTGCCAAAAGTTACCGGACAGCACCTTCTGCAGACCATCACATGTAGTCAGATCTCTCTGCAATGCGTAATACAGCATACTCCACCCCTAGAGAAGGACTTTTGTGGCTCAGTAATGATGAACTACATTTAACAGAACACATTAGCTATAGATACAGATCACTGGATGGAGTGTAATAGTAAAGTAGCTCAGCCATCCCTCAATCAGCAGCAGCTCTCCCTATCTATCTAGTACTGGAGACACAGGATAAATGTAAAAATGGCCGCCGGGTTGCTACTTTTATAAGGGGTGGGTGTCCTCCAGGAGCAAAAAGAAGTGTTATTTGCTGTAATGTGCCACCTGTCTATAGGGTGAGGGGTCACACTTTGTCTCCATGCTAAGGTATAGGGGGCGGGTAGAACACCCATAATGTTTGCCGGCATTGCGAACTGCGAACATGCTATGTTCGCTGTGAACTGTCCGCCAGGCAAACTTTTTGGCCATCACTAGTGAACTTATGTTGCGGGAGAACTTGTAGAGCAGCATATTATTAATTTTACCGACTGATTGATTTGTATTACAGAACTTGTCATAGGAAAGTTTTGCATGTTGTGACAGTTATACATTCAATCAATTTATGTGTTGGATGCGGATGACAGGACCTCTTTAATCCTTACTCTATGGTGTATGTGTGTGCAGTGGTATTGGATGGATGTTATTAAATGCAGGGAGATCAAAGAGTTGTTTTTCAAACTTCCTTCCAACATACATATGTGATTTGGTTTTGACATTTATTAAATCTGAAACTTCTGTAAGAGGACATATATTTGTTTTAGCACATAAAAAGGGAATTTATGCTTCTCAGGCATGGCATAACCAGCAAATGCTTTGCATACTCTTCATCTGTGGACTGTGGAATTCAGGCCGCTGTGGGTTACTGGATCAAATGTCCTGTTTTACAGGAGAGAGTTAAACAATTCATAGATGGTTAAATGGTCCAATTCAATACAAAGGAAAGGTCAACTTCTCCACTCCCTGGGATCTATTAGTTGGGTAACACAAAGCAGGATTTTGTTCATGGTAAACACTCAGTGCCTAACTGGTAACCTGAGAAAAAACATGGCCAGATACCCTATTCGATGTCAGGATGTTATGTGCATATGGTACTTTTAAACTACTGTGAGGAAGAGGAAACACATTTAAAAGATGGCAAAATTTGGCATGTTTCTACAATTTGAACATTTCTGTAATCCTATGCACATCACACAGCTGTAGTCACCTATATGACCCTATACTTAGCCACAGGCAAAAGTCACATCATCAGTTCCATAAATGTAGCCTTGGCTTAGCAGTGGCTGTGATATAGTGTCTGTATGGCTCAGAAAACTATTCTTTGTGTGTATGAGGATTAACTGTGGATAAGTCAAGCTAAGTATCATAAACAGCCTACCAATATAAGACAACAATGTTTGATATTTTCAGGCATTTATACCCATGCCTGATATATGAGTCAATGTCCTTGGGGAGTTAATGTCTAAATATGTACGTTAACATATTCTGAGGAAGACTAAGTTTCTGTGTTATCATATTCCTTGAGTATTTCAATGGTAACACATTTGACTATTTGACTCTTTTCCCCACCACAAATGGGTGGGGACATCATCATGCTGCAGTCAGTCATCCAGAGGATCACACAGCAGTCGCTGCATGTATGGGGACCTGTACCATGCAATTTCTGTACAATCAACTTTTGTTCTACCAAAACCATGTAATATGAGGAGCTTTCTAAACCTTCCAATCACTATGTATGCTATCAGGGAGGACCCAGCACTACATAGTTGTTAGCAGATCTTAAGGAAATCGTATGGAGTGATCTAAAAGTGTGTGGGGTCTTTAGAGAAGGATATTTAAGGCCTGGAGAGCAGTTAAAGTTTGGTGGAAAATTCAAATCACTGAGAGAATTCCTTTGACGTTGAGTGACCTTTTAAACATCAGATATAAGTAAAATAATGCACATAGCCCAGAAGGGTCCCCTGGTCACCAGTAATGTTTGGCCTCCCCATCTGATCGATATAAATAGTTTTAAATACAGCTCCTAACTTTTTCACAAGTAGCCAAATTGTGGAGAAGGGCCAAAGGCCCCCATACACCTTACAATCTTTCCATACAATTTTTGTACAATCAACTTTTGTTCTACCAAAACCATGTAATAAGAGGACCTTTCTAAACCTTCCAATCTATGTATTTTATCAGGGAGGCCACTTTACTACACAGTTGTTGGTAGATATAATGGAAATTGTATGGATTGATCTTAAGGTGTATGGGGGGCTTTACTGACTTCAGAGAATATCTTTAGGCCATCAAATGTATTGAAGTGGTTCTGGTGTACATGTAAGTAGCTGAGGTATATCACTAGGTCTGCTTGGTATGAAAATGTATGAAAGAATAATGTTTTGTCATGATCACTAATTATAATTAGTACAAAGCCTAGCATTCAGTGGATTCTGCATAGATACATGTTAGAGGTTTCTGAAGTAGCTTTATTAATCATATCCTCCCAAATGTTTTGCTGATGCTGACCTAGCAATTACTCTGCTAAAGTATGTGTTTATTGATTAACCATGGGTCTTGAACTCTTTTTTTTTTCTCATATGTATCTCCTAAAATATTAATTAACCTCTCTTGTAATCAGATATGGTTTATTTTCATCTTCATTTCCCTTCAATTCATTTGATTTCCATGAAGATTTTACAAATGTTCTCCTTGCTGCATAAATACACATTCCAAGCTAATTTGCTGCTCTACTTATTTCTCTCACATCTCCATTTAGCTAAGAAAATACAAGGTTCAAGTGGGCCACACTTCATTTAAAAACAAAGCCAGTCGACATGAAGCATGCTACCACTGCAGTGTTTATCTGCCTAGAATGTTATTCACTTCTGTCATTCTGTCATCCATACATGATGAGTGTGTACATTTACATATACTGTATATATGTATCATCTGGTTCCACACAATACAGCAATATATTAATCTTTTTTCTTTTAATTTGTACATCTTTATTCATTTTCCATCTTTAAAAATTCCCACCCATCAATCAAAACATATCCATACATCCAAACAACTACATACAAACACTTGAATTACTCTTATTTTCAAAATTCCTAACTTCCTTTAGCTTTATCTGAACTAGACGACCCCTTACTCCAACCCCACCATGAGGTTTCACACTTACCGCCTTGACCCTAAATATGAAATTGAAAAGCATCAATTTAAAAGCATCATTGGTTTGCCTCTATGGAATGTCAAATTTCATCAGAAATATGCAGCTGAATTATATAACAGTATAGATTGGATTTCTATTGTTATTACATCAATTTGTAAGTCAAAATTGATCTTCATGGATAGTTGTATATTTAATTTTCATGGCTGGTAACACTAAAGCAGGGGTGTCACCGATAATATGAGGCAGTGGACCCACTGGACTAACTGCACAGTAGGAAAAGGTGCAATTTACAGCACAGCGTTTAAGGAACTGCCTGATATTCACCAGAGCACCTCACAAGTAGAAATGGTTGAATTTTTCGACTTGCTAAATTTGTGAGCAGATTGCAAAGCCTCTGAAAATGGTATCATCACCAAAATTGCTGGAGACGTAGAGAAGGGTTGTGGGAATATTTGAAAAAAAAGTTTGGCTCTAGCACATGTAGTTTTTGCATAAATTAAGTTTAAAAACAAAGTCGAAATTCCGATTTTCGAAATGTTGACTTGATTTGAACTTATTTTGTGCAAAAACTATTTGTATAAGAGACATACTTTCTCTTATGTAGTATTCCCCTAACCCTTCTGCACATCTCAAGTTTGGTGATGATACCATGTTCAGGGGCTTTGCCATTAACTCGAAATCGGCAAAATGGTAGAATATTTGAAAAAAATTCGACCATCTCTACTCACAAGGAGTGATAAACTTTGCTGAAGACGATCCCCAGGTTGCAGTTCTCAGTTGAAACCATGCAGTTAGTAGCTGACCATTATGAACTCAGGGCACCAAGGGATGAAACAAACACCGTAGTCTGTACAACAACCCAAGGGTCAGAAGTCGGGTAAGCAGAGTCTGAATCAGAAGCACAAGAGCCTAAAAGTGAAGACATATAAGACTTCTTGTTAAGGCTTCCTTAAATAGGGCTGGAAGGAGGGGCACCTCACGAGGTAGCAGAATACTTCTTTCATCCAGGAAGCTTTTCTGCTAAATGCTCTAGTCCTCTGAGGCAAAGGAACAGAACTGGAACTGCATGCATCTGTGATAATATTACAGAATTTAAATATAAAAAACACACTGTGTTACGTCATTATATTTATTCAAAAGGTATATTGATTTGCCCATAATGCAAAAGTGAAGTTGAAGATAAGGTATGGGAGCTTCTGTTCATCATTATGATGTTATGAATACTTGTGTCAGTTTGTACCTCATGCTGCGAACTTAATGTACAACACATTTGTATGGTGTGAAGGACAGACATGTGAAAGAGTGATAGCACTAACACAATGGCTGTAATCTGAATATAACTGTTAGAGGCAGAAGTTTGCACTAACCATTACAAATGGCTTTTTGGGTAGGAGCTGGCATTAACTATTATAAACATCCTTCAGCTCTTAGCTAACAGCCGCCATCTCGTGTGAAGCAGAGTCCCTGGCTGTCTGACTGGCCTGGCTCCAGAGCATGTCAGCTCCTTTCAATTCTGGATCCAGGAATGAACTGCAGAACAGCAAGTCATATAACACTTTAAAGGGAAAGAAAAAACTTCCCCAATTAAAATGTAGTTTGTACCATTAGATCCATCACCTGGTATGTTGGCTTTAAAAACCCACTTTACTCTGTTCTACATTTTCTTGGAAATAATTTTTAAATATTTCGTATGGATTGTTCACAGAAAATGACATGTGATATATTCAAGCAGAGCTTTTTAAAGGGAAACATTATAGCAAGTATAGATGGATTGAGATGGGAGAGTGGGCTTTAGAACACTTTTTTATTTCCTCGGTTTTCCTTTTAACTGTCTTATTCAAAGAGAGTTTAATTGTATTTACCTCATTGTCAGAAATTTCATATAGACTTTAAGTGATTCCAATGTCAAAACCAAAAAATGTCAAATGTTTTTTGACACCATCTCTTTATTCAATTTTTCAAATATATATCACAAAATTTTTCCATACATACACAATTCGGTCTTTCTATTGTCTTGGTCTTCTATTGTATTGGTCTTTTCTTGACTTTTCTTTCCTTCTCTAGTCTTTCCATATCTGCTCCATATGCTCCATATGCTTTCCCCTTTCAACAAAAGTATCCCAAGTCTCCCATATTTCATGGAATTTCTTAATGTTATCATATATGGTAGCTGTTAAGTACTCCATAGTCCTTAGATCTGTTATTTTATTTATAAGCTCTACATAGCTGGGTGATATCCTCGACTTCCATCTAGAGGCGATTAGGCTACGTGCTGCTGTTAGTAAATGTTGTATCAATCTTTTGTTTTTCTTATTTACATATTTTATTGAAACTCCCAAAATATGTTTGTTAATATCCATTGATACACCCTCGCCCACCTCTTCTTGTATCACTTCATTGACCTGCCTCCAAAATAAACCTTGGGGCATGTCCACAATATGTGTTCTATGGACCCTTTCCCTCCCAGAACCTCCAACATCTGTATGATATCTGTGGGTAGATTTTATGTAATTTTTCTGGTGTGTAATACCATTGGTACAGTATTTTATACATATTGTCTTTATAGATTGTGCAAATGGATATTTTCCCAACATTACTCCAGATCTCTTTCCATTCCTCTCTAGCACAATCAAGGCTTCTTTAAGGTATTCACATGGCCCAATCCATCACAAATCCCAAAAGTTTAGGTAGAACCCCTTGTGTAAGGACAGTGCAAATTATTTCTTTACGCCCCATCAGCCAAATGCACATTCAGAACGGCTGGTATACAGTTCAAATAGCCTTATGGTATAATTCCAAACTATATTCCAAACTGCCTACAGCTGTTTCAGGCTCATTGGCCATCATCAGTGCAGTGCATGGAAACCATGGCTGTATGCAGTTTGAAATTTTCAAAATGGACTCGCCCATGGCACTGGTATGGGATTAGAGATGGTCACGAAGTTTTACATTGTATATTCAATTTTAAAAATGTAAACTTGATTTTGAACTTAGAGTTCACCCAAACCAAAAATCAAGACGAAAAACCATTTCAATTACATTTTTACTTTAAGCTGTCCTGATGGCTCAAATGCTCTCAAAAAATAAAACAATAAACTTACCTGCTTTGTTCTCATCTGTGGAAGTTTTATTTTCAGTCTTTTGGGAGGTAATAGATACAGTGGCTGGTACAGACACCAGGAGGAACCAGAAACATATTTTGTTTTCAATGACAAAGATATCAGTGTATACAGATGTTATGCTTTCTGTATCAGTAGTGAGACAAACAGAAGGGAGAATTAATTTGGTGGCTGTGGTGAAGATGGAAGAGGAATGGTAACGAGGGACTTTCAGGAATATCTCCTTCCAGGTAGGATTTCTTATATTTTTTCTACAGTTTGGCACAATAAAAGGAGGTCAAGGAGGAACTCATGTCTATAAAAGTCATCTGAACATCCATTTATTTATTTAACCTGCTGGTTGATGCTAGGGAGCTATTGCTTGTCAACATCTAATTGGAGGATTCAGTTTCCAGATACATGGGAAGCAGAAAGTTTATAAAAAATAACATGTGTTTCAAGTGTAAGTCACAGCAATGGACAAGCTCACCACATTTCTTAGATGATTTAAATGTTTGTGCTTTCTGAAAAATTTCTTAAGCTAACTAAGAAATGGTAAACTGTAATATATTACTATTTTGGCCAACGCCTTTTAATGTAACATACATTTTGAAATAAGATTACAGTACACCTGATATTTCTACACAAAGACACAATACACTATACAGACATAATGGTTCATGGTCCCATTTCATTTGATGGTCACAACTAACTATGCAGTGGTGGTAAGTTAAATAACCACAAACGTGGGCAAAGAAATGGAGGGTGTATGCCATCATTCACATTTCCCTAAACAACTCCAAATAAACTATTGGGCCTATGGCTTTTACTTGTCCAACATTTAAAATACTGGCAAATTACAACAAATATTCATAGTTTCCCTGAAATATTCTTCTCAGATCAGTTACACTAAGGGAGAAACCTAGTATCATTTTTCTGTTACCAAATACTAGATTAATAAGTACAACCATTTAAGTTTCCAGTGAGGTCTCTACATACAGACATGGGAACCTTAATCGATCTCCATGTCTAAGTGTACCCCAGAGTATGGTGAGAACATCAAGTCATGTGCCAAGTTCGTAGGAGCAAGAATTCCTAACCAGGAAGTCTCAGCTCAGAACTGCTGGGTATAAAATATGTTTATGCCACTCATATTGAATTTAAAAGTGTTTCTCTGTGTCCTTAGGGTTCTATGATTATTAATCATAATAGAAGCAAGCTGTAAATTGTATAAAACAGACATAAATTCTGGACAGAGGATTCCATGAAATTCGATATATGATATCCTTTGTGTAGTCCCTTTGTGTTGTATTGAGGTTTTCTTCATTTCTGAGATATTTGTGGGTCACTTGTGTTTGTACAGTTTGTTCGGTCTAACTACAGGAAGCTGTATCCTCAGAAATGTGATATGTAAGAGGATCTGCGGATGAACTATATGTCATGTTGAAAATGTCAAAGTCTTCAGACTATCAGTCAGTAATCTAACATCCCAGGCACTGTCCACAGTGAGCTAAGGGAAGTTGTTATATTTTATAGAAATTTGTGAGGTTATCTTTGTGCCATGTGAGGACACACTTAACTCTAATAATGTTACATTGCTGTGATTCATAGATATGCAATCTTGTTACTCTGTTTCTTCCATTGAAAGCAAAGCTACATTACTGAACTCTTTCGGAAAACACTGTGAAAACCCCATGACAACCCCACATTGGTAATGGAAGCTTCTTTTCCCACAAATGCATTACACCTAAAAAAAATATCTTGGTCAGATTTGACAATAAATAAGGAAAACATCTAATGGAGAGCAGCTTCACTCCTTACCTACTCTTTCCAAAACCGAAATAAAATTTTTTGGTTTAACATGTAGTGTTAAAGTCTTATAGTAGTTCTGTCATTGTTCGTTGTGACCTTAAACACTGTACAATAAAAAAAAGCTACCTGTAAATCTTCCCACAATCCAGCTTAACCCCTTTCCACCAGTCACATTTATACTTTAATCTTTAATTCTCCAGCTTTCAGTGTCGGTAACCTGGCTTCAACAGACACATTCTTCTTTAGCTCTTTTTATTTTAGATCAGAGATGTCAAACTCAAAATCACAGGGGGCAAAATGTAAAACTTGACATGGCCCAACCTTGATACTTATTGAAAAAATATCTTCACTTGTGAAAGTTTTTCATTCGATTAACCTTTTCATAACCAGCCCAAGTTTCACCTAAAAAATTTATCGGGAACAAGGAAAGTTCATCAAAGGTCATATAAAAACACACATCTATGCCATTCATTTCTGAAGTAAAATTAAAAAGAAAAACAAATTGCAGGCCAAATAAAATTACACTGGAGGACAGATTTGGCCGCTGGGTCAGAGTTTGACACCCCTGTGTAAAGGTAGCCATGCACAGGTCAATATTTCCATTCGATCTACCAAAAAGTTGATCTTTGAAGTTGATAAAATCGGAATCGCTTACTGCTCACCTGCTTTGATCGACCAAAAGTGATCATAATGGAACATAAAATCGATAGTGTCTGATGAGCGATTTGTGTTTACCGTATTTTCCAGCGTATAAGACGACTGGGTGTATAAGAGGACCCCCAAATTTTTGTATTGTGGTGCATGCACACCAATCTAAAGTAAAGGAATAGATCAGTGTTAAGACCTTGTGTGGTGGTACAATTGATTGTTGTTCGACTAACAGACGATATTTAAATAGTGCAAAAGTCGACCCATGTATGGCTACCTTTAGACTGATCTTAACGAAGGCAAATGCAATGTAACAAACAGGGTCCCCTCCATCGCTTTCCTTCCAAAACATAATGAAACATTTTAGCTTTTCTAATAAAAATCCATGCAATACCAAAACCAAAAATAGTAATCATAAGGAAATTTTACCAGAATGCCTAAATTGCAGATTCTGCACCAGATTTTGCTAGAACACATGTATTTATAACATATAAAACATTTTTTATCAGAGTTCAGTTCCTATGAGACATTGTTAAAAATCCCACACATATCCAATCTTTTCTTTCCATGAATAATATAACTTGTGTAAAAAGTAGACAAGAATACATTTGGCTCCCTAGTTTATATTTAAATTTGCCAATTAGGAACTTTGGCACAGACCTGTAGCAACTGTCGATTCAATGTATTTTTCCTCGTGTAACATAAGATGCAGCCTAATTTTCCTTTATTTTTAATAGGTAAGCATGTTCAGCATGTGCCAAGTTGCTAATGTTATTTACGTGAAATGTATAGGTGAAGTCTGGAATATCTGGATACCGTCTACCCAGACTAGTACTGTGTATTTTCAAATGTTACCTGCTAGTAAGGTCATTTAACCCCTGTATTGGTAAGGTGTGTGAAATGACATTTTCTACAAAGTCATACGTATATTTCAAGGTTTAATGTCTCCAATGCATTAGCACTTTGCAAATGGCTGCTGTTGCCGGCTGATGTTTTCATTACTAAGAATCAGTATGTAGATTAGTCATTTTGAGCTCAGAAGCTAGAGACATCTATTTACAGCATGACAGCTCTCATTCACCCAGGTCATAGTATAACTACTTGGAGATAGACATATGCAAAGAGACTTATTTTGTAATGGTGTGAAAGCTACATCAAATCTGCAAGCTAATTCAACCAATACGTGTTAGTCTTCAATTTGCTTGTCTGTAGAAGATGTTGTCAAATTGCAGATGAGAGATGTTAAAACTGCAATATATGTTTGAAACAGAAGGCCTCCTCCCTTGGTGCAATGGGTACACAAACATGTACTGGGGTGAATCTAGGGTCAGTTGTCTGGCATCTTCTAGCACTTTCTCTGTAAGCCCCTGCAGATTATTGACCATCACGTCACCTGTAAGAAGCAGTCCCAATGCAGGCCCTTGCACACATCTCAAATATAGTCTTTGCACTCACTGCCAGTTGGTATAAGAGCTGGTACTGATGTAATCATGTACAGCATGCAGTTGTATGCCAGCCATGGGAAAGAAGCCGTTGCCCTCTTGCAAAGTCTTGGCTCTGCCGGTGTCATATCCTCGCAGGGCTAGGGAAAGAGATGTCTAAGCTACATGTCGGCTGCATCAAGGTCTTCAGCTCTACGGATGAGCGGTGTCTGTTACCCATGGGGACTAGTGTTCAAAACATCACTACGGACCACAACCGGTCACTTCTCAAACACACTAAGGAAGACCCCACCCACTTTTATATCTGGACTGGATCAAGGTGTCGGCAGATATAAATACTGGGGTAAATTGCATTGTCAGCTTTTTGTATCACCATGTCAATGGATCTCTATGTTTTAAAATAAATAAAAAAATATAGAACAAAAAACATACTAAATAAAAGTTATTAAAAATTTATGACATTAAACCATTAACATATTTTGTAAACCTACAGTGTGGATTATTAAAATAAATAAAATCAAAACTATGCAACTTGTTTTCACGTCAAAAGGATATAAATGGACATTTATCCAAATGCTGAAAAAGCTCAAGGTATACATGTATAGGTATTACATAGTACATGCATCTCTATTAAAATGAATCTATTGAGTAATCCAGATGTTAAGAAATATTATCTGGGGATTCAGTTAAGATATATACTACTATGGACTAAATGGAGCACACATAACAAGTGGTTACTGCTAGAGAAGGTTGTGGTTATCATCAGTACACCTCAGTTCACTGATATGGAAACCAGAAATCTCCTTCCCCCAAATGAACCTACTTGGTCCAATGACACACCAAAAAACTGTTTGAGTTAACTAATATAATCTTAATTAATACCTCTACTGGATAACCCATTGATACCAATAAAGTGGTCAAAGAGTGCAAAGGAAATATGGACATCAAGAAAAATATACCAACTAGGCCATCCAGTCTCAACATTGGGGAAATGATGCTCCTTTCCTGACTTGAGGGAGAGGTATGACCTACCGCATAACACGGCCTATGTATTTTTGCAGTTCTGACATTTTGCTTTATCTTTATGTCACTCTCTAATCTTCCTATGTTTGATACAATTTGAAAAATGATGTACCTCTTATCATCTAATAAGGGAAAGAGAACATCTAGAAAATCTTGTATTAGTGGTACTACACTCCAGAAAAATTACATAAAATATATCAACAGCTAGAGATGCCTAGTACAAAAAGGAACGTTAGAACATATTTTCTGGTCTTGCCCAGCAATTTGATCTTTCTAGAACCAAGTAAATTCTTTAAATAAGGAACTGACAGGTAAATCAATACAATCAGAAATATAGTCAGGTCCATAAATATTGGGACATTGACACAATTCTATTCTGCCTCCGGCAGGATCAGCAGCAGTAAGATCTAGCCGGAGGAAGAATCTTTTCACTGAAGACCGAGAAGAGAACCTGGTCTTGCAGGAAAAAGCTGGCTCGGTAAACTGGAAATGACGACAGTGACGTCACATCCGGCAACAGCAGCCAGAAACGATGCTTTCCAGGGACCGGATGTGACATCACGGGCGTCACTTCCGGGTTTCATGATTTAAATTCCCCGCTAACAGGCGGACGGAGGAATATTTAAAAAGTCCGATCCTCCTGTTCGCGGATGGACATTAGAGAAGTTCGGCCATCACTAACCACTATGTGCTTGAACTGCAGACTGGCAGCTTTAAATTGATGGACAGAGGATAAAACTTGTAGTTTATACTTTTTGTGGTTTTTTTTCTTTCTTTTTGTCGATGTGTACATTTTTTATGTATGTGTATGTTTGACAAATAAGAAAGATGTATAGTAAACCGATAATATTTAGAACTGTCCTTACAAGAAAAAGCTGACATCCAAACTGGTCAAATTTGTTTGTGGTATCTATTGAGTTTGTCTGTGTACTATTTTATGTCATTTGTATAAATAAAACAATAATAAAGAGATGTTGTCAAAAAAAATTATCTTTTGTTTGATGTATTACTAAGACGATATAAGATGTCATTCAGAGCAACCAAACAGGTTTCAGCTGTCATTTTCGGACCCAAATTTGGGAAAATGAAAGAGTAAATCTGGTTTTGGTTGCACCATCACCCCCCCCCCCCCCCCCCCCCCCCCCCCCCCCCCCCGACGTTTGTGCCTCTTTTCACTAGACATCCTTATAAGTTACAGAGCCTGGAGAATATAATATATGACTGCAGCGCATGCATAGATATGAAATCTGAAGATGAAGAGAAAGATGGAACCTGATTGTTAACATCATTACTGCTTTAAAAAAAACTATTTTTCTTTGCAAAATGTGTCTGTTAAAGTGCAGGCACAAAACACTAACGACGCATAAAGTTGGCTTTGCTCCCAGACTCATTTCTGCCCTTGTGTTCCCCTAAAACACTCTTGCTTCAGTACAGCTATAAACCAATAGAAAGAAAACTGTACCACTTGCCCTACTAAAAATATACGGATCTGTCTCTTGGGTACAAAGTCCAATTGAAAACTTAAACGTCTTTAGCATCTCCCTGCTTTGTGATTTGTGCCTGGAAATACTTTAAAGTATCTCTTTCTTATAGTGATGATGACCATTCATGCCCTCACCCTGTCTAACTATTATTATTATTAGCATCATCATTTATTCATATAGCCCCAACATATTACAAGGCGCTGTACAATACATTAGAGTGGAGATACAACACAGGATAGTACAGGTTATGACACAGGAGGAGTAGAGGACCCTGCCCAATCGGGCTTAAGGTAGCCATACACGGGTCCGATTCCCACACGATTCCAGGCCGATCGATCACCGGGCGCGTGCACGCAGATCGATCGGCTAAGAATTGAGCACAGCCCACCTTGCCCGATCGACCCTGCCCGATCGACATGGCCCCCTGAATCGAATGTGCCAGAGAACCAACATGCTGGTCTTTCTGATCCGATTCAGCACACATCAGGGGGAGTTGCCATGTGTGAAGTGATCGATCGGGCATGGAATCGTCCAGGAATCGGTGGCCCAAGGTGGTAGGGACAGGCTTAATTGGGCGATCTATTGGACATCCGATTCCCTCTGGGATCGCCGGAATCGATCGGATGGGTGATCGGCACATGTATGGCTAGCTTTACAATTTAAAAGACTAAGCATCAGTTATTTTTTAGTCCACAAAGCTAAAACAAAGATCTTTACCAGTTTTTATACTCTGTGCTGAACCAAGTGTCCTGTGTAGTGATAGCCGAACTGCCAGCAGCGCGGAAAACATGAATGTTCGCACTCCTTCTAGCCAGCGACCAGAACGCCAGCGAGAAGGAGCTCACTATTCTTCCTCCTGGTTCTTCAAATGGGCGAATACTTTTACTGCACTTGAACCAAGCCATTAAGCTATGTGCACAAAAAAATGCACCGGTTGAGAAATGGTGTCACACCAGTGTGTGGATCACCTCTTCATATCATTGATTTTATGATTTATATTTACTGGCTGTGATCAAGTGGAAACTTAAGTGTGGGCTTCATTTGGCCCCTGGGCCGAACATGCTTGGCCTTGAAGGACTCCCTGTTTTTCATATTGCCCAAGTGGTGAATCTTCCCTATATTGTTTATAGTTAGTTCATCTCACACACAATATCCTCTGACTGGAGTGTGGTAAATTCTTCTCTCACACAAAACTACAGGACAAACCCTCCTACCCACTGACACAAAAACAAAGTACATAATACCATAACTATTATCTTTAATATTCATGTGGTCCCTACAACTATGTCTCTGTCCTTCACGATCTATGACCTAAATTTGTTTTGCTACAGTTCAATAATGCATTCTGGTCACTTCCCTGTCTTATGTGTGTACCTGTGATCTTATCTCCCTAAAGTTATCGCTGGGGGAAAAAGTTCCTCAAAGGGCAAAAATAAGTTGGGTTGGTTTCAGATGTTTTTTTCTTAAAGCATAGAAACAGCTGCTGGTTGTGGATTGTTTGAATTTGGGAAATAAAATTTATCTTGCATACTTAAATATGTACGGATGGATAGTAAAGTGCTTTCACCTCTTGTTTAGAATATACCTAATCTTTTGGACTATAAGACTCACTTTTTTACCATTAAAATCAATGGGAAAGTGTCCTTGCGCCTTATGGTCCAAATATGTAAAAAAAAAAATATTTTTTTTTTAAAAGTCCCAACTATTCTGGGAGCAATAACTCGGCATCCTTAAAAAAAGCCACTGCAAAAAAATAGATCTTATCTGCATTAGCACTAGCAGTACCCATTCTCTGATCACACTAACCAACTTATGGAGAGACACATTTTACAATAAGATAGCATGAGTTGTGTATTTACATTTATATTCTACATTGCAATAAATATATTTTGTGACAAAAACTCATATCTTCTCCCATATGTAAATAGCTGCTCATGGTTAAGTTGTTCAGTGCCAGATTGTAAAATGTGTCTCTTCATTGGTCAGTGTGTTCAAAGAAAGAGTACTGCTAGTGTATAGACCCATGCTTAAGTTTTAGCCCTGACACTCTGCTGCATCAAAGACCTCCCTCCTGATACTGGCCTTTTGGCTGGAGGAATATAGAGTGAATACTGCATGGTGCAGTCATGCTTTGCTAAAACATTCTGTATATTCACTTGATCTCTGAATAGCTGAATAGTGTCTGGGCTTTTTTTCCCCTAATTTTCTCTTCAAAACTTTGGTTGCGTCTTATGGTCCGGTGCGTAGTAAGCATGCTAAATATACTTTAGTGTGCATGTTTTGTTAAATAGTTCAGGACCAGCATAATTCCTCCGTCTCTCTCAGCATGTTACTTGTAGACCATATCCATGTAACACAGTGATGTCTCTTCCTGTGACAATCTTAATGCCAATATACAGCGATCACTTCAAAAAGTTTACTTTAATTTAAACTACACCCACCACCTGCACTTAAGGCTTCATTCAAGTGCAGGTATTGTGTCTAATGCACACTTTGAGGACATCAGAAACATGCCATCCAACAAATGGAGTATGGAATATGAAGTTTAAAGTCAAATGTTGGCATCTCTCCTTTTCTACATTACAAGTGACCTGAAAATTGATGGAATAAATTGAAGTCTGCAAAGAAACACATGTGGAAAAAAGTTCTTGAATACACATACATTTCTGCCATATAGAATTCTGAACAACGTGAAAAGAAACATTTCTATTTCTCATGCCAGGTTAAAAAATGTGTCTGTTCGAATTGTTGTTACTTTATTGATAATTTAATTTGGAAAGCGTACCCTTTTTTTAAAATTCAGAAGGATACATGATTCAGTTTTGAGTTTACTAGGCCTTAAAAAACCTTTTGACATTGTGTAATGTATATGAATTCCGCAGGGTGCGAGCATAGCTCCACTGACAGGTCACATTAGAAAAAGACTGTGAGATGAAGCAAGGCCTTACAGAACCTCCATACACTGGGCCCACTGAGAGCAGTGGTTTGCTGAAGCCTCCACACAACTGTACAAGTTGATTACAAGGCATCATCATGGGTAAGAAACATTGCCTAGAATAAACATTGCTGAGCTATGCTGAGGTCTATGGGAGTTTACCAACAGATCTACTAAACATAAAACGGAATTTCACAACAGCTGCTATTGTAAAGCTACTTGATGATAAGGTCTATCTTCAGAAAATCTTTGGATAGTACATAACTTTTTTTCCTAGGGTCATGGGCACAAAAACGCTATGTGTCCCTAACGAACAACCACGGCCATGGAAGTAAGTCATTTCAGTATAAGTGAGGAGCTTCTACAACTGTGGAAGACTGGAGGGAAGGATGGAAAAGAAACTATTTGTTCGGATGGATAGGAATTCGGGCTTACTTAAGGTCTCATTTCTATTTGTGACATCATTTATTTAACTACTGTAGATCTATATTCAGAAAATGTTTGGGTAGTTAGGCCAAGTCAACATTACATTCTTCCCTGACCTTATGAACACATCAGCACTAAGCGTCCATGAAGCCCAACCCCAGCCCATGTTTAGAGAGTTGCTATCTGTGTTATTGTTGTGCTGTGTTGTGTTATGTTATTGTTATGCAGCAATTAATTCTACTGCATTTTTTTGACAAAATGTGATTGGAAAACATGTGTGGGGCCTGCTAGTGATGAGCAGCATGGGCACTATTCGAATTTGCTATATTTTGTGAATTATTCTCCGAATATTCTAAGTAAATTAGAAAATCCGAGATCTCCTGTCATTTTTATGTAATGCGAAAATCAGCACTTTTACAATGCGAGTATTCGGAGCGCAATGTTTTGTCACAGTGACATCTAGTTGTAGAATGTGAAATAGCGGCTGAATAGAAGTAATTCTTGCAAAAATCTCCTTTTGTACATGTAAATATTGCAAGCGCAATGCATGGTACTTTCTCCAGAATCTCGAATATTGGAGATTATGAAGATTTAGCACTTTATTCAAGTCCTTTCCGAAGTCTCAAAGTGCTTAAATTTCGCAATAACATTTTGTGATTCAAATATTCGTGCTCAACACTAGTTATGATATGCCTGTGGAGATAAGCACATCATAGCCCACAGAAGACAAGGTGCTGTGTTTGCACTGCACCGAAATCCCCACATTCGGGAACGCATAGTGTAGACAAGGCCTAAGGCAGAAGGGTTGAGCAACTACAAGGGTTGAAAACGAAAGTGAGTACAAAGCATGCAATGTGAAGCTTAGTAAAGACTTACAATAATACACAATATTATGGAAGGAAAATTAAATATAATTTTTTTGCTTGCATGTTAATGGGTGATTGACATTAGCCCAGGCTCCACCTATTTACTAAAAATTTGCAGAGTAAAAATAAATATTGGGCAAATAGTTTATACTCCTTTAGTAAATTTAACCTAGACCGTTCTACCCACGTTAAGCTATAGATTTCTTTTATAGATTCAGTTTCTGACATTCACCATTTCGAAGAGCTACAGTATTTTGCTGAGTTCATTCTGCCATAAAGTATAAGAAGCAGTTTCACATAATTCCTCATAATGAGGCTCCAGTGAAATCGAAGATTTGCATTCTTCTTCAAAATTTCCTTGCTGCTTCTTCAAATCTTTATTTGGCTCCAAACAAAGATAAACCTGGAAGTGGACATCCTGGATTTCAGTCATGGGTAGAACTTTATATACAAATGTGAAATGGTGTGAACAAGGAGGCTTTTTATCGCAGCAGAGACATACTATGTAATAAATTATTCTAACCTCCCTGTCCACAATCATCTTCACAATGTGCACTGTGCAATCCTAGAAGATCTGGAGGTGGAAGAAGTCTGGTGAAACATGGATCTTATGTATGTTGCATCACTGGATGTTACGCAAGCTTTAATGAATGGAATCCTGAAGTTTGCTATAATCAAATAGTGTTAATAGTGAACAATCGAATCACGAATGTATTTATCCATGAAGATCTCAAATATTGTACTATATCATCATAATCGTGAATATTCAAGATTCTGGGGAAAGTACCATGGAAAGTGCCTATTTTCACAATGAATGGTAATAAATTACTGATGAGTGTTGTCTCATATGGTGAATATACTGCAGTTGTTATTTCACATTTTGCCACTAGATGTCGGCATTCGCAATATGCTCATGTACAAGTGCCTGGAGATCACAAATTGTGGATTTTACGAATTTACTGCGAATATAAAGCAAAAAATGTGCAATATTTTGTGAATATGAATATTGCCTTTGCTGATCATCACTATGAGCAAACAGTTTTAGGTTGCCAGTCCTGATAATAACGCACAAATGTACAAGGCTTAGGAATATCATGAATTTCAGTGTGCAGCTATGTGGTCTACACATTTTCAAAGGACTTTCTGACCTGTAATGGAAACTTTTTGTGGAGATTTTTATACATTTTTCCCAGACATACAAAAGAGGTAAGTGGGTATCATTATTAATCTTTCTAGGTGATTTGAGCAATGCTTTTCACACTGTGACTAGAGTCATGGTATGTGAGTATGGATTAGAATAAAGAGCATTTCCCATTATGGAATATAAAATTATTCAAAATATTTGATATTATCTCATATTCATAGATTGCAAACATATTACACAGCGCTTTACAGAGTATATATATATATTGTCATATCACTTACTGTCTCTAAGGCGAGCTCACAATCTAATGTACCTACAATAATCATATATATGTAACAGACACAGTCATATGTCACAGTCTAAGTCATGTGTAGCTAACATAGGAGAATCCTCTTTGTCTTTGTCTTTAGAGCGTGGGAGGAAACACACACGAAGAGAACATGCAAACTCCTTTTAGATAGTGCCAACCCCAGAATTCGAATCTAGGACTCTAGCGCTGCATGGCCAGTGCAAACCCCCTTAGTCACCATTTACCTACCTGTTGCTAAGATGGAATGGGTTTTTAGAGTTGGGGGAGGTCATATACATCAGCACAGTGATTCAGAGTTTACCAATGGGAGGTAACATACTACCAATATTCTCTTTGGCCAGAAGTTAGAAATCGTACACATTTGTTAAAAATTGTATTGACAAAAAACATGTTAATACATGTACGATAGTGGCCTCAAGCAATGCCACGTAGTCCAAAGATTGCGATACTGATGTCCTTAGTGCTCCTACATGTTTCGCGCCCTTGGGCTTTTTCAAGGAGGATGGTTATTTGTATTATGAACAGGTTAGCGTCCCATTGCCATCGCATCAAAATGACACTGCCGGAGACCGTACGTGTTGAGGGTTCACCAGTGGGGGCGGTCTGTCCCGGGGAGGGTTTTGGATCCCTACAAGCTGGCCAGGTCCTGGACTATGTCCCCCCAGTGGGTTTGGGTAGCAGAGTCCACCCTAACCCCACCATCTGAGGGTCCACTTAATTCCCCAATGGCGTGTGGGATACACATACAGTATGTCCCCACTTTGGGAAGTGAATGGTTCCTTCAGAGCCCCCTCCCGAAGATGGTACCAAGCGATGGTATCAAGCGATGGGGCCCATCATAGGTGACCAGATTAGTAACTTTGGCATTTTTAAATGTTTCCGCTACTCTTTGAAAGTCAAGCCAGCACATTGGTTTGAGGCAAATAGAGTATTTGAGATGCCTACAATGCATTTCCTTTGCAAAAAAAATATATATATATATATAAAGGAGATATGGATACATTTCTACACATTGCTAGATTTAGCTAGATTTATTTGCTTCTTGACAGTTATTTTCCGCTCTGTTAAATCTTCAGATGCGAGTATTTGTATAATAATCATTTTTTAACTATACATGTCTCTAGATAGATGACCATCACTTTGTGTTACAGTAATGTAATAAAAGCAGGGGATTATCAAACAACAAGATAAATGTCTTAAAGTTCTCAGTATCCCATATGTATTTCAGTTCTCTTCTATCACATCATCTTATAAAAATCCCTTCAACAGATAAAACGCACTGGACGCAAAAGAAGTATATTTCACATTGTTCAATTTTTCATTGGAAGACCGATAGGTATTAGTTTAACATCTGTTGTCTTCTGCTAAGCTATGTGCAGCTTTCATTTTGGGGAAATAAAACTGGGGTGAGTACTGTATATCTTTGCATTCAGTGAGATAAATCCAGATGTTCACCATTAAAATGTCTCAATGTTGGACAAATGACACAAGTGGGATCTAATAAGCAAACTGATGTTCCAACAGCATTCTAGTTTTTGTGGAGACATTGAAAATGTGACGGTCTGTTATCTCATTTTTATAGAGTTTACACTATAGGTAAACAAAATCAGTAAAATCTTACTTTAGCCATAAAGCACAAATTTTATATATCCAGAGTAGGAAAATCAGTCCCCTGCCAGCATGTTTTAGGGCAGTGGACAAACGTGGTACAGAGAAAGTTATACACACACAGAGACACACACATTACAATACACTCTACTTGCACCCATGGTCAGAATCCTGCTTGTCCCTACCTCAAGCTTCTGATTGGCTGGCAGTGGTAAGGTTAGTGTGAGGGCATTGTGTGCAATCAGCAGACGGAGAAGAGAGCAATCAGCTGGGATAACCAAAAGAGTGCTGCAGTTTGCTCCTCTCCCTCTCTCTGGCTGACAGCGGAATCTCATACAAAGGGCTCAGAGTTCCACCTTGGCTGCCCCCATTGGTGTGCCTCCCCCAGAATACCCCCAGTTTGGAAACCTCTATTGTAGGGGGTAACCCATTTTTCCTAGAATCAGCAGCCTTTCTTCTGCATATCTGATACACTACATTCTAAATCAAACTTATTGTTTAACATTTAGAAAGGCTCACTCCTTGACCTGGTTGATGGTGTGGGGTGCACCTAACTATGCCTTTTTAAACCAATGTTTGAGCCCTAACCACCTATACCACCGCTAGTCAAGGGTTGACAAAATATGAGCAATGGGATACCAAGCATTTAATTTGTCAAAAGTGTTCTGTAACCCCTGTCCTGTTACCCCCAACACATAATATTATCAGTCTTTTGGATATGCCTTTGGGTTTTCAAAAATCTAAATATATATACCATACATTCCTGAATACGCATGATGTACTGGAACAACCAAAGCATGTGAAGTTCTTAAGGCACACAGTGATGATCAGAATTGCAAATCCTTCATAATATTTTTACAGATGTTCTTTTGAAAAGGGAATTTCATTGATTTCATTTGAGATCCTGAGCAAATAATTTCTTTCATCTTTGTCCAGAGCCAGGATGAAATATTCCACTGCCTTAAACAATGAGGGCAACCTCATCGTGGATTGTCCATAAGCTCTAATTTCCAAGCCCTTCACAGACACCATTGGCACTATTACTGGAAATACTTGTCTTCACACACAGATTCTGAATAGTTATGTGCATTTTCTGCAATTGGCTATGCCATGGCATTTCTAACATTTGGTAAGAGGATCAAGAGGGTGGAACTATCACCCTTTCCTGTAAAACAGAGTTCAGCATTAATTCAGACAGTAGTACTACATACATATCCTTACTAATTTAATGACCAAATGTTGGGAAGTATATGCATTAGCATTGGACCTGTCTTTGAATCATATATATTAGATATCAATATGCAAATTACTCTTTTATCATCTGCTGTTAGTGTAAACATCCCATAATTTACTCATTATTTATCAGTAATTCCAGAAAAAAACATTAAGAAAACCTCAATCAACTACAAAGTTGCCAGCAACTCTTGGGGGGGACCACTGTGCGGGATCGGAGATCAGTCAAATAACAGACTTGCGGTATAAACAGACAATTTTTACTAAATAATAACTTGAAAAAGAAACCATAGATATGATATGAACAATACAGATGAAATAAAGGGGGAACATATATATTGATGCAGGAAATGACAGGCAATGACTAATATAAGTGACCCAACTAAGACCAAGGACAACCGGTTAACTGGCAAGTGGTTCTTGTATGTCCACTGTTGGTTGGTAGTGTCGATCATAAATTTTACATTTTTGATTTAAATTAATATTAGGTGAAAAATGTGCGATATTTTGCTAATACTGGTATTACCTGTGCTGCTCATCACTAATTTCAAGAACGACACAGGTGATTATGAAGGACCTACAGCCTAGGCGCCACCCCACTGACAAGATAGTATAGGGACAGCACTTGGAACCAGGATCTCACTGGAGCTGAAACTACCCTTGTTGCATTAGATGGATTCAGAACAGGAGGGGTCACTGTGACAGGCAGACTCATTGGTCACTACGCTACACAAAGGAAAGAAAGAAACCATTGTTTTATAAAACATAAAAACTCAAAACAATTACAAAAAATAAAAAAAGTATTTGAAATTCTAACTCTGGGCTCCACAAGCGTGGAAGGGTTCTGTCAGAAGAAAATAAACCATACCTGTCAACTTTTCTCTTACTGATTAAGGGAAAAGCACAAGGAAATTACACCAGTGATGTCACTTCTGGTATTCAGAACAATTCGGAATTCGGAAGTAATCAGGTGGAGTGATTCTTCCTTGTTCCAAGTACCAGAAGAGATGTCATGGATGGGAGCTCTACCTCCCCTCCATCCTAGTTAGTAGCAGGCTAACTATGAAGGAAAAGGTTGCTCCGCTTGTGCAAATGATGTGCGGGGTGGGAACTTAGGAGGGAGAGTACCCACCCAGGTTAACCCGATTTCAAAATCCAGAATTTTACTGAAATCAGGATTCGGCCAGGAAAGTCACATAAATTTTTTTATATTCCTCACCAAAAAGGGATACTTGTGACTTCCTTTTTATGACTGAGACCTCAAGGGAGTAGCACAGTTGTTTAATAACAATTTTGCAAATGGTTGCTCTTCTCTTCTTCATGAAAGAACAAATGATAACAGTATATGCCTAGAGCCAAGGGGTTAAAGGGGTGGGATCGTTGGGTGGGCAAATGGAGGTCTTAAATATTGGAGGATATGGATGAGCATTTCCTTTTGGGATGAGGGTTTCAGCCACCAACCCTTTGTACTGCTGTGTGATGTTTAAAGACTGCTCATTATGGTTTTTCTTGTTTTGTCGCAGTATAGAAGAATAGAGATGGGCGAACACCAGCCCGGAGTGTCCGCGAACAGGGCGGGTCGAACTTTTAAAGATGTCCGCCGTCCGCCCTGTTCGCGGACACATTCAAATTCCCCGCCTCTAGGCGGGGAATTTGAATCGGAAAAACCGGATGTGACGTCAGTGACGTCACATCCGGTCCATGGAACGCATCCTGGAACGCATCGTTCCTGGTTGCGGGAGCCGGATGTGACGTCACTGACGTCACTTCCTACTCTGAGCCGGAATCTTCACTACAAGACCGGCTTCATGCCCGGTCTTGTAGTGAAGACATTCTTCCTCCGGCACGATCTCGCAGGTTCTGATCCTGCCGGAGGAAGAATTTAGATCTTCTTCTGGCCGGCGAACAGGACGGGTCGAACACCCGTACTGTCCGCCGGCGAGGCGAACGGCGAACATGCCGAGTTCGCGGCCGAACTGTTCTCCGGCGAACAGTTCGGTCCATCCCTATAGAAGAAATTGGACAGTGCCATGGGATGAAAAGAAATATTAAATGGTCTTGTATTGGTTTAAGAGGACAGTCAATAAAGACCGGTTTGTCATGTTATCAGAACTGGATTAGGCCCCAACAATTTTTACTTATTTTTATAAGGCCTGGTGGCTGGTAAGCAGGGCTGTTTCTAGCATTTAGGGGGCCCTATGCTAATTTTTTCCATGTTGTGGAGCAGGGGGGTATGGTGCTACCAGAAAAGTTGCGGAGCAGAGTAGAAAAGAATATTGCAGATTGGCAGGCATTATCAGGGGACTAAATTTTCTAGTTCAAGTTTTGTTAAAGCTGTTGCAGTTATGTATGTATATATATATATATATATATATATATATATATATATTAGATTTAAAAAGTCATGTTTATACATTTGCAGCATTGTGTATGGGCATTCCCCATTTGCTTAAGGTTTTGAAAAAAAAAACGCTCCTGTAGGTGTTCTCAGTTTAGCAGAAGGTACTAAGATTGTCTCTTGAAGTTGGTGTTTTGTGAGGCATGAAAGAGAATGCAGCCATATCCCTTTGGGAGACCCCTGTTTTCTAGTTGGATACAATGGTTATGTTGGTCTGGAGACCCTGATCAGACATTTAGGACTCACTGGGTTATCTGCTTTTCTTTTACCTACCCATCCTCTGGAGCAGTTGAAGCGAAGGTGTCCCAGGGGGTGCCGACCCTCATTCTTAACCTATGTTTGAATAGAGAGGGGGGGTCCTGCAAGGAAAGTTTGGGAACCACTGCTCGGGAGAAGCCTGAAATTGGAAGAATTTTCTTCTCACTAATCTCACATCAAGAAAAGTTTATGAAGCGATTCTAGGCAACTAGAATGATGAATCACAGAAAAATGATGCTTGCTATGTAAATATATGTTACATGCCACAGTTAAAGAAAACAATTACTTTCGGGTTTCCTTGATTTACAGCTACAAAGGAAACGCTGCCCTGCAGTAGTTATTCTTATTTGCGCTTGGAATTCAGTCTAAGTTTTTGCTATACTACCTTATTGCTTGCTGCAAATAATTTTCATTTTATTAGATCCTCCTCACCTTCTGAGATTCCTTCAGCCCTGATAGGTTTCTGTTCTCATAAATGTCTGTATTTAATTCCACATGCAAATCATCATCGTCTCTCTAAAAACATAGTCTTCTTTTTTAATTTGCTGTACTAGTGAAATGGCAGCCGGTAACAAATTCATTATTCAAGGTGCGCCTGTGAAAACGTACATCCTATTTTATTATATGGATGTTCAGAATGTAAAACAGAACCACATGTTGCCGTATAACATGAATTCCGTTTTTTTTTCTTACAGCTTGCATAAATCCTGAAAAATAATTATGCAGTATTCTGATATATAGGAGTCATTTTTAATCTTGGAATAGTTATACAATGGTGTGTTTTATGATAAGAATAAAAACGGAAATGACCTTTCACGTAGATAGATATTTAAAGGGAAACTAACAAGTTTGGGGCCAACAGAACCTTTTTTTTTTTTTTTTTTTAATACATGTTTATAAATTGTTCAGGGGATTACTTATTTTTTTTTATAAACAATCTACATTTATTCTACATGAAATCAAAATGTATTAAAATCTAGTCATTACATTCTGGAACATCATTTTCAAATTATTTTCACTTTCAAAACACTGGATTTCTGTCAGCTCCCTTTGTGTTCCAGTTTATTTTGGGTCTCTGTGGGTATTTGTTTCTTGGTGAAGAGTCAGTCTGTCCTACTGCATTCTATAGCCAATTAATGAATTTTTTTCATGTAGATGTCTGGACATATAACCTTCCTGGCAGTAAGCCAGAGGAGAGCTTGGGGTAGATTCATTTACCAATAGTGATAACCCTGAACTACTGAACTTCTGAACTTGGACATCCTTACCTACTTCAGAAGAGCTTACGCCATTTCCCAGTGTTGGCGTCCTATGCACACATTACTGGATCCACCTTCCTGGGGCTCTGCTTCACAATATGCCTGCATTGTAATCAGGACTGTGTGTGCTGAAGGGGAAGGAAAACAAGAAGAGGAAGAAGGAGTGGCATGTACAGGTGTGTTCCTTTCTTAAAAAAATGCCAGGGCTTATTTTCAGGTAATGGTATATATTCTTTTTTCTTCTTCTTTGTCTCCTTCCTGAAGGGAAGGGAGAAGAAGAAGAGTAAGAAGGAGCTGCATGTACGGGTGTGTTCCTTTCTTTTTCTCCCATCCCCCCCTCCCCCTCAGTTGACAGCTCCACCAATTTCAATGCATCCAAAAACCCCCACCCACTCCTGCCGGTCAATATAGGCTAGAAACACCACTGAATACAGGCATAAGAGTCCCCAGTCTTCATATTCCTCGCATCATTGATGAAGTGTGGATGCCCAGACACCGAAATTCCAAAACGGATGTACCTCCAGGGAGTTTAAATTATCTTTTTTAGGTTTTGTAACAAGGATTTATTTTTGGAGGAGGGCTTTTATTGCGAACAATAAAAAATCCTGAACAAAAAATGCCTGGGCTTATTTTCAGGTTACGGTATATATACTTTCCTTTTTTTATGGAGTTTTGTGAAGGATGACAAAAGGTGTGGGATAAGCTGGTGCTGTGACTAACTGAGCTTCTGTACTTTTATATCAGAGTTCTTTATATCAGAGTTCTAGCTATTAGGACTATGCAAAACATGTTATTAAGCAAAACATTTAAATGACTGTCTGATAGCTAAACTTGTAAGTAAAGTGTGCCTGTAAAAAGCAAAATAATTACTTACCTCTCCTGCTAACCATACAGCTGATCAGAGCTCCACTGAAGAACAATCCCTGTTTAGAATTTCTTCTGAAAATCACACTACTGGTTGTGTCATAGTCATGTCCCCCACAGCACTCACACTCAGTAGTTTCTCCCAATTATTATTTTTAAACCAGAATGTAATATTATAGATTACCAGGGTAGTTTTCAACTTAGTAGACCATAGATACAGCTAGATGTTGCACCAAAAAGACCATTTAGCTTTGATAATTTTTATATGCTACTGATTGACGAGTGTTCATGCCAAAATATATATGGCTATTGAAAGCAAATTGGTTGGTCATGTAAGTTATTTGTCTTAAAGCAAAGTTATATCTCTTTGGGGAAATGTTTGCTACACCTGTGACTAGGTTTTATTATAACAGCTGTATGTAGACAATAAACTCTTTCACTGCAAAATGGACTTATAGTTTGGTTTACTTTAGAACTGTGATGGAAATTGATTGGATGAAATTTACTTTATTTTTACATTATTGTATTGAGATAATTTAAAAGGATGCATGGTTAATGGCTTGGAAGAATGAAACTTAGTTTTCCTTATAACTGTGAAGTTACTTACATATCTATTGATATTAGTGTCTAAATGGGTTTTCTAAAAGTTTAAGCTACAGCTAAGGTTATGTTTACATAGGGTTACCTTTGGGTAATCTGATTGTTGAGGGGCTCATAGAAATGTAAGACTAACCTATCCTTTTAGAATGAGTGACAAATAGAATACATAATGTCACATTATTATGAAATTACTGAAAAAAAGATCAATGGTATAATTAAAGTGGACCTTCCACCTCCGCATCTGCCTTCTAATAGGGCAGATCAGAGGTATAAAAATAAAATAAAAAACTAACTAAAAATTTTCTTTATTTCCACATCTGCCTTCTAATAGGGCAGATGTGTTTTTTCTTTATTTCCACATCTGCCTTCTAATTGGGCAGATCAGAGGTAAAAATTTAAATAAAAAACGAACTAAAACTTACCTGGTTAAAGTTAGGAAAATCCAGCAAAGCTCCGCCCCCGGTAGTGACTCCCCGCTGCGACAGGCTCCAGCGTAAGGGGACTTAGGACAGCAGTGATGTGTACTCTCCTACCCCCTTTGCAATGGGGAGTCATCTGCATCTGAATCCAGTAAGCTGGAGGGGTGGATTGGTAGAGGGAGCAAGAGCAGTAGAGACTCGTTCTTCCATCTTGGTGCTTGGAGATCTGAACAGGAGCAAGCAGGCAGGAAGGCAAGTGTTTATTTGTTATTTTTAGGGGTCGCTGTCCTTGGACGAAGATTGGAAATGTGAGTTAAGTGTAGATTTTTTCTTTATTTTCTTTTCACAGTTTACATCCGCTTTGATGTATACGGAACAAGGGATGGATGAAATAAAATGTAGATAAATTACACAATGTTCCATAATTGTATTATGTATAGAATATAGTTTTAGTGGGGACTAGACCTCCCATTAAAAGGACTGGGCAATAAAGGACATTTTCGAATTGCTAAAAATTCTACACATATTATATTTAATATTTGTTATTCCGTAATTCATGCGTACGGCCATGCATTGCGATAATACAATAGTAATTATAATCGCATTGTGACTATCTTTAGACTGAATTGTTTTATTATTGCAATGCATATAAATGAGCTTGCCAGTGCATAATATCTTGCATATTCGAAATTATGAATATCCGCCACCATATTCATGAAATTTGCAAATTCTCAAATAGCCAATATTTATCAAAAACATTTGCAATTCGAATATTTGAGCTCAACACTATTAAGTAACTGTCTTGGTAAAATTTTGTTGAACAGGATGGAAATTATATTGTAGCTTAAATGTGATTATTGACTATTCAACACAACTTTCCAAATGGGTAAAACCTAGATTCTCACTTTACATATGACAATGAGAATACCATAAATTACACAATGACCAATAGCGGCATACATAAAGTTGTGCTTTATATATAAATAACCAAATGTATCCAGTGAAAATACAAGAACAAGGTCCAATGTTAATGACGTTTTTACAAATTTTTCTTCCTTTTCTTCTTTTTTTATAATCCTAAAGACGTTAATTATGATTATTGACATGTGTTTACCCAACAAGTATTTGGATGTTCTATCTATTATTCTTTTTGTATTCTGTATTTTAGCCCCATTTTACCCTTATACTCCCATTTTACTGTACTTACTGTATTGATGTATACCATTCTGTAAAATCTTAATAAAAATGTTACACAGAAAAAAGTTGAGCAAACTGCAATTTTACTAAGAATGCAATCCACCACAACACAATACCTCAAGTTTCTATGTGCTACACTACAATAACATGAATACCGCAACACTCCTGTTGTATGCGTTACATTAAGTCAATACATTACTACAATACAAAGATGTTAATAAGTCCTAAATATTTGTCTGTCAATTTAGATATGCTGAAAAAGCAGGCAATTTGTAAGAGTTGGCTTGGTTTCATCATCTATCTGAAATATAAATATTTATACAATTATGTACTATACGGCAGAATGTCCTAATTCCTACGAATTTGGTCCACATATTACCGCTATTTTCATTGCATTTAGTTAAATGTGTTGTGATGGGATGTGTGCCGTATTGCCTCAATGCATTATAGTTAGTGTGACAGTTCTGGCAAACTTTCTTTCAGTAGTTGTACTGGTATATAGCAGAATATTTATGACATAACTGCTTTTGGAACTCAGCACATCTGTGTCTTATTAGCCTACACAAAATCAGTGATGCTAATGGGAGGGGTCTCATAAAATATTTTGCTGATTGTATTAAGGGAGAATAAAGTTGCCATTAAAATTTAGTTGCCTCACTAATATATAATGCTTTACAATTCATTGCAGGCCTGTCCAGCAACACAAATATAATTAATCCATTTCCTCTAGCTTTCTGGAGCAATTTTATGGAAAACCAGGCCCAGATGAAATGGAAATTGTGAGCGGGGGAACTTCCAGGCTACAGAACAAGGAGTCTGTAGGATCAGTAATTTTGATAGACTTCAAGTCATGGAAAGGTTGAATATGCCACTGAAATTCTATACCTCTGGTAGCGTCAGTGATAAGAGCTCTCTTAGAAATATCTTACTTGTATTGCTCTCTACATATGGTAATTTTTAAATATATACCATTTACCTTAACTTTTGTACACTACTCAGCATGTCTGATATTTAAATTTTCTGGACACATGCAGAAACCATATACCAAAATGATATATTTATATATAAATATTTATATATTTTTTTAGAATATTCTCATAAAGTAGTGCTACTACCTTGTAGCCTAAGGAGCCTTGTAGCCAAAGCCCAATATAATTTTTTTTTTTTTAAAGGTTCAAATATTTGTAATGATTTATCTCTGCCTGGGAAACTGTTTCCACTAATGACACCAGATAAGTCAGAGGAGCCAAAGATACATATATGCCACTTTATTCTAGTCACAATAAGACACGTTAAGGGGTCGTTTCCACATGTGCGTCCGCCCACAGCGCGATTATAATCGCGCCCATGTTATTCAATGGGGCTCTTACTCAGCCATGATCGGGATGGCGATCGGGAGCTGCCACAGCCGCCTGATCACCCCTGACCGCTTCCATAGACGTGAATGGCCACGGCTAATAATAAAATTGAGACTCGTCTTTTTACCGCGGCCATTCAAGTGCCGCGGGTGGCTGCACATAGCCTAAACGTAGCCGGAAACATAGCCTAACATCCATTCAAGTATTGATCTTAAGGCTTTAATACAAATAGATAGTTTGGTTAATGTGTTATTTTTATTTGAATCATACTAAGTAAAATTAACCTCCTGAGCGTTTACTCTTGGGAGCTAGCTTGGCATAAGTTTGCTAACCCCACAAACTTTACTCGAACGCACAGTGATAGAGAGTATCCGGACCCGCCTATATCTTCCGAGTCTTCACTGACGATGGGGGGGGGGGGTGCCATTAGCCTACATGTTATGGAGCCAACTCTATCACATCCCAGCATCATCGATGAGTGTGTGGGGGGTGAATGGCGAGTGCTAAATATCGGCAATGCATGATTGCCCATGGCGCACTTTGATATAAAACAGGCCACAGACGCAACACCCAGAAGGTTAGTACAACATTTGCCCACAGGACATATCTCTCATGCTCCATTGAGTACAGAGGAATTAGACAAATTTGGCCAACAAATAGTCTTTGGTGCTAACCAAGAAAATTCTACAGAGCAAAAACCTTAGAGTATAAATATTTTCACCAACTATTCACAAAATTATCACTTTTTCACAAGTTTATTCCAATGGGAAAATAACTAAATTCTGGTAGAATAAATTGGGAATTAATAATTAAAACATTGATAGATATTAAATAATATTACAATATATTTTTCTCCTGCTTATGAAATGGTAACATAACTGGATTTCATGCCAACATACTTTGTTTAATATGATTTCAAATCTACAAATGATTTCTCTTTTGCTAAATAAAGTTCTGTTACTTTAATAAGAGCACAATAAAACATGGAGTATCAATCTATAATTCTCAATAACATAATTTTGTAAGCCAAAATGGAGAGTGCCATAGTAAAAGTTACATGGAACCTTCAAAAAGTTTCATAGCCATTGTCTTTTTTTATAACTTTTCCAAATTATGAGAGTCTGGCCTGTGGTTATTCAGGATGAAATTTGTTAAGAAGCAGTTTAATGAGCACTGCTTTTAGTGGGCCCATTCAAAGTATCGCCCAAGGATCATTGCCAAAACGTTGTGCTCCTCTATTCGCCAAACGAACAATGAACTGACCCGTGTATGGCCAGCTAAAGTCTATGGATTTTTTAGAGGAGCTTTGTTTTAAGAAGCTTGTCGGAAGGAGTTAAAAGCATCCTGCCTTTGCACAAATAGTGTGCTAAATTGAAACACGCTGACCTAATGATCTACAATATATGTTTCTGATCAGTTATATAACCCGAACCCCGAGGAATATTCTAAAATGTTCAAATAAAGGAAAAAAATAAGCATAGAAAATGAACTCTGCAGAACCTTCATGCAGTGTTTTCATTCCAACATTGGGAAAGATATTAAAGACAAGAGGGCCAGCTATGCTGAGAAAACAAAAGAAACCTATTAAACAGAGGATGTGTCCTTCGCTCAGTCTTTAACTTGGATAGTCACACACTCCAGCATCCCAAGTACATTTAATATTAAAGCAGCAGGCAGCAGCACATTCTTTGGCTGAGCTATATTTTGATTTTACAAATTGCACAGACGTCTCCCTTTTCATCCTTGTGACATAATACATTCTGGAATCCTTCAGTAGTTTCTGAAATGATTATTGTACTTTAAAATTACATCTTTTTCATGAGAATTTTAAGGAAAGCATGCCAGCGTTACCACAGGTAAAATTTTTCTGATTGTTGGATGGAAAATGTTTGACTGACTAGTATCTGCTATTTACAGACAGTGCTGTACTGGCCAACAATTCAATGTACATCATTTCCTCTTCATTTCTCTACACCCAGTGCTAGATTTCTAACACAACAAGCCAAAGAATCTTGAAAATGTGCATGTGGGTGTATATATGTAGATGGGATGGAACGTTGGTATATGGATCAACGTATTTTTGTATATGTGGAAATGTTTTCTATGGTTTAAAGTGGTTATTAATATAATTACAAATAGGAATTCGTAGGTTAAATGATGGTTGGTTTTGTTTGTAATGGTATTGTGTCACCTAAGCACATCTTTATACTGTAGATTAGAAGTCTTTACAAGTAGGGTAGTTATATTTTAATCATTGAATTCAGGTGTTACAATCACTTCTATTGCCAAAAGCACTTAAAATCTAGGACCTAGACTGCTCCTTCAAATATTTGTGAAATAATTGGCTACTGATGTTGAGTGAACACTAGGTACCATGATAAGATGCCCCCTATGCAAAAAGCCCCTCCATGAAATGTCCCTGCTGCCATATGAACCTGTTAGTGGTATTATAACAAAGTGGAAGCAATCGAGAACAACAGCAACTCAACTTCAAAGTGGTAGGCCATGTGAAATCACAGAGAGGGGTCAGAGCATACCAAGGCACACATTGAGCAGATGTTGACAACTTTCTACAGATGCTACAGATATAGCTACAGACCTCCAAACTTTGTATGACCTTTACATAAGCTTAAAAGTGTCCAGACTCTGTATAAAGAGGAATGGGATGTTATTAACCTACCTAGTGTTCACATTGAAAAACAAACTCCGATCGAGCTGGGCTTCCATGAGCGCTCCATATCCCCAGAAAGCTTCGGAGATGTTCTGTGTGGCCATAGCCTTTCCAGAGTTCTGGCACTACTATGACCGCATCACAGTGACGTGAAAGAGGGGCGTCATAGACCTCCATGTTAATGGAGGGGCGTCGGTCAACCAGCCCACGTTGCCGCATCAACAGGGGCAGGGGAGGGCAGGAATTTCAAGCAGTGTACTGTGTACACTGCTACAATTGCCTGTGCCGCGCCATTAAAAGGCACAACGCTAGGGAGGTTAAAATTCACGTTCATGTATGTATAAATGTAGGCTTCCCAATGCTTTTGTCAATACAATGTATCTTTTTTACACAATAAATTGTAGGAAGATGGTCCTTCAAAGACTCACACATTATTTAAGGTCACATATCAAGTAATTAAATCAAATCCACTTTGCTGCTTCTTAGCAAGGGGGCTTTTGGGGTAAAGGGCTTGTAGGCTACTCTAACCACCAATAAAAAAAAGTTTTGTATTTAGAAAATCCCACCTATCCTGTTTCTCCGAAAGTAAGACCTACCATGTCCCAGAGACAGCTTCCATATTTAGGGAACACATGACAGGAGGCGTTTTGACCTCTTTTAAACACAGAAATAAGCCCAATGCACCTAGAATTTATATAAGACAGTGTCTTTTTTTCAGAGAAACATGGTATCTATAATATTCTGATGGTAGACCAGGCATAACTACTTTTAGTACTGTGACTTCTCTACTTAAAGGACTTCTACTGCATATCCAATTTTTATGACAATAGTTTGGCCATTAAAAGCCAAAACATCCATATAAAATTGCTATGAATAACTAATTTTGAAAGCCTGAAGATAAAAGTCCTTGGTACAGAGTAGTGATGAGCGGCATAAACAATATTCGAATTCGCATAATTTCGCGAATATCCGCCATAATATTCGATTCCATATTCGTAATCTCGAATATCCGCACTTACGACATGAATTGCGATCTAAACATCGCAATTGCGATCCATTATGCGCAATGCATGCAAGTCAATGGAGAATGGCGGAATCCGAAATCGCGATTATCCGAGAAATCGCAATGTGACCACATATGCGCAATACATTGAAGTCAATAGAGAATGGCGGAATCCGAAATTGCGATTACCCGAGAAAGCGCAATGTGACCAAATATGCACAATACATTGAAGTCAATAGAGAATGGGGGAATCCGAAATTGCACGCTAATCAGAAGAAAGCGCCATGCGACCAAATATGCGCAATACTGAAGTCTAGGAATGGCGGAATCCGGAAATTGCGATTATCGAGGGAAAGCGCAATTGCGGATTCCACTATGCGCAATGCATGACAAGTCAATGGATGTCGGATTATTTGATGGGAGAATATCCGTCATTCCGTTTTAAAAAATCGCATTGCGTTATATAATCGACGAATCCCATTCATTACAAGGGATTGCGATTATTAAAAGCGCAAGAAATCGCGAAAAATCGCGATCGAGTCGGATATCGAAGATATATTCGCGAATATTTGCGAAATGGCGTAGCGATATTCGAGCTAAATATTCGAAAATCTAATATTCGAGCTCAACACTAGTACAGAGGACTTTCTAATACAATACTGATAATACTAATACGATTTGTAATTATCACCTTCAGCATCCTGGCACACTTATCAGGAAGCATGATGCTATAATATTGTATAATATATTTATCATGTTGTCCATGTCTTACACATAGTGTAGAAATTATGATGGTGGTAACTAAGCTTTGAACAAAGAACTGCACATGTTTAGTTAGAATATGTGATAGTCAGGATGAACCAGAAACTCAATTTTCACAGTTCCCAGTTGATATACCAGTAAGTAAGGAATTTTAACTCTTTTTATATAAACTTAACTAGACATGATTCAGCACTACAGCACACGATCATGTTGATAACAGGATGCTAGGCATTATTAATATGTAGAGAAATTTTTATTTCTACTTGAATGACCCAAAACACTTGCTATTTAAACACCAAGACAACTGACTTCTGGACTGAGAATTTCCCTCAAGACAAATATCTTCTTACTTTTCGTATCTATAGGGAATTCAAGGAATTCATTAAAATGTCTTCAACGAAAAGTTTGCAGCTACTAATGATCAAAATAATATTGTTGCATGTTCCATACAGATCAGCTTTAGTTCTTGGATGTAAGTGGGTTTCCTCATTTGAACCCCACCAGGGCTGGATGGGCAGGGCTGAAATCCTATATTATACAAGGAGGGGACAACATTTTTCAAAACAATAGAAGTTGATCTTAGTTGCCAAATATTTATAAAGTGTTGTTAAAAATGGAGGCAAGCCAACACAGCAGTAAACAAGGTCCAGTCCACACATGAAAATCAGCATATGGTTTTCAGAAAAAAATATCATTTCAGATTCAGCCACAAATTTTTTCTCTATGTTTCAATTAAATATAGTGTTTTTATTATTGACATTTTACACAGTTTTCAGACTTTTCTGGAGGTAAGTTCACTCACTTTACTGTATACTTTGTATTGCCACTAAAGACAGGAAAACCTTCTCTCTGTTGTGAGGGCCCAGGTGGCAATCCCCCAATCTCTGTCGCACTCTTCACCTATAGACAAACCCCAACTCAGCCTTAGGAGGCTAGTTGCGCTGTCCCAGCACTTGGTTGACCCCAGGTTTAATGTGTGCAAAGGATAGCGTCTGGGAACTGGGACTGACATAGGACTGGGAGCTCACAATCCTGGCCGGGCAGCAACCACCACAGTTTAAACACAGTACCAGATGGGATGAAACAGGTAGAGATAAACATGTTGACGATTTCAAGTTAATTGCAAAGCCCCTGAACATGATATAATCACAAAACTTGCTGGAGATGTACAGAAGGGGGTATACTACAAAAACGTACATCTCTAACACAAATATTTTTTTGCACAAACTAATTTCAAAATCAAGTCAAAACCTTTTTATTCAAATAAAACCATTCTCTACATCTCCAGCAATTTTGGTGATGATACCATGTTCAGAGGCTTTGCAATCAGCTCACAAACTTAGATTTCAGAGTGGGTAAGCTTTCCAAAAAACAAACCAAAGCCTAATCCAATGTATCATTCAGGGTCGTTTAGTACAATTTGCAGTAGCTAAGTGACAAAAGCATAAAAATCATCAAATTTGATATTTCATTTTTTAACTTTAATAAGCTTAAATAATATGGGGATTTATAGGACACTATGATAACCGTATAATTATTATTATTTGTGTTGGTTTATTAGATAAGCATAACATTTTGTTATAGTTAGTCTTAAAAAACAGTGAACATTAATATCCATTGTCATGCTTTGAGAATGGAAATTAGCTGTGGTGCTTTAGCCTTTATTTATATGATGAACTAGTCATGGCATCATGATATATCCTTGTTTTGTGGCCTATTAATACATTATTTTATATAAAAATACCTGAGGAGATTAATTTATAAATGTTGTTGCTTCATAGGCCAAGGCAGAAGTAAGTTGCTTTATTCTTTGAAATATATCTGTGCTTGATTCTTTCAGTAAGATGACAACATTAATTTATCACAGGTGACTCATTGTAAAAGGTAGTAAAGGATTTTCTTCATAGTATTTCAAACAGTACCTAAACCCACTATAAAAACACTATAAAGTAGCCAATTGTTGTCACCAAACTTGGAACTTTACCTCCTTGGCAGTATATCGATATAGCACAGTTTTCAATAAGCACAGTATGGGCACTCAAAGCAGAGTATACAGTACTCTGCTGGTTTTTCTCACCCTCCCTTCTACTTATCACCGATGACACCGGAAATGTGGGCCGGGAAACCAATGCCACCTCCAAACTTACCCCTCACTGGGTTCGTGCAAACCGCCACAGAGGTTAAAGCACACCTAAACTCAGAGCATTACCCCTAAATATGTATTACATTTTTACTTGCCTCCCAATGGTTCAAAGTCACTTAAGAAACCTAAAATAAAATACTACAATTAATAAAAATACAATGGCTTCAATCAATGGGTGAAGATGCAGCTGAATTGAAAGAGGAAGAGAGTAGGGACACAAAGTTCATTAGGTGAGTTTAGGTGTTCGGGTTCTTCTTTGTTGGCCTCCAGTATACAAAGATGTATAGGGTTAGTAGTTTCCCAAAACAAATACAATGTTATATTAAAAAGTGTTACACTGGGAAATGTAATCCCTTTAAATTGGTAATCATTATTTGGTGGTCATTGAGTCCTCTCTTAATACAAAGTCTGTTTGCCATTGATGTGTGTTTTTCTGAATAGAATATACAGTATATATACATATAATTTATTTGGTGGATAAGGAAGCCTACAAGGCCTTTTTAGGGTAGGGTTTTTTGGGTAGGGGTTTTAGGGTAGGGGTTTATTAATTCAGGCTCTCAATGCATCAATTTTAAAAGTTGTAAGAGGGTTCCACAGGTAGGGATCAGATAAATAAAGGATATGTCCTTTTCTGTAAGATTTGTAGGATTTTGCTAGATTTAGGGGAGATATTGTAATTATGTTTAAAACATTTCTTGTAAGTCATATCCACAAGACCCCTTAATTTTGGGGGCTTATGGATATGACTCACTTTCAAGAATATAGGCTCTTACGGCAGTGGTTAGCTCTTATTGCCTATACCCTTAGTAGGAGCCATGACTGCCATATCTGTGCCCCAGAACTTATATGGTTGTAACACATTCCACAGCAATTAACCAAGTGCACTGGAGCAATCAATTTGACCTATGCCCCAGGGGACCATACAATCAACTGTTCTATCTACAGTCCGCTATAGACAGCAATTTTATAGACTGAAAAGAATTTTCCAATTTATAGTAAAAGTAGTATGCTGCTCAGCTGCTTTTCTATTGAGTTTGCTAGTCCTCTCATCTGCTATGCGTATTACGAGGAACTCCCACTGCCTGATATTTTTTATGATTGTATGTTACAGGAAATTCAACTACAGTTTCTATGTCATGGGAGGAAATAGGGTCAGGGACTCTCATCACTGGAAGTGATATAAAAGTTATTAGGTGTATAAATCCCCCATTGTACTCATGGTATTAACATATTATTCTTACATGGACTGACACTTTTACTACATTTACTAAGGGGTTAAATTTCTTATTGTTCAGGTAACATTTCTTTATTAAAATGCCTAATTTATCTGCCTCACATTCTAATATTTTTGAAAATGAAAAATCTTTAAAACTGAATACCAGTCTTCTTAAATATACAGGAACTCTCCTGTACTAAAGTAGCTTACTCTAATTTCACCCCTTGAATCAAACCATATGTAGCCCTTATTGCCTGGTTGAAGGACACCTAGCACACCTAGTACAATCTGGTTCTTTCCTTCCCATCCTGACTGACCCTGGCCTACTTCTTACTATTGTATCAGCTGTTCTTGAATGGCCCAGCCAGAGCCCTGACTTAAGCCCAATTGAGCATCTCTGAAAAGACCTAAAAATGGCTGTCCACCAACGTTTACCATCCAACCTGACAGAACTGGAGAGGATCTGCAAGGAGGAATGGCAGATGATCCAAAAACCCAGGTGTAAAAAACTTGTTGCTTCTTTCCCAAAAAGACTCATGGCTGTATTAGATCAAAAGGGTGTTTCTACTCAATACTGAGCAAAGGGTCTGAATACTTAGGATCATGGGATATTTCAGTTTTTCTTTTTTAATAAATCTGTGTTTTTCTGTTAATATGGGGTGCTGTGTGTACATTAATGAGGAAAAAATTACTTAAAAGAGTTTAGCAAATGGCTGCAATATAACAAAGAGTGAAACATTTTAGGGGGTCTGAATACTTAGCCACTATATGTAGTATAGGGTCCTTTGGGATTGAACACAGGTAGACGTGATGGTATAGAAAGTCTCTCATATTACATGGTTTTGGTAAAACAAAAGGAGATCTAAAGGAAATCTGACAAAGAAATCTAATGGTGTATGGGGGCCCATAGTAAAGAGGTTGGTTACTATTAACACACTTTGCACACAACTCTTTCTACAAAGAATTTACCTTAGGTCGTGTTCTCTAAAGCAATGCTCTCACAAATGACTTTTAGGAGATTAGTTATTGCTGTGTGTATATCTTAAAAAATCAAAAGTGTTAACCTTTGGTTATACACTCTGGTTATTAAAAATGTTAGACTGACGTTACATGCATTTAATTTGTAGTCATGGTTCTCCACATCTTAAATTTCCCAAAACTCTAAATACCCGGGACTGTTATTGTTGCATTACATTGTCCTTGTAAATTGTTATGACAATGAACATTTCTGCCACTTGCAATTGATAAAATGTGTTTATTTATTTTTTGTGAGGAGAATATGTTGCTCTAAACTTTACAAAAAAACTTAAATATTGTCTTTTCCGACTACAGCTCAGTTTATTTTTTTTACCCTTACAGTCTTTGACATAGTTTGGAAACCACTTATTAGTTTTACTTCTAAAAAAATTACTCCCAATCATGTTGCCAATTAACCTTATAAGTTGTAAATGCCATCAGTTGCCTTAATGTTTTCAAACAGCATCAAATTATCAAATTTTGTACATTTAATCAGAACCCCAATATGTTTGAAAATCTGATGTAAGCATCAAAGGTTCCTCAATTCCACAAACAATGATAAACCATGTGACCTAAACTACCTTCCTCTGTTTTAATAAAAGAAACATCATTTGAGGTTGGCTTAAAAACACTGATGATATACTTGGGTTTCTCTATATAAGATGGACATCCTACCTTGAATTATTCTTTATACTCTTAAAATACCTAGTTTTACTATAATTGCTCCTATAATTAATTTGTGCTTGCTTTCCTGATCAATTACAAGTTGATAAGAATTACAAATACACAAATTTAAATGTGGAAGAAGATGAAGGGCAAAGGGCTTCCACAAATGTTTTATAAAATATATGGACTTTCCATGGTAAATAAATGACTGGTTTTCTAATATGAGTAATACATTTTATGTTTCTATCAAACAATAGCCAACAAACTTTACCTTTACCTTTCTTTGCATTAATGTTTAATCCCATCCTTCCATACATATTCTTGACATCCATTTAGTTTCAACCCATTAGTTGCAGCATACCATATAATTTATTAGAGATGGTCAATCAGATGGCAAAATGTTGACAATAGCATGTAAATACATGCAAACAGTTGGGACATAATTTGCATGCTAAATTCTGGCATCTCATTGACCATTTCTAAACCTTGTATGGATTAAAGATGGTCAATCACTTCTACCTACCATCATTTGCAACATGCAATACTTGGATAGATTCCCTCAGTTCTAAACTATTCAATGCCTTAACCTCCTAAATGGTGCCATACTGTCTGTTTTTAGTGTGCATCATTGACGTCGGGATTTGAGGACTTTGGACCCTTATGTCTGATAATATTGCATGGGGAGCCCCTACATCACCAGCATTAGCGAAGATGTTGGGGCTGCCCTGACAGTCTGCCTATATTTTATAACAGGCATAGGCACCCCAGAAAGCAATGGAATTGCCTTACAGACATCATGGGAGAATGGCAAATGTGGGTCAGTTTTACCACTTTGGTAACTAAAATTTACCCTGACACACTCTGGAATACTTACTTTTTTCATACCTGTGATACTGAAATTGGGGTAAGGATAACCCAACTGCTGACCCATTATCTTTTCTTGAACTTTTTTATAGCATTTACTTAAAAAAATATGAACTTGCAACAGAAATCATTGATGTTGCATTGAGAATTTATTTTCATTAACACTGGCTCTTTGTGAATGACAGGAGGACCAGTGGTTTCTGAGAATCGCAATCCAGGAGATCTATGTAAAAATGAAGAAAATGATTTCCTGTGTGACACTGTATCATCTTATTATCATCTGCCAATGTGAAGTAACTAAATGTAACTAGATCTGTTACCTCATGCTGATTCACAATCTTTATACACTGTTCTGCAGGTTAGGAAATGTAATTCTAACCACATGATATCATTTATATAGCCTGGATATGTATTAGCTGTCAGACCTACAAATGTTCTTCTCACTGTCTGGATGCTTCAATGCAATGCTTAATGACTTGGTGAGAAAAAAATGGCAGCTGAAATTGTAGTCAACAAACTAAATTGCCTTATTAAGGATTTCTGTGTCTGTCCCTGAAGATTTCAACAAACATGGCACTGTGCAATCTCTAAGTAACCAAACATAATAGACAATGGGAAGCCCTTATAGAGAGTTATTAAGTGCTTCTCACCAAGTTTGCTATACAAAATTGTTGGTATGAAAAATAACCCTCATAATAAACACAGATCGGAATAAGCTCTCATTTTCACAAATTTTCACATTTTCACAAATCATAAATTATAAGATGATTTTCCGATTTCATTCGAAAAAATATCTTGTGTCACAATGGGTTTGGTGTTGGAGCTAAATCTTAGCTTTGAATTGGTGCCCAAATTTTATAGACTTTATTTGGAAATAACTACTTTATCATTAACAAAATACTTATATACAAGTGATTTATATATATATTTTGGTAGGTGCTGTCACTTGCTTCTATAGTTAGTGATATTAACCTTTAAAAATTAATATTTTGGTATTGTACTGTACATCCAGGTTTTCCTTGTTTAATTTTTATTAAAATCCTTACACTGCTTATGCCTTATGTCAAGTTTTCAAATTAACTGTACCTTCCCTATAAATCAATACTACAGTATGAAAAAATCGGATTGTGTCAGGCCAGGGCTCCCGCATGTAAACTGGGCAGTGAATGCCTTTCCATTCTAAGAACAATTCTGTCCTACTAAACAGTGCCACTTGAGTATTGTCATTTCCAAAATTGGAGCTTTGGCACAATCCTGCATTTTAGTGTCTTTTGCTCAACATGGTCTTCTTCAGGGTTTAACGCCCCCTCTCCCTCAATATTGGTCAGCTAACATTTAGTTATTGTCATACATCTTTTAAAAATATATAAATTACAATATTAAGATAGTATTCAACAAAACATCTTCATCTTCATGAAAGTATGTTTCATCTATTTTAAGGTTAAAGTTTTAGTAATTGTTATCCTTATGGTTCAGGCAGTTCTGGGTGGTTGGTTTGGCCCACAGTGCATCCTATGGCAGGGACCCATTACCCCCTGGAAGATGAGGATGACATGCTCTCCTGTGTCCCTGCCATAGGACCAAACCAACTATCCAGAGCTGCCCAATCTGTAAGGATAACAATAATTGAAAACCATAAAATAAATTAGATATACATTGTGATTTACATATTTTTATGCACAAATTATGTAAAAAACAACCAATATTGTGGAAGAGTGGGTGACAATGCCTGAAGAAGCCCAAGTGGGGCGAAACACATTGAAATGCCATGTTTTAGAGGTTCTATTACTCAGGTGGCAGTGTTCTGAATTATTAAGTTATTTGCTATGCATTTAGACTTAGCTTTATGGAGCCAATTAATTGCATTTAAAACTCATATGCATTTCTTTTGACTTTGTGCCTTGAAAGCCCCAACTGGGCTAGCGCCTGGAAAGCAGGGGCTCTGTTTCTCAAGAGAGTATGTCTCCTGTTAGTGACTTGGTAGTATGTTCACAATAACTGACCATTTGCTGTAGTATGTTTCCAATGACTGACTACCTTCTGTAGTATATCCAACTTGACTGACTAATAATCTCATGTAGTAAATATGCAGAAACATAATACCATCTGTAGCATATCCACATAATCTAACCATCTCCTGTGGTATAATTTATAAAGGATAAACCATACTATTCTAAGTGCATTTAGCATGCTGCATATGCCATAATGGGGTGATACAATGGATTGTATTTTTTTTTCATTTCTTTTGAAATAATCAGTAGTGGCTAGAATAAGAAGATCTGATTATGTTATGCATATCCACACTAAGGAGGTTTTTATTCACATAGAGGTTGAGCCATAGAAAGTAAAGTGAGTTTTCCATAATAAATATACAGATATAAATGAAAGCCTAATATAGGTTCTAATTTTTTCCCACTCCCTTTTAAACATAAAAAGTTTCAGTTTGGATTCCAATTTAAAATTTGAATCTGAAAGGGAAGTGTTTTTCCAAGTGTATTATGGATGTATTGTGGACTAAATGAATGCATGCATGCCCCTGGCTTTAATTAGACCTTCTGTAGCACATTTTATAAGCTATACCTGTGACAGTATTATCATTGAACTTGGACTCTTTGTTATCTGGTATTATTGTTACTGTGTCCTTAAATAACTTCATTTCTATAAACATTATTCCCTTTTCTATGACAGATGTCCCCTACTGCCTCTGTATTTTCATTAGTATGAAAGGGACATTTTATGTGTTTTTGAAGGACATTTTAAGCTGTACTTGTGGGCTGTAATCTATGATAAAAGTACATCACAAAAGCAAAAATAATACCCTCTATCTTCTCCCACGGGAGTAGATAGAACGCTCTGTGACCTAGAAATGCACAGGCACCGCATAATTTGGAAATTGCATCACACCAAGCAGTCTTGGAATATACAGTCATTGCCTCTCAGTTTATCTGAATTAACTCATCAACACATTAGTTTATTAAGCGGCTAAACACTGATTCTAGCAATTACTTGCTTTTAGCTGGGAATCAGAAGCTATTAGATGTGCCACCGAGACTATAATGACTTTACCTACTGCTGATGTGCAGAGAGAGCGAGAGAATAGATTCCACTATCTCCCCTTTATGCTCCATTTAGAATTAGCTACAATAAACCCAGCGGCTTGAGCAGATGTGCAGTGGCCTTAAATCTTAACTAGCAAGGAGGGAATTCACTGAACATAGCAAGAAATACTGATACAGTTAACACCATGTTTTTGGTGTAATAATTTCAACATAAACACGTTTGCATAAAAATATATCAAGTTATTTCTTAAAGGAATGTCCTAGGTACTGTCGTCTTATAAATTGTCATGAATATAATATTATATAAAATATTGCTAACTCAGTAATGGCCATTGCTGAAAGAAATGGAAACAACAATCCTAGCCCTATACACCCTCTTTCCATATGCCCCCTACTTAGATACCTACTTCAAGCAGATGTATATTCAATCTAAAATATATATATATATATATATATATATATATTCATATTTGAAAATGTTGACTTACTTTTGAGATGGTAGGATGATGGTGCTCCACAATCCTAAAAAATTATACTTACCTTCTGTTCCCTGGAATTATATGACAAATTCCATATTTATCCTCGCTTCTGGGGGTTAATTCAGTGCAATATCACAAGTGGCCACTGGGGGACAACATAAAATTAATTTCAGCGGAAGAAACATGTGTGTGTACTTTTGAATATTGAGCAGGGGTCAGATACTTACCGGCTGTCACTGCTCTCGTAGATATCTGCTGTTCCGCTCCGCCAAGGTGCTGCTTCATCAGAAAAAGGCATAGAGAAGGGACATTCTTAATTTACTCATTACATGTTAGTTTTTTTTTTCGTATTCTGCTCTATCATCAGCACTTCAAGTGGCAATCATAAGAAGTCCCCCACTTTAATGTGCCCATGGTGAAGCCTCTAATAGAAGCTTAACTACTGATATAATTCTGCTTTTAAGCAGCTCATTCTTTGCAAGCCAAAGCATAGCAGAGTAAGATTGCCGTAGCAGACAATGGCATCATCTTAGTCTAGACATGGCACTTTAATAGGAACTCTAGGGCTTGTTTAATCTTTAACATTACAAGATTGCACCTTCTATATTTCTATACTTTTACACTCTCACCCAGTCTTAGTTACACAACCCACTCACTAGTAAGTACCAGTTTCATATGACTTTCTGCAAACTGGGGTTGGCTTGTCTCCCAAGCCTTGCCTGCCGAAGGAAAAAAATATATTTTTATGCTGCAGAGTTAGACCTGGAGACGAGTTGATTGTTCTAAACGATTTTTCCAAAGTTTCTTTACATGACTTCCACGCCTTAAATTATATATATTAATATGGTATTAGCTTTGTTATAAAAATGAAAAAATCTTGTTTAATTCAGTATTTAGTTTCATTTAGTTAATGCTCTTCTTATGTCTTGTTTGTGCACATATTCAGTTTGCATTCATTTTTAGAAATTAATACCAACTAATAATATACTAAAGGTCCCCATACACCGGTCCATTCTTTGTTCAATTCTTGAACGACCAATCGCCGTGCATTTTCACGCACGGAAATCGCACATGCCCACCCTTGGTATATCCTTGCTAAAATCCTGTTTGATTGCCATTGTTTGTCAAACTATTGAATGAGAATCAAGTGGTGTGCATCGATTCGCCATTCAATCGACGAATGCACGAGGACCGTGTGGTAACATCACAATGACGTCAACCTCTCTCCTCGATCGCTCATAGGTAGAGTGGGTATCAACCCGTATATGGGCATAATTAAAAAAATGTTAATAATTTTTAAGTGGACCTAAACTCTTCTTTTGTACTTCTGAAGATAACCCTATATTATTGGGACGATTGGTAAAAAAAAGACTAAATTCCTTTGCATTCCTCCTTAACAATGGTGCCTTGCTGCATTGAATAAAACACACACAACAGCTAGCAGCCCAGTGACAGTATATATTATTGTATACAATCCTACGCATATACATTTTTACCACTATTATCTAGCACCATTTAGTGACACTTAATTAACTCCTGCAATGCTGGCTGTTAAATATGGATATCTCTAATGTGGGTCCATAGAACAATAGATAAGGTATATATTTTTTAAGGATTGTGAAGTGCTTCTCCGCCTTGGTTTCAGATTAGATGTAAGTAAAATGTAATGTTATATAAACAAATTCTTGAGTTTGTATCATTCCCATTTTTTACATGTTTAATGCCCCTCAGTGGTCATGTGAAGGTATAATTTCATATGAACTAAACTTACTACTTAATTTGATTGACATGATCAGTTATGAGGTGCCTGTCACTTGCATTCTTTTCCTACGGACAACCACAAGGAAGATAGAATGCATCTGACTTTGGTTGTGGTCAACGGTAGGTTGAGTGGATTGTGTGAATCTAACTAATACTGGGCATACACGGGTCGATTCCCATGCGACCGAGGAGCCGCCAAGTGCAGCGTGATGACATAAATGCGCTGCTTACGAGCTTCCCCGTTATAGGGTGCAGCACTGCTCCGTCATCCATGTCGCCCGATACTTTGTAATACGAAGTAATACAAGTTGAACAGGGGTTTATCAACATGTTGTTTGTGATCGATTAATCCCGTTCGAAGAAAGGCTGGGTGGCTCGAGCACTGTGAACGGCGAGCCCTGTGCCTAGCTTATGTTATAAACTTACAAAGAGTCAAGAAAATCATGTGGATTGTGCTGTTGGTTTTAGAATATTGAGATGATTCTTTTTTCCATAACGGGGTGATTCTTATGAAAAGTTTCTGTAGCAGAGTTTTTTTTTAAAAAAAGAATAGGAGAATTGTTTTCTGTGGCATTTATGAAGCAGTCTTATGAAGTCTTTGAAGCCAGAAAACATTGTTCCAAAAGGAATGCCTGCTGTATTTTCTGAGACATCTTGGCCAGAGAGCCCGCTGCTTCCCACAAACACAAAACTGTCATCTCGTGTTTATGAACAACTTAAAATCAGCAGTAGTTGGCAACTTGTGAGTGCATAGGAAATATGCACTCACTCCTTCTGGTAGGAGGATAAAGAGACAAAAATAAAGAAAATGTACAAGCTTGAAAAATGAAGATTGTGTTTGAGGGGGTGTACACAATGTGTGTGCAAAGAGGAGGGTTTATACAATGTGTGTGCATAGAGATAGGTGTAGAACAGACATATCAGAGGTAATAAAACAAACATGGCAGCACTAAGATATAAATGTCTCAGAGGAAGCCAGTGAAAACACCGCTGACCTGGCTGCTTATGAAAATGCAACCAAAGTCCAAGACAAATATTATTCTCTGCATGTTCCTTATACAGCATGCTGATTTTCTTTTTGCAACAATATAGCAATCAGCTCGAAGTGAATAACATTTATAACCCCACAGATCCTATATATTAAACACATAAGGTTAAAGTTTAAAACTGGCCTATACTCACCTTTTGTCCCTCATAGCCAACATTATAGTGACAATCTGGCAAAAAAAATCTTACATACAATTAGTGATGGCGGAACTGTCTGTAAGGCAGAGAGGTCGGCCGTGAACATGGATGTTCACACTCCTTCCTTCTAGTCGTTGAGCAGTACTGTGTTCGACCTGCCCCGTTCGCTGGTGAAAAGGAGCTCACTATACTTCCTCCGGCATGATCAGGAGCAGTAAGATTCTGCCAGAGGAAGAATCTTTTCACTAGAAGACCAGGTAGAGAAGCCAGTCTTCCAGTGAAAAGCTGGCTCCGAAAATCGGTGACATCACATTCAGCAATTGGAACCAGGAACTATGCGTTCCACTGACGTTACATCCGGTTTTCGCGTTCCAAATTCCCTGCAGAGAGGCCCATTCGCGGACAGACCCGGCCATCACTTCCTATAGTGAGTAGATTCCGATTGTCCCTCATTTCTCCTTTCCTCTGATGAGCTTACCTGTTCCAGCCAAGCCTGTCAAGCATCTAATTTTGGTTGGGAAAGTCAAATATTTTAGGTGACTTTCCCAGCAAAATCCTGATTTCAATAAATGCCAGATTTTTCTAAATATTTTGAAATCAGGATTACTTAGAAGAAGGGGGGGGGTTGTTCTACCTCACTTGTACAGATGATGTGCAGGATGGGAAGTTAGGAGGCAGAGTAATGTCCCCTCCCTCCAAAGTCCCCAGAGAGCCAGGAGTGCCCCAGCACTATTCAAAACCATTATATAGTACCATCTAATTCTCATATGCATTACTGCAGTTAAGTAATACCTGGAAGACCTGTACCCTTTTGAGAACAAAAGATGGCAACTGCCAGAGCTTTAGGACCAATTAGTAAGTAAATTTACTTTTAGAATTGTAGATTGCTTCTCCACCATTGTGATGGCTCAGAGGTAAGTAACATTTGATTTATTATTTTTCAAGACATATAGAAAATAAAAATGAGTACAGATAAACAGTAAAAAATAAGTGTAGTAGATGATGGTCAGGCCTAGTGATGGCTGAACTGTCCGCAAGGCGGACAGTTCGGCAGCGAACATGGATGTTCGCCCATCTTCTCGCCGGCGAGCAGTGCGGGTGTTCGACCCGCTCCGTTCGCCAGCGAGAAGATGATCTCTATTCTTCAACCGGCAGGATCACAACCTGTGTGATCGTGCCGGAGGAAGAATCTTTTCACTAGAAGACCGGGCATAAAGCCGGTCTCCTAGTGAAAAAAACGGGTCGGAGCAGGAAGTGACGTGAGTGACGTCACATCCGGCTCACGGAACCAAGAACTATGCGATCCAGTATGCGTTCCAGGGACTGGATGTGACGTCACTGACGTCACATCCGGTTTTCCCGACTCAAATTCCCCGCCTAGAGGCGGGGAATTTGAATCTGTCCGCGAACAGGCGGACGGCGGATGTCTTTTGAAGTCCGACCCGCCCGTTCGCGGACAGTCCTGGCCGATGTTCGGCCATCACTAGTCAGGTCTTTACCAGCTTTTCAGCCATAAAGAGACTATAAAGATCATGTTCTCCCCAACGCATGCCAGAAAAGATTGATGGCTTCTGCTGATGTGTATGCTTCTTACATTTTTCAAAATTTAAGCTGAATTTCCCAGAATGCCTCTATTTCCTTTTCCTGTGAAAGAAGAATTAAGGTAGAGCCAAAACACTATTAAACAGCTTTATCAAAGAAACACAATTGTGTTTGGCCACTAGCTTATGGTCGAAACAAGGTTAATGGGATAATAAAAAATTAACAAAAAGAGATACTTATAATGGTGTTATTATTAAACAATATATAAAAATAAAGAAGTTAAAGTAAGCAATTACAACTGAAAAGAAGAAGGAAATTGTGAAGATATATGAGAATGGTGATCATGTGACCAATCTCACTAATAAGTCCAAAATGTCATAATGGACTAGAGATGGTCAAATTTTCATTTAGACGATTTCAAGTTAATTGCAAAGTCCCTGGAACGCATACTGGATCGCATAGTTCTTGGTTCCGTGAGCCGGATGTGACGTCACTCACGTCACTTCCTGCTCCGACCCGTTTTTTTCACTAGGAGACCGGCTTTATGCCCGGTCTTCTAGTGAAAAGATTCTTCCTCCGGCACGATCACACAGTTGGGGGTATACTCCAAAAAAGAAAGTATGTCTCTAACACAAATAGTGTTTTCACAAATTAAGTTCAAAGTCAAGTAAAAATTTCGAGAATCGGAATTTCGACTTTAACTTTGAGCTTAATTTATGTAAAAACGCCACGTGCTAGAGCAAAACTATTTATTTTCAAATGTTCCTCCAACCCTTCTCTACATCTCCAGCAATTTTGGTGATGATACCTTTTTCAGGGGCATTGCAGTCAGCTCCCAAAGTTAGCAAGTCGAAAAATTCAACCATCTCTATAATGGACCATCTTGCCAATTTACAATAATCTATAGTCTCTTCCAAGGATAGAAAGTACATCAAAGCCGAATTCCTGATGACCATACCTGCCAAGTTCCCCCATTTTTTATAAAGGAAAAATAAAAGTAAGTGATGTTACGGACATCAATTCTGGTAGTTGGAACGTGGAAATGCCAAGGTTGACTGCTACTTCTGTGTTCCATATACAAGAAGTGAGACAAAACATCTGGCATTAGGAAGTTTACTGTCCCCTCCCTCCTGTTTACTAGCTTGCTAACTTAGCAGAGATGGGGTGTTACTCTGCCACCTAACTTCCCACACACATATCATCTGAACAAGTGGGGTGGGAACTTTGGAGGGAAAGCCCCTCCCTCCTTAGTTACCCCAATATCAAAATCTGGGAAATATCTGGGATTTATTGAAATCACAAAAAATGAGAGGGTTGATAGGTATGAAGAAGACTCTCCTTCCGAACAATAACTACCTTCCATGTCATCCTCTCTTCCTAAAATTGTGGTTAAACATTTTGTTTTCTGTTTCACACATTTTATCTTTTTGGGGAGAACACCATAAAAATTATTGGTGTCTTTGGTCATTTACACATATTATACAATGCTTTTCTATTATGAAAAGATTAGGTAAACAGTGTTTTTTGTTGGTTCAGAATGCATTATGGGTATTTTGATAATTTCTTATGGGAACATCCAACCCTTGGGAACAAATCCAAATATTTATTTATGGTTTCACTGTATACATTTTTTAAACTATGCTACTTGATACTTTTTACTTAAAGAATACTAAGTAAACTACAATTAAAACTTAATTGACATGATACTTAATGTTAACTTTATGCATTAAAAACATATTAAATCAACAAAATCATTCTTAGCAGCTTACTTAAAGTGTTGAGCGCCAATACTCAAGTCGCTAATTTTATTGCGCATATTGGCAATTTGAGAATTCGTAAATATCTCAAATATAGCTATATCTTCATAATCTTAAATATTCGAGATTCTGGGGGAAGTACCATGCATTGCGTTCACAATATTTGCATGTACAAAGGCAGATTTTTGCATGAACTACTTCTATGCAGCTGCTATTTCACATTCTGCCACTAGATATCACTGTGACTGTGCCCATTTTTGCATTACATAATGACAGGAGATCTCACATTTACAAAGAATATTTGGAGAATAATTTGCGAAATGTGAATTTGAATATTGCCCATGTTGCTCATCACTACTGATTTACAACTCACATGTTAAGCTTATATAGTTAGTGCTCCCTCTGTCAAAAGTCCAAAGTCTTTGTAACAATTTTACGGGGCCCCAAGTCATAACAGTTAGGATTCTATATTTTATCTGCAAACCGGGCACTAAAATACATCTTCTGAAATTGAAAGCTGTAAGTATTCTTTATTCTTGTTACTTGTTTTCATACAACAGCCAGTAATATTTTTCCCTAAAACCTTTTTGTTCACATCATTTACCACCCTGCAATTGTAATAATAGCTTTATTTCCAGATGTACAGATTGCCCAGATATTAAAGTGTTCTTAACTCCTGTAGAATGTCTTTTTAATGTTCTGTTTTTCCATGTCTGACGTCTAGAGCAACACACGCAACTGCCAAATGACATGCAGAGGTCCAACTTGCCTTTATAAAGATCACTGCACTTCTACTTGATAAACAGCCTAGCCCATAAGATATATTACACTTGGTGGAGATGGAAAAAATGTACATTTATATTTAACTGGGATAATAGCTTGCAAATGTGCTTCTTGTGGTATAAATAAAGACAGAAATACTGTGTGATGTGGAAATATTCATAGTTCAGTCTTATATGTGCTCCAATGCACAGTAATTGTTGTGTAAGTTTGCATTGATATAGTATAAAATAGTATAGTATAAATTCAATGTAGTGTTGAGCGGCATATGGTATATTCGAGTTAGCATCATTTCGTGAACACATTAGGGAACATTCGAAATTCGCAAAATTAAATTCGACTATATTCTATATATTCTATAAAGATTTGCGAACCAGCTTTATAGCTTCTCTTCTTTATTCTGTGATCTTAGCTAGTATGAGCACTGTGTGTATTGTGTGTATTCCATGCACACAAATATGCGCGATGTATGCGGTAAACAATGTTGAAGCACAATATGACGAATATCTGCCATTGCGAATATCCAAGAACACCTTTGCCAAATTTTGTGAATTCTCGAATGTCGGATATTCGTTAAATGTATTCGAATTTCAAATATACTCGCTCAACACTAATTCAATGCACTTAGACCAGGGCAAAGTCTACTTTGTTAAAGTGTGTGAGAGGGAAACAACCACCTTAAGCGCACATAACCCCTACAAAAAAAACTTTATTGTATTTTTAATTACATCTGAGTTATCCCACGGGCTCAAGTTGCTCAAAAACCTAAAAAATAAATACTTACATGTTCTGCTCTTCTCTGTGGAAGTCACCATGTTAAATCCTGTGCCGTTTGAAGTCTTGTGGCGGTAAATGCTTCAGTAATGTGAATGACCACCGAGGAGCCACCAGATACAATTGCTATCAATAGGAAATATTGAAAGTGAAAGAGACTGAGATGAGCTGCAGATTAAGAATGAGCAGACAGTCTGCCTGCATCACTGTGGCAAGTGACCGAATAGGAGGATAGGAGAGAGGAGGAGCAATGGGGAAAATATATAAACATCTCATTACAGCTAAGGATCTTTTTTTTACAGATTGCCCAATAATAGGGACAAAAGTTTGGTGCACTTTAACAAATTGTTGTATGTCTATATTCTTATGGTCACCTATGAAGTAACTTTTATGCACCTGGAAAATAACAAGGCATTAAGAAATAATGGGTGTGTATGAGAGTATTTAAAATGCATGAAATGTGCTGTCAGTTATCAGGAGGTGCACTTTAAAAAAAAATAAATATATATATACATATATATATATATATATACATTTTTTTTCAGTAAACATAAGGTTTTACTAACAACAGGTGAATGGGACTTAATGGTTCTCATTCATCAAGGTCATGGCATATATACAGTTTTGAGTCAAAGGTTTTATGAAGCTTTTTAGCTAATCATCTAACTGGATTTCTTAATTCAAAATGAATGCTCAATTGTGCAAGCAACATTTCTTCATGTAAACTTTAGCAAGTCCAAGTATACATTTTCAAAATAATACTACATTTGTATCCATTATATATTAGATTATTATGTTCGAGAAGTCCAAAGGAAAGTGTTTCAGAATTGATTTTGTCTTGGGATGTTTCCTGTGAATTTGTTCTTCTCTGAAGATACTTTCAGTAATGAAGCTGACAACACTAAGCAGCCAAATAGCCAGCACTTTTTAGAAGAAGAGGTTAAAAGCAGCTTCATGTTTTGTGTTAATACAGATATGCATTGAGTATTATTTTCTTTGTTCTCTAAATAAACATAAAGGCTGAACAATAAAAAAAGTATTTTTTTCATTGTGTGTTTATAAAGTTTTCTGAGAAATTGAGTAATTGAATCATAATTATTAAATATACACTAATGGTACAATGTTTTCTAACATCCCTAATGTTTCAATTTTCTTTTGAAATACTCAAGATGTGCAAGTCCAAGGTAAGCGATGAAGTGCCAGAGGTTAAAACCAATGGTATGGTTAACCAAAACTGGAAGTTAATGTATATTTCATAATTATACAGAAAAAAGCAACAAGTGGTTAAAGCTGTTCTGCAGCAAATGAGGATGGTCAAGCCTTGAAAGTTTGTGCTACTAATGTAACTTTCCCTGGTTACTGAACCCCACACAGTATTGCACTGCAGAATGTAGTGTGTTGCTACAAAAGTTACAAAAAAAAGGCAAATACCAATGTAAGCGAGACAAACCATCATGACACTTAAATGTGAAGTTCTTTCCTACAGATAAATTTAACGTGTCAAGAGTCTTGACTAGTGTTGAGCACAAATATCGAGTCTCAAATTTCTATTGGGAATATCGGCACTTCTAAAATTTGAGAAGATTTAGAATATAGTGCTCTATATATCTTAATATATATATCTTAATAATTGCAAATATCTGTGACAGCTATTCATATATCAAGTGAATATACAGAATGTCCCAGCAAAGTAGGCAGGGCTGGACCATGCAGTATTCACTCTATATTCCTCTAGGCAAAAGGCCAATGCCAAGAGGGAGGGCTTTGCTGCAATGTCAGGGCTGAAACTTTATCATGTGTCTATACACTAGCAGTGCCCATTCTCTGATCACACTGACTGACTTATGAAGAGACACATTTAACAATCTGGCACTGAACAACTTACACATGAGCAGCTATTTACATATGGGAGGAGATATTAGTCTTTGTCACAAAATGTATTTATTGCAATGCACAATATTAAGGTAAACTCATGCCATCTAATTGTAAGATGTGTCTCTCCAGTTGTTGTGTTCAGAGAATAGGTACTGTTAGTGCTAATGCAGATAAGATCAATTTTTGGCAGTGGCTTTTTGGTTTGGCTGGAGGGAATGGAACACATTTCTGCCTCTCAGGATGCATAGCTATTGCTTTCAGGATGTTGGGATTTTTTTTATACATATTCAGACTATAAGACGCAGGGACACTTACCCATTGATTTTAATGGTAAATAGGTGCATCTTATAGTCCGAAAAATATGGTGATCTCAAATTTACTTAGAAATGTTGCAAATTCAAATATTGCCTATGCTGCTCATCCATGAAGGAAAGAGATCTGGCAGATCCAAAGCCACAACAACATCAGTAGGAGAGTTTCAGAAACTCAACAGCTTGCATAATAAGCAGATCACAGGACCAATGATTCAAGTATATCTTAACAGTGTCCAAAGTAACAAAAATCTTTCAGTTTTGATAGGTCAAGATAAAGCAAGACAGACATTGGTAAAATATGAAATTACAGAGGCATGCCTGGGTCATGAAACACTGGGCTAATGAAGAAGAAGGTGTTATAGACCAGTGTTGAGCTCAAATATTCGGTTTTCGAATATTTAGCTCGAATATCGCTATTTCGCGAATATACGCGAATATATAATCGGATATCCGACGCAATCGCGATTTATTGCGATTATCGCGATCCCATTCATTGCAATGGATCGCGATTATATAATTGCGATGCGATTTTTTTGAACGGAAATGACGGATATTCTCCCAGTTCAATATCTGAGCTCTATTGACTTGCATGCATTGCACATATTTGATCGCAATTGCGATTTATAGATCACAATTCATGTCCACAAGTACGGATTTTCGAGATTACGAATATGGAATCGAATATTATGGCGAATATTCGCGAAATTACACGAATTCGAATATTGCCTAGTCGCTCATCACTATTATAGACTGATGGGGCAGAGCCCATCTTCAATTCATCAGGCAGGATTTTAGTATGTTGTCAAGTTGGTGAAAATGTGGCTCCTCAGTATGTCAAACAATTGTCAAATATGGAGGTTAAAGTGTCATGATGTGGGGGTGTTTTGCTGGATTCAGGGTCAATGACTGCTACAGAGTAAAGCCCCCCATAGACACAGATTCCTGGCCATAGTTGTGGGCGACCGACCGCTGTGCGTACTCCCGCTGAGGATCCGACCAAAAGAGCCGGCAGGTCAGATCGCACACGGATCCACCCTGCTGGTTCTTTTTGTGGCCGATTCTCAAATCCTGCTGCAGGCAGTTAACTCGGAGGGGGAGTCTCCTCCCCCTCCAAGTTAATTGGCTACAATCTGACAGGAATCGCATGTGTTGGTGGAAAACACAGGATTCCTGTCAGTTCTGTAGCTGACACCTCACAGCGTGGTGACGTCACCATGCTGTGAGGAGTCTGCTATAGATCGATACGTCTATGGCCGGCTTAAGAGGCATCCTAAACAAAAATCTAAAGGACAACATTGTACATAACCATGAGGTACCTTCTGGTTTGCGCCGAGTTAGTAAAGTGTTCATCTTATAGCGAGATAAAGACCCAAAACATAAGTCCAAGCTTTTCTTAGACTACAGAACAACAAAAGAACAATATTGTAAGCTTGAAATCATAAAGTGCCCAGCACAATCGTGAGAAGGAGACTACATCGACATACATTTAAAAAAAAAAAAAAAAGTTGACCATTTCGAGTTAATTGCAAAGCCCCTGAACATGGTATCATCACCAAACTTGCTGGAGATGTAGAGAAGGGTTGGTGGTATACTACAAATAGTATAATAGTTTTTGCACAAATTAAGTACAAAGTCAAGTAAAAATTTCGAAAATCGGAATTATGACTTTGTTTTTAAACTTAATTTATGCAAAAACTAAATGTGCTAGAGCAAAACTTTTTTTTCAAATGTTCCCACAACCCTTCTCTACATCCCCAGAAAGGTTGGTGATGATACTATGTCCAGGGGCTTTGCAATCAGCTTACAAAGTTAGAAATTCGACCATCTCTACTCAATAAAATGTCCATTGTTGTAGGGATGCTTTATTTATTATCACCAAAGGTGGCTGCTTAGATAAGTCAGAAGACTACTATTTGGTTTATACTTTGATTCCAATATTTTTTTAACTTTCATTGTTTGAACTATGCTTTTGTTTAAAAAAAATTTTATATTGCTGTGTTTTAAAATCTTTGACCAGTAGTGTTTATATAACATAACAGTCTGTCCAAGGTGAAGCTGCAATCTATTTCTTAACAGAGATGGTGTTAAGAGTATTTAATGTCTATTGAGAGCTTTTGCTAATATGAGAAGTGCACACCCCAACACATTTATGTTGGCATTGTGGCTGCGCTTTTCACCATTCAGAGTAAATAATATGATTATAGACAAAGCTGAGAGGCAGAAAGATGACTTTTCAATCCTATTTTGTACCTCTGGAGCACCTCTTAATTCAATACTGTAAGTGCATTGCTAGACAACAATGACCAAATTATTCTTCTGCTCCTAATGTTCCATCAATAAATATACAATCCTTGGGCACTGACTTCCCACCTGTATGGCAATATTTTTTATATATTTGTTCTTTGACATTTCATAAATATAACAACTATATCTGCTTACCTAGTGTGCATGAATGGTTTAGTGAATCAGGAGCTCATGCTCTGATTTGCTATGTATGTTTGACATTGTTAAATTTTAAAGATAATCTGTTGTTGATAGTAATGTTGAGTTAATTTGAAAACATTTTTATTTATCACACAGAGCAAAAATGAAAATGAGGAAAATCAAGTCTTTTTAAAATTTACTTGTTCTAGGTCATCAACTCAAATGTTCAATAAAAAAAATGAGAGCCAGACGTGAGCATTTTCAAGAGGTAAGCCTCCATATTGTTAAAGACTGGGTTCCTATAAATTGGTCTGGATTTTTCATAAATTTGATCATTCATGATCTCCAGTCATTATTACCTTTATTGTGCAAATCTCCACTTGTACATGCACATATTTTTAACACAATGCATGGGAATTCCGGGTGCTCAAATATTCGAGATCCGCAATAAAAAGTTGTAATTAGAATATTCACAATCAACACTAATACAGACACCATTCACAAGCATATGAAGATACATTTTCGCTATTGAAAAACAATTTCCTGGTTTCCCCCAGAAGACTGGTGTCTAAAAAGCATAAAATATGGCAACTGTCACAGGCAACAAGGTTTCTCCACCATTGTGAAAGCTCTGAGGAATGTACAAATTTAATTAAATTATTTTTTGATTTTTTACTTTAAATGTGCTTTGAACTGCTTATTGACAATGAAGGGGAAGCACAACTGCTGTGTAGCATCTGAAACCAAAGGCATTCCTGTTTATGAAATGCAAAAATGTGCAATTATAAATATATTATTGACAATTCAAGTACAGAGAGGTCAAGTTTATATCTAGAATAATAAAAATAAAGTCCCCACAAGGGGCAAAACAAGGACATGGGATACAATTTTATATCAGTGAAATGATAGGGGATGTGGTTGTAAAATTTTTTATGTTCACATTTGCTTACACATGCTGAGAATAGAGCAACTTTATGGGTAACAAACATTTAAAGGGAAAGTTTTAACTAAGTACAATTTAGGTTGTGTGTTGACATGTGATTGATTTTGACACCAGATGACCTAGGAGACCAAATATCTAGCTATTGTCATATCAATGTCTAGTGATGAACTGGACGATCAGCGATCAACAGGGTACAGTCCCTGCAGTTTGTAGGACTAGCCCTTCCCTAACAAAACTAAAAATGAAAACATGTAATGGTCTATAGAAAATATATGACTGGGCTAGTGTTGACTAGCTCCGTTAAACCCCACATAGCCCCAACCCTCCCCTTACCGACCATTAAATAAAGATATGACATGGATATCCGCTGTGACAAAACAAAGAAAGGAAAGTACCATAAAAAATCCCAATACCTAACAAACACCCCCACAACACTTATCCAACCCTATAGCGAAATGGGGAGGCAAGCATGTCCTTGAAAGAAAAGGTGGATGGCACCACTTTCGCCCTTTCATTTTTAGGCCTCCATTCCGGTGACGCTGCTCTTCAAAGCAACATCCCCTGTCAGGCACCAAGGGTACCCTGGCTGCAGCTGTTATTGTTTGCTAACTTCTGAATCCCAGACCCTGGTGCAACAAAGAGTGCGCATTGATATGAATTATAATTCTAATGTGTGTATGGTGCTCCCCACCTCTGCCCCTTTCTAAATGTAAAAGTCTAGCTTGGCATCATTGCACATTGGCACTGCTTATGCAAAAAGGTAATGGCTTGATTTCCAAACAACCAAAACCCCCATGGATTTTACCCTTAATAAATGTGCCCCTTTGCTTCTACATGCTTTCCCCTTAAGTATGTATATGGATCTCAGCCATGTAGATTTATTACTAGGATAATGATGTATAAACAGAAACTGTCTGGCTGCTCTCATCAAAGTTCTTCCACCATCAATACTACTGTTGTAGACGTGCTAAATACAGCAAGCTGTTTATAGAAACTAGGACGTCTGTCGCTGGGAACGCTCTGATCAGGTAACACCACCTCAGACAACCTGTGGAACACCAGTGCATGCTGGGAGAAAGACTTTAATACCAACCGGGGAACCACAAGCCGTCTGACTCTGAGATAACTCATCAGACAGATAGTGCTAGTTATGAGATTTACAATATTTATTTCTGTGCCCTGATGTACCATTTATCTCCAGCACAAGTAGTAATCATTGATTTATCAACATAAATCTCAGTTTACTGTACAGAGCAAAGTGAATCGATGGAACTCCAGAGGGAGCTATTGATTGGGAAGCATCCTGATTTCATTCCACAGTCATTCCTTTAATTGAAGTGATACTTTCCGATAACTGCTTTGAGGTCTGCTCCCTGCTGACTTTGATACAATTTTATCCAATCACATGCAGACACCAATTTACTTACTGTAAGATAAAGTGGTAATAATAAGCCTTGACTTCTTCAGCGTATGTCACAGAAGAGCATTCCTTTTATTTTCTCTAGTTTCCCATTCGTAGTTTTTTTTTATGTTTTTGCTGCATAAAGATGACAAGTGTTTTGTGCAATGTTGCGACATCTAGATATAAAAATCTAGCAGTGCCTCTTCCCATTATCATTTGTGAGTATCAAGCGGTGGTTCATGTGTTTATATTCATTCTATTAGTGCCTATGACAAATCAGGATCAAGGAAATACCCTGCAGCCGATCTTCACATGGAATATGACATTGCTCATATACTGTGATCAAAGCTGCACCAGGCAATATGCCTCATTTGTATCTGAAGTGGTTATTTGTTGCTGCCATTTTACAGCTTGTTAATTTGTAAAGGATTTGAGGAAAAACTAAAAAGACGCAACAACCTACAGCAAATAACCACGTATCATTTACGGATTTACATGATGTAAAGCAAAATCCAAATGAATAAAGAACATTCAAAGTTGTTTTTGAATTTTTGAGAATCTCTTATATCGTTTTTTTATATTTTTCTTTTTTATTAACTTTTTACAGAGTGTGGGTAATGGCATATGTAAATAAGCAATTTGGATAATATTATAGCGTGCGGTGAATGTGTACAGACAATTCAAAATTGTCTGTATTCAAAACAAATTGTAACACTCACCAAATTCTATAGCTGTACTGCTGACATCTGGATTCCTTATTGGAGGATAAAGGGACTTGATCTGGTGAGCAGATAAGTAACTTTGGCATCAAAAAAGTCATCATCTTTTATGTGACAAGTTTACTAATTTCATGGATGGTAAGTAGAACACTTTTTTGTAGGGAGCAAATTGCTACCTTCACCACCTACCTGAAAAAACATTTCCAACCTATGTTGCTGGAGATGTAGAGAAGGGTTGTGGGAACATTAAAAAGTGTTGCTCTAATACAGAGATGGCGAACCTATGGCACGGGTGCCAGAGGTGGCACTCGGAGCCCTCTCTGTGGGCACCCGACCTATCAGCCAACACAGAGGCTGATAGAGGAAAGAACTTCAGCCCATTGGCTCTCAATGCTGTCCGTTTTCTTCCCCTCTCTTCTGATTGCACACAGCACCCAATTCCCTCCACTAGCACTGCCAGCCAATCAGAAGCCCGGGTAGGGAAAAGTAGTAAGCCGAGAAAAAGGTGTGTGTGTATGTATGTATGTAATGTGTAAGAGAGAATGTGTGTAATGTGTGTGAGTGAGTAGAAGACAGAATGATAAGAGAAGGCAGAATCATTCTCACAGGTTAGAAGTTGTTGTTCTACAACAGCTAGAAAAGGCAGCAGTGCATGCTGGGTAGTGTAGTTCTTAAGCAACTGTCAGAATGTAATGCTTGCAGTTGTAGTATTTTTACACAGCAAGTTGGGTACTTACCTTTTAAGTCATCAGAATTCCATGAGACACTAACAGAAGACTATGTGTATGCTGGAATCGGTAGCCCATCAGCAGCCCAGGATTTACAGGAAGCTTGTAACTTCACTGATCCCCTATGAACAACAACTGAAACCTGAGTTATAACCCCAAAGATTTATGTGTGTATAATTCAGGTTAAATTGTCGGCACTTTGAGATAAATTAGTGGGTTTTGGATTACAGTTGGGCACTCGGACTCTAAAAGGTTCGCCATCACCACCATTCGCCATTTTGTAGGAACATTTTCTGACTGTAAACCATTTCTTCCTTCAGTCCTTGGACATCCTTTGTGTAAACCAACTTGGCTGAAGTTCAGATGTACAATCAGTAAACTTATTCATATAACCACAAAATCAAATATGTTACATAGCAGGCATGTATTTGTCCCCATGCTTGTTTTTTGAGAGCAGGCCAACAATATTCTATGGTCCTGTAATATATAACAACAAACTACACTTTAAAACCAAATCAAGTACGGTAAATGCAATGGAATGTTCAGTTATCCTGTTACATAGCTGCAATTTGTTCAAATTTCTAGAGCAATAAAGTATAAAATATTGCTCTAATGCTAAACCATAATAAGTTAATAGCTTCGTGACACATTGATAATTAGTAATCGGGATGTAATTTCCCCTCATCTCTGTCCTCATATTTTATTTTTAAATGCATTTTTTGGCTTGTCAGTTGCATAAGTGATCAGGGTTTATCCATATATAAATATGACAATGGCGTTTTCATTCCAAGAGCCTATCAGTTGTTTCATGCTGTACACAAGCAATCAGCTTTAATAGACCTTCAGAAGGGTATCAACACTGTATAGTGATCAATGAGAATTCTCATTTACTCAACAGCTGCTTTGACAAGCATATTTGCAAATAATTCATCCTGAATATTACCCTTTTCGGACTGGAAGTGATTTGTTCAGCAGCTCAGTTTCAGGGAAATTCCTTTGATGAAAAGCTATACGCAGGCTTGTCCTTAGACTATAGGAGCCGTAAAGCATTATCTCAGTGCTGTGCTTCTATGCAGGATCACAGTCTGCGTATGTAAAAAGTATATATGGCTTCCATTGCTGCAAACTTTAATAAAGATGTAATATAAACCCCATACCTTCTGAAATAGGATATAAACAACCAAACTTAAGTTTCAAGACTTTTTTTCAAAGTGCAGTAGGACACAATGTGCAGCGACTGAGATATACTTCTTTAAGGTCCCCATACACAGGTTGATACCCACTCGATCGATGAATGTTTGAGCGGGACATGGTGCACAATGCGATGCACACCACTTTGACACCCTCGGCACCCACCCAAAGTAATGGTAATCGAACAGGGATTTACCAGTTAATTCCCTATTCAATCAAATTTGGTCACAATCGATTCCCAAACAATCGATCACCAATCGTCTCGTGTATGCCCATATACTCCCACGCTTTTCGGGGTAAAACATTTTTTAGACTGACAGTCACTGATCCACATACATTTAAACTGTAGGAGTAGAGATTGTCAACAGCAACAAAATATATTTCCTAGTAAATTGGGAGGGTTTAGCATTGCATGAATGCTATGTGTTCCCAAATGAACGAATACCTTCAGATGGTCTAGAAATTTGTTTGCATTAATTACAATGCCACTTAATAAGGTGGGAACATTACAACAAGTAAGTATTGCTCTAGTATTTGTACTTTGTGTATAAATTAAGTTTATATTAAAGTTGAAATCTTATCTGGAGCCATGTTGACTTTAAGATGTACTAACCCTGTTTCCCTGAAAATAAGGCACCCTTTTATTTTTGCCTCACGCTGAAAGATAAGGCACCCCTTATATCAATGGAAGTGACACTCTGTCTATGTGAACGGTCAGGTAATTGTGATGTCACCTCCCTCCTATTTTTTTTACCACGCTTGTGCAAATGATGTGTGGGTTGGGAGGTTAGGAGGTAGAGTAATGCCCCATTTCTCCTAAGTTAGGAGGGAAGGACGTTACTCTGCCTCCTATCTTCCCACCCTGCTTGTGGGCATCAGCGCTGCTGCTTTTTAGCATAAGGGGGTCCTGACCACAGATTGAGAACCACTGATATAAAGGATATGTCTATATATTAACTGGAAAGTTTGATTAAATGACCTATACCCAGCAAGTTGATGCTCTTCCCTTAATTCATATTCAGTATGCTAAAAAAAATCTGTATGCTAACCAGGTAATTATTTAACGTATATTATGAAGAATTCACAAATAGAAAGTATTATTTGTTTGATGATTACTGGTGGATCAGAATTTTTGTTCGGCACAGCAGTTGTAAACATATGCCCACTGAATCATCACAGCAATCCACATCTACCAATATACCAGGTTTCCTATATCCATAAATCGGGATATCTATTCACGAACTTGTCTATTCCATGTGCACATATTTTTATAAGGTTTATGATTTGCCACTAAACATTGCCTTTCCCTAATCCAACTGATCTGTACCTTTAATAGAAACTCAGGAATATTGCACCACAAATTGTTTAATTAATGCATTTATCCATGTTTACTTGTATTTTTGTAATACATTAGCGGAATCCTTCAAAGGCTGAAGGGTGGAGAGTATACAAACTGTGAATTTTCTATCTCCTGATACTTCAAAAAAGCAGGGCACCTGTGTCAAACTCATCTGGGAACTCATAAAAAATGCATTTCACAGAGATGTAATGTCTTGACAGAATCTCTTTCAAGTGTATAACTACAGTCACCTTGATAGTACTTTCTCTCAAGCTCCATTGGGTCATTATCGGTGAGTGTGCTTCCAATGTCTTTTTCAGAATTTAGATAACATCTGGAAGAGGACATTATTCATATTATTCATAAGATAGATAGATAGATAGATAGATAGATAGATAGATAGATAGATAGATAGATAGATAGATAGATAGATAGATAGATAGATAGATAGATAGATAGATAGATAGATAGATAGATAGATAGATAGATAGATAGATAGATAGATAGATAGATAGATAGATAGATAGATAGATAGAGTAATGTCTTTAGGAAGGGACCCTTGCATTTGTTTTACTCTTCATAATGATAATAATTATAATGATTATAGCATATAAAAATATACTACACTTGAATACCAAACATTTTCAACCATTATTGGCCATTCAGTTCCAAAAAAATATTAAGTTGGAAGACAGTATGATGCCTTCACATCCTATTTGGTTTAAGGAAGGCTTTCTATAAAATTTTGTATGCCCAAAAAATTTCAATCTTCCAAAAGAGTATTTGTTAGGTCAGGAATTGGTGTTGGACTAGAACAGCAGTAAATGTTTTAAATGTTATCTCTACTGTAATTCCCACTGTCAAGTGTAAAGGTAGCCATACACGTGTCGATTTGTCACCGATTGTTTCCCGATCCGATCATTCCAGGCAATCATGGAATCAGCGATTGATCTGATTGGGAACTGATGGCACACCACCTTAGGAATCGGATTTGTGATAGATTTGGACATGTGCCGATCCCCAAAATGGCCCATTCCACAAAATCCATCAATCGGAAAGGCTGCTGCATAGGGAGCTATGGGTCCACCAACGTACTTCGATTGCCTAGCGATTGGCCCGTTTTTAATGGATTCGGTTGGTCGATTTTGTTTGGTCAATTGTTCAGGGTGGGCAGAACTTGATTTCGATGCAGATCGATCTTGTGAATGTGCGGTGATTGATTGGTTAAACATAGAGTGAAAAATCGACCCATGTATGGTAGCCTTTAGTTGAAATTATTAGAAAATATAGATTAAATTACCTTTACTGAAACCATTTGAATGGAACATGGCTATGTTCATCCATCATCAGTATCTAGATTTTGGAGGGGCAAAAAGGAAAACATTTGTGAGTATTGCTGTCCACATAAAAAGGCAAGGAGGGCAAATGTTGGACGGTTACAGCAAAGATGCACCTTCCTTGTCACATTACATTCTTCTAAGTAGCTTGCACTGCAAATTAGCACTTGTGCGGAGTTTTGGGTTGAAAATAGCTGCCTTGTCTTCTTCGACAGCTGATAGGAGATCTTAGCTTCACATATATACAGGGATGGAGGGTAAAGACTGCATATAATAAACAAGTAAAAGAAGGTAAAGGAAGGGGGTCTTTCTGACATTTAGATGATTTTATATACACAAAGTTGTATTAACACAATGTACTAAATATTTTCCAAGTCTTAAGGGACATTTTTATTTATTATTGTTAGATCATTTTGAATTAGCCTGCTTTTGTGCATGCATTGTATGTTCGGCTGTCTGATGGGCATTTGTCCTTTTTCCTAAATTCCACAATAGCATTAATATCTAATTGTTGACTTCGCAAATGGGAAGAATGGCCTCATTGAGCTGTGATTAAAGAAAAAGGTAGAAAACTGTCTGTTATACTGGAAAACAAGACAAAACATTTATGTACAATGTTTACCTGACAAAAAAATAAAAAAACTTTTTTGTATTAATTTCTGAATATGTAAAATGTAGAAAACCAATACCAAGTTCCTTTTAATTTAAATTTCTACAAAACCGTAAGCACAAGTGGCAATACATCTGTTGGCAATTAAAGGTTATTTTTATTCAGAATAGTCCAATCATATAATGCTGGTGGAAGTTGGACTAATGTGATATTCATCAAAGTATGAAATGTAAGTACTCAAAACAGATGATTGCTATGGACAACTTCAACAGTTATTATAATTCTAAACCCATCCACCAGCATTTCCTATTCTATGTTGTGCGGTATAAGCTTTTTTATATATTCATCTGAATAAAGGAGTTTAAATTAATCATTTCAAAGCTGAACTCCCAGTCTGTTGTCATACTTTGTCAATAAATGTCCTCACAATGCAGCTATTAGCTTGGCTGAAGTCATTTTCTCTATTTTATGTATCTAGTTAAAAATATGCTATGCAATAAGTAGGAACGAAGTAAAATAATTAATGATCGGAAAGTACACTAAGCTGCAATAAAATTCAAAAGCGTGTCCAATGAGTGTTTAAACATTTATAAACTGAACTGCTTAAGCGTGTGTTTGAGTAATGTCTTGTGTTTGAATAAAATAATTAGAATTAAATTTTTCTGTCTGCATTCCTTTAGGGCAACATTGTATGACTTTGTAAAATGTCACATTGCAGCTATGTACTCACTACACTGTCTTTAACAGAGCGGGCAACCTGCATGCACTGGTATAGTATAAAATAGATTAAGGAGTTAAGAGCCTCAAGTAACTTGACAGGCTACTGGTAAGTAATGCCTGCCATACACCCACAGACGGGTGCAGACAGACGAGCTCCCATGAACTCTGGAATGCAGCGTGATGACGTCATCACGTTGCATTCTGGGGCTGCTTTGATCGGCCGGGCACCCTTTGTGTGCCGGCCATTACCTTCAATGAAGACGCCGGTCTTCACTGAAGTTAATGGCATTGGCCGGCATCGGCCAGAGAACATCGGACATGTCCGTTCTCTGGCTGACCGAGCTGTAAGGCGACAGGGATCTGTTGCCCCATGTGGGCACACAACGATTGGCGGACGATTTTGCCGCCGACCGACGGCGCGAGCGCGCGCCCATCGGTCAGCGGCAAAATCGGCCGCTAATCGGTGTGTTTATGCCAGGCTTATGACTTTGTCATTGTCACATTTTTAACCAGCCTGCTGTGACCTGATTCCCCACACACCACGCCTTTGCAATTTTACAATGCCTTTGCAACTTATAGGCAAGCACCAGCCATAATCCTAAACTGGCATTGCATGAGCCAGCCGTGCCACTGTGGTGGTGACTCAAGCACTGAAAAAAGTCCACCCATGAAAAATGACAACACTACACAAACCCTCCAACTCCCAGGTAAGGTTTCCTAAACCTCCAAGAAAAGGCCTTTTGTCATTTACAGAAAGCACAATCATTCCACGGGAGATGATCAGGTGGTACATGCCTTTCACGTCCCTTGCATTAACACAGAAATGGACACCCATAACATGCCAAAGTTTCAGCACATACAAGGGGTTGTGAAAATTCTTAATATTGTTCAAAAGTTCCTGTATTTCAGTAATTCAACTTAAAAGGTGAAACTAAAACATGAAATATACTGATTACATGCAATGTAAGATATTTCAAGCCTTTATTTATTATAATTTATTTAAATATAATTACAGGAACTTTTGGACGATATTCAAATTTTCTGCCAATCACCTGTATATACTAACATTACCCATCTAACACATCCATTTTTAAGGTAGTTATGCATGATACAGTGGGACTGCAATACCAATTTCAGCCAGAGTGTCGCTAGTGAGCACTAATTGTCACGTAGGCTTCTCACACACACAGGAGAGAGGGAGGGGTGAAGCTGCCGATTTCTCTGTGACAGTCAGACTCCTTGGTACTCAAATGCGATCAGTAACAACAATATTGGTCTGCATAACAAGGGTTTGACCCAATTTGTGTACTGGCATACCACTTATGTGCACCCTTGCATAAAGTTGCGTTCAGCACAGTGCAGTCCAGGAACCCTGCTGATTAACAATCCTGCAGTGCTAGGTGGAGATTGTGATTGAGAAGTCTGCCCATTTAATGAGGATCTGTCCTGTACGCCATTGCCTGTTATAGCCTCATTATAACAGTGTGGTTGGGTGTGGTCCTGCCAGCAGTGACCCGGCCAAATTTTATCCATTGCTTGAACATTACTTGCCCTGACATTCTAGGAATGACTTTTGTGTATGATCCTTGGTTGTTTTCTGGAAGATATCTTGTGTTGGTAGTGATGGTGTGCCGAGCTGCATTACAATCACAGCTACAAGCATTTAGTGTGTATGGTGAAATTATTGTTGTTGTTAAATTAAACCACTGTACCTAATTTTTATTTTTTTTAAATAAAACATTTAAGCCAAAACAATCAGCATGCAGCAGATAAAACAGATATTCTGTGCAAGCTGGAAATTGTAAGCGCTTGGAGTGGTATGATGTAATCAATAGTGACAGGTACAATTTATTTGCTTTATTATCTGAAAACTCTACACTTTGGGCCAATTCCTAATAGTTGTTAACGTTAAAAGTTAAATTCATATTTTAAGAATGACATTGGAAGCTTCCACTGCTTCAGAAACTCGTTTGTCATATGACTGTAATCAAGAAATGGACAAGGGCAGAACAGACTGATAAAAAGAAAGTGTATGAGAGGAAATTATTCCACAAGAAGCTCTTTCATTCTCTGGAATCGATTCTGCTGGACACAGAATTGTCCTATAAATCAGATTTTCTTTATACAGCCACCTTCTGTCCCTTCAGAAAGAATTCTCCTTTATGTGAGACCCTTTGCTGCAGCAAAGCTCTTCTGGATGTCCCTTTTTTTTTTTTGAACAAAAGTTTTACAAAAGTTTGAAATCATTGAATACTTCAAAATGTGTGTCCAGGCTTTGGCAAAATGTAGACCTGAACCTCCTTATCTATGGCCCTTTTCAGTATTGTATTTTCTTCTACATTGTTCTCTTATTACATAAATCACAAACGTTTCCAGTTGGGACTTTAACACTGAACAGAAAAATGGCTTCATTTATAGTTCCTATACACATTGTACTGCTTGACTTAAAAGCATTTCAGTAAAGGATGTACAGTATTTCACAAAAGTGAGTACACCCCTAACATAAAGAAGTCAGTGCACTGTCCCATTAAAATGAATTAAAACACATATATTAACCTCCCTGGCGGTTCACTGAGGTCCAGCATGAGCGTTTCTGCATGCTGGGTCCACTTTAGAACTGGATCAGATAAAGAAATTTATCTGATCCAGTTCAAAAGTAAAAAAAAAAAAAAGATTTTTTCTTTAAGTCCGGGTCATGCCTCCATGACGTCACTCGGGAACCCGGAAGAAGCCGACGAGGACGCCGCTGGAGGCGACAGCCGGACCAGGTGAGCTCTTGCGCCATGCCCGAAGCCTCCTCCCCAAAGCGCATCGATAGTTGCAGCCTCCTTTGCCCGAACTGGCTTCAGGCATAGCGCTAGGGAGGTTAATGTCTGGCATCAAAAGTGAGTACACCCCTAAGTGATTGTTCCAAAAGTAACAATATATTGTGGGGTCACCAATTTTTTCCAGTACTGTCTTTATTCTATTGGGCATGGATGTTAGAGACCTTGCATTCCTTCACCTTCTGTTTGAGGAGGCCCCAAGATGCTCAATAAGGTTTAGGTCTGGAGACTAGGGCATTCATACACTTGTCGACTAGTCAATGTTACATGGACAATCAAAAGCTCCTGAGAGTAGTCAACTACCACACACAGAAAAAGAAGCGCCGACTTGCATTGTCACTGGCATAATCCCCTGTGCAGTCAGAGACTATGTATCAACATGTTTTTTACACCTCCCCACCAATCAGAGGCAGAGATTGCATACACACTGATACACAGTAGTGATGGTCGAATTTTTTTTCAAAAATTTGAACATTACGACGATTTTGATTTAATTGCAAAGCCCCTGAACATGGTATCATCACCAACCTTGCTGGAGATGTAGAGAAGGGTTGTGGGTATACTACAAAGAAAAAAGTATGGCTCTAACCCAAATTGTTTTTGCACAAATAAGGTTCAAAGTCAAGTCAAAATTTCCAAAATCTGAATTTTGACTTAAATTTTGAACTTATTTATGCAAAAACGACATGTGCTAGAGCAAAACTTTTTTTTTCAAATGTTCCCACAACCCTTTCCTACATCTCCAGAAGTTTTGGGGATGATACCATTTTCAGAGGCTTTGCAATAAGCTCACAAAGTAAGCAAGACGAAAAATTTGACCGTCTCTAATACAGAGTCTCTGCCTCTGACTACACAGTGGATACACGCAGGTACAATGGTACACAGTATCCGCCTCTCACCCATATTACCTTCTGTTATTTGTCTCTTTTGGACTTATGTCCAAAATATGTTATGTTTCTCTCTACTGGGCGGTATTCCTGAGTTCAGCTTGGAGTGATAAAACTTACCGAAATCAGTATTCCCGAGCTTAACTCGGCTGGTGGGATGTATAGAAACATAGGCAGTGTCAACTTGTGGATGTTTTGCTATTCCACCATCCTAATTTGCAAGTTTATTAACCCCAAAGCCCCAAACTATGACACTCCCACTACTATGCATAATTGTAGGCAAGACCCACTTGCCTTGTACTACTCCTGGTTGCCACTACACACCATCTAATCCAAATAAGTTTATCTAGGTGTCATCAGACCACAGGAATAAGAGATGCAGAATGGGCACAATGTAGGACACCTGTGTGTGTGCAAACAATCGGACCAGGTACGGGGACACTCCCTAATTAGGGGGCACCTAGGGGAAGGGGGAAGATGGAGGAATATCTGTGAGGGCCATTTTACACTATATGCGTTTTTTAAAGGCATGCCTTTTTTATAGGCATGCGTTTCTGCATATATGCAAAAACGCATGCGTTTTTTACATTACATATGCGTTTGCGTTATGCATTTGCGTTTTTGACCAAATTAATGAAAAATGCAGGAAAAATAAGTCAAAAATGCATACAGCAGTGCGTTTATAAAAACGCATGCGGAAACGCTGCGTTTTTAAAAACGCAACGCATACAGTGTGAATGGTAACATTAGTTGTCTATGTAAAAATGCGTGCAGTAAAAAAACGTGTGCAGTAGAGCTTCGCCATGTATTTCTGACTAGTTGTTTTTGCCACACACAGCCTTCAAGACAATACATTCTTCTGGCTTCTTAGGCTTAAGTTTACCATCCTGTCCATATTTGTCATTTCTGTATGAATAATGAGAATAACATTTTAAAATATCAAGTACTGTAAGAAAAGAATAAGTCTAGTTGGTGTTACCCAAAACAATGTGTACCATACAGTTGATGGAGAATGGTTTTAGAATTAAAAAAGATGCTCCCATTGTTGAACATTTCTTTCCAGCTTATTGAAACTTACTGAGGAACAGATGCATGGTTAAGATGTGTTTAAACAAGTAGTAGCTTTGCAGAAGCTGGGGTTAGTTACACAATAATTCGGAAGAATGCAAATATCATTACAATTCATTGTAAATTCATTTTGTTCTTTATGTGAAATGGTTGGTTTACATTCTCTATACAGATTAGGTCACACATAGTAAACATGTTAGAGTAAAGGTTAACTAGATCCAAAAGCTTAAAAAAAACAGTTAGCCTTATAGAAGTTCAGATGGAATAGGAAAAAAACATGGGTCCACAAACAGTACCTTTTTTTACAAAAATAAATACCAAAATATACCAGATTTGTTAGAAATGTTTATTTTGCTTGGGTAGTACCCTGACAAATGTATCTTTTGTCTGCAATTCCTTTTTAAATTAAGAAATAATTTTCCCTCTGTGTAAGGCTATAGTGTCCATGAATCCACCATGGTCCCTCCGTCTAATGCATCTATGATGTGTTAGGACATCCATGTGCATCCTATAAGGCATGCATTACAGATGGAGGGACCTTCCTGGCCCTTCTTCACCTTCGTAGTCCTGGAAGCGATAATGACGAAAGACCGGAAGTAATGTTGTCAAAGGTTCCTTTCACATTTTTTTAAAGGCATGTGGTTCTTGCATCTGCGTTACCATTTCGCATTTGCATTTTTCAACAAATCAATGAAAAATGCAGGAAAGAAAAATCCAAAATGCTGCAGTGTGAATGGTAACATTGGTTGTCCATGTAAAAACGCGTGCTGTGAAAAAAAAAGTGTGCGTTTTAAAATGCAACACATATAGTGTGAAAGTCCATTACTAATGTATACCCATCCACTGGTAATGGAATCAATACATTGATGGATGCGTCAGTGCACCCATACTTGTGTTGGGCTCTGTTGTGTTAATGTCGACGCAGGGCTCTACGTTGATTGAGCATAATGCATCACAACAAAAAACAGGACCATTTAATGTAATGGAATGCATCAATGGAGGGGTTTTGACGATGAGGAAACATAACCTTTGTGTGCCATTCCTTTGCCTCATGTCTCTGAATCCTAGTCTCACCAGATTTATAGTAAAATTTGTAATGTAATTACTGTGTTGCTTACACTTGCTGGAGGTTCTGATATTTACAGTAAATTCATAAATTCAAAGTGAAGAAACAAAGGTTTTTGATAATCCCAGAAAATAAGGATCATCATTCAAGGGTTTTTAAGGCATTTTTAAGGATGACAGCTGGAGCCGGTGTAAACAACGAAGACGGAGAAGGTAAACACAGGCTGTGACAGGCTATGGCTCTGCCTGTGTTAAGGGGGCGTGGCCAACACGGATCCAGAGAAGCTGCCTATAGAGAGGAGAGGAGGGAGGGGGGCTGGCTGGGTCAGTGCCTGTGCGTGTCTCCAGCTCAGGTACAGCGCTGCCAGCCAGGGACCGGGTCTCCATCATCCAGTAATTGATGTGGTGCACATTGATTACTGCACGATTGACCCGCGATCAATTACAGCGTGGTGACGTGGTGGCCACACACGGAATCTACCCGTGTGTGGCCAGCTTTAGGACAATGTTTACTACAGTAAGGAAACAAGTTGACCATTAAAAGAGGTGCCACACCCGCAATATTTTGGAGGAGCAAAAAATTGGGAGTGTTTTTAATGTAAATTATTAAAGATTTTTTATATGTTATAAACTAAATGTAAATGACTAATATGTTGTGCTGTAAAAACCCTAGCAGGGTTGTGGCATAAACATTCCCCTTATTTTTCCCACTCTAAATTTTTCCTTCTGTTCCTCATAAATTCAACAATTCATTATAGGTAATTCATTATCTATATTGTCTATATTGCAAAAATCAGCACTTGTTCATGTGCATATTGTGACGCAAATGTGTGTTGTCACAGCGACATCTAGTGGCAGATTGTTTCTCCTTTCCCCAGCCCGAGAAGCAGCCAGCCTGCATGCCCCCCCCCTTCTGGCAGAGCTGGCCCTGTGCTTGCCCCGCACCCTTTACACACAAAGCCTGGGTGTGCAGCTCAGCTGTGAGCCCGTCCATTACATTGGATGGTAATTCACTGTCCCCATTCAATGTAATGGATTTCGACCAAGGTTTTCCAACATTTTGGAAACCTGTTTGGTTGAGTTCCTTTGGGCAGGATCCATTGATCCTGCTCGAAGGAACCGTGGATGGCTCAGATGAAGAAACAGATTAGAGGATTAGAGATTAGAGGAACATCGGAAGCCGTGAGTGTGCATGGCGCCCAATGTTCCTCTAATCTGTTACTTCATCGAGCCGTGTGTGGCTAGCTTTAGTTTAGTTGCAGACAGAGCACAAGCAATACTGCCCATTAGTTCTTTGCACAAGGAGGAATTTTCTGGACCAGCCTGTGACTTAGTAAAGAGTTCACGTTTCTTCTGCATCTTATTTTAAATTGTGATTGACTGAAAAAACGCCCAAATGCAAGGAAGGATGAAAATGTTGTACAGCTCAGGGAAACTTTTAGTTTATGGCTGCCACGAAACCTCTAAATAAGCTCCATTGTATTGAATAACAATAATTGCTTATTTTATTAAAGTCGCTGAGGAGAACATAGAAAGATGCTGCTGTTTTAATCATCCCCAACAAGCCAATTTAATTAGCTTATTTGTCCAACTATTGATTGAATGCAAATTATGATAAGCCGAAGACTGTCTGTGACACAAGTAATCCCAAAAATGAAACTGGAAGCCCTCCAACAACGCCTTTCCTTTCCCATTGTGCTATTGTGAGGGCCACTCAATTAACATTCATCATATTCTTGATAATCACTTAGTGGCACTGTTCTACAGCCAGTGTCTGCTCTGTCAATAATTACAAATGTAATATTGGTATGAGGCTCTATCGTTAGGGCAGAAGAATCAATTAACTTGCTTTTGAAATACGGAGCAGGAAAAAAAGAAAATCTATTTGTATTAATGTTTTATTTAGAAACTGCTTCATAATTGTAAGAGTAGCAATGCCTTGTATTATGCTTACAGCGTATTAGGTTGTTTATACATAACAGGTATTCATAACGCTTATAGATATTGCTTTGATGATTGGTTATTCATAACATTTTTCAATAATGAAATTTTTTTCATTACAAGCGTATTTAATAAGAAAGACAGGTCCGGAGGCAGAAGAACAGAGATCTTGAAGTAGGGACGTGTCTGGGTTAAGAAAGAGCTGGCGCACTAAGGGTTACTAAATGTAAAGTGCTTAGTTATGTTATATTGTACCTGATTGGTTGAGTGAGTTGGTAGGAGTGGTCTTCCTGTAGTTTAGTATGGGAGGAGAATTCACCACACTTCAGTCGCAGGATAGTTCGAGTCTCCTCCCTCCCGCCCTCAATTTTCTTCTGTTTATATAACTTTGATTAATCCCTTTGTTTTCAGGTTTCATAACTTGTCACTGCAGAGTTGTAAGGTCCTTGAAGGTGGTCTGGTCAAGGAAAAGGTAATTAGAAGGGACCGTCGTAGGTACGGAGTCTCACCCTTTGTTGAGAATGTTGGAGTGCCAGGGAACTAGTTCTGTAAGGTGGTATCTGCATTTTATTTTAATTGTTTCCAAGTCAGTGTTGTGCGGCTGGAGATGTATTGGCCAGTGCCAATACAGAATGCTTTACAACTGCCTTCAAGGATCTGATGCTTGACACTGATGCCTCCATGTGAATCGGTACAAGGACAGGTCGTAGGACAAACATGGGGACGAACTGCACATCAATCTACCCATCCACCTATGGTTACTACTATCGGCTGTAGTGTGGTGCTGAGGGCACTGAAACCTGAGGGTTGTATACCTACACCACAGCTCTTATACGTAGGGACATTTTACCTGCCAAACCGGACCCACTAAACGGGCTAACTTACCCTTCATCAGACCCTAGTGTAGGGACTGGAGGTGACTGAGATGAGGCGGAAACATATGTCCTTGGACCCCATGGATGTACTGATCCCTCTATGCCATGTGATTTGTACCAGGGCATGGAAGAAAAGAACCCCCCTGATGAGGCCGTCTGTTCACAAGGCCAAAACGCGTTGGGGGCCTGTGTGGCTCATATGTACCTACTTCGAACACCATGAATTTTGTGTTTTTTTACTGTTACCTGCATTTGTAGGGTGTTGTTGCTTGTCCTTAACACCACAATTTTTTTAGATGTTGGGGCCCCTTTCAAGCTCCATGCTTTTATGCTGATTAATAAAATATGTATTTTTTATCTTGACTTACCAACATAATTTCCCGCTCATTACTGTCATTAAATTCCTCTGAGGCTAGCCACCTCATCCAAAAAACCCTGTATGTGTAAGGTTTGTGCTTTTCTGCCTTTAAGGGACCTTCATTCTAATCTATAATGGTATGTTAATGATTGTTATATATTATATTTTGTTAATTATGTTGGTAATACAAATTCAGACAAAAAGGGCCAACTATATTTTATATCCTAGTCAAATAAAATTCCTAAGATTCATGGTAAGAAACATACAGCTTCTAATCAGAACTCTGAAGTTCAGTACGAGACATAGTTAATAAGATGCAGATATTTCAAAAGTGTAATGCAAATGTATGCAAATTGTATCCAGACACTGAGCCAGGAGCTGTTGTTCTTGATTGTCTTTTCAATCTGCATAACATTGTTTATAATGTTGATATTTCACTGACCATTTCTATTCAGTACTTTTCCTGTCTGATCATTTCTCAGACATCCAGTGGGTGAACCTTAGTCAGAAAGAGGAGTATAACCTATATAGTTTCATTGTCTACTCAGGTAAAACTGTTTAAGGAAAACTTGTGGACAAACACTATAGAATGAACTCCACCAGCTTTTTAACCACCCAACTAAAAAAAAAACCCTGGTCCCCATCCAAAGTAATGGTAATCAAACAGGGATCGCGAACAATCGATCACCACAAATGAATTGGGGGAGGAGGAACTAAACCACAAATGCTCACTCATTGTTTGGGAATCAAACTAAAAATCGACCCATATATGGGGACCCTAAGTCCCTTGCCTACTTCTAGCAGTTGGAGACCACTGATTAACCTCCTGAGCATTTCGTCGAGGTCTAGATTTCTGTACCAAAAGCATTACGCTGTTTATCAATGAAAAAAATTTTTTGTAGGCCTGTAACTGACCATAAACACGGGTCTAGTAGAATTCCTGAATATATAAAGTTTTAAACGCTTAAATATAAAAAAAAAATCACATTTAATGATCAAATAATCTGCTCAAACTAGAATTCATTTTTTCAATCAACCAATACTGACAATGCAGTCTGCTACACCGCGCAGGGAACAATGTCGCACGCTGGCACATTTGACAGTGGATTACCTGCAGCTTGCCCGTGGCTTAGGTCTCGCTCCTGCAGCATTGGGGGAGTGCACCCTGTTGATTTAGCTGAGACAAAATGCAGAAAAACTGCGTCTGTACTGCATTCATACATGCAGTGTGGGCACTGTTTTTCCTCGTCTTGGGACACCTCCATTGATCTCCGGTGATTTGAGGTGTCTCTGGCGACATATGTGCGGTGCTGCAATGAAGACGTGGCATCCCGCAGCTTCATATCATTACCGCAGACGCGCCACTCAAATAGCGCAGAGTGGACATTGTGCCATTCATTAGAATGGGAAGTGTCCTTTCTGCGTCTTTTTCCCTGCTGCGGACGTGCGTCCACCGCGGGGAAAAAGACGCAGTGGACGCAAAGTATTTACTTCTTATGCGTTTTCCTTTATTTTGAACTTGATTGCATACAGAAAAATCAATCCAATCAAATCCAAAATGAAAGAAAACTCATCATAAGCAAATATATGTTTTTAATTTTTTTTTTTTTAAATGTGTTTTTTTTTCATTTTAAATTGAATTGGAGGCAAACAAATCGTTCCAAACAATGTCAGAATGAAAGATAAACCATAAGGAGCAAAAAAAAAATGATTTTTTTCCAATTTTGAACTTCCCCCCCTCCCGATGACATCATCGCGCACCCGCCGGCGCGATCCTGATCATCGGCGTCTGAAGTTTAGACAGCGGGGGACACGGGGAGAGAAGCAGTAACAGCAGCCCGAATTATCTCGGGCTGATCCTTTTCAGCAACTTTATTTAGCCCGAGATAACTCGGGCTAAACACCCAGAAGGTTAAGCACCCCATAGGTGTCTTTAGAAAGATGGTCGAATTTTTCGACTTGCTAACTGCAAACCTCTGAAAAAGGTATCATCAAAAAAATTGCTGGAGATGTAGAGAAGGGTTGTGGGAACATTTGAAAAAAATAAGTTTTGATCTAGCACATTTAGTTTTTGCTGATTTTCGAAATTTTGACTTGACTTTGAACTTTATTTATGCAAAAACTTTTACAGTTAGAGACATACTTTTTTGTAGTATACCCCCAACCCTTCTCTACATCTCCAGCAAGTTTGGTGATGATTCCATGTTCAGGGGCTTTGCAATTAACTTGAAATTCAACTATCTCTAGTCTTTAGTGATTTTTCATTCTTCCACTGTGCTAAACTCATTGCCCCGCTGGAAGGGACATGGCTACCATTATAAGGACCCAAGCTTCTCATAAGCAGTCGAGAAAAATCTTGTGCTGAAGAGCCAAGTGACCCCAGGTAGTAATTTAATTTAAGAGGGTATTTTAAGGGGGGGGGGGTGTTTATTTTAATCAATGTCTCAGCATGAAGACCCTCCTTTGTCTTGTAGGTATATTAAATAAGCAATTCAACAACAACCTGACATACAGTGTTTCCCAGCAAAAATTAATAATATGCTTGAGTGAAGACAGCGCAGATTTTGATTGGATAAATATGATAAATTGGTGTGTAGATTATTATTATTATATAATTAATACGTCATATATTATGCTACAATTGATGTAGTTTCCCTATTGGATTTACCCAACTTTTTGTGTCCTCCATTAACAAAGTAAACCAGACAACCAAGATGAGATGCAGATGGCAAATATATAGCAGAGGTATATACTGTTTCCAGCTCAAAACCGTAAGCCCATATATTGTACGGCGCCATGTTCAGCAAGACCCAATATATGTGTAAGTGTGCACTGTGCGTTGTACTTTCCAGCACAGTGTAAGTGTGTGCCTTGGATGCAGCATATAGTAAAATATGTATTACTATTTTTTCTTTTAAAAATGTATTTTTTTATCTATTATAATTTTGTATTTTTTAGCTATTTTTTCATTTTAAAAGTTTACCATTAACAGTTAGTTTTTCTATTTTACCACTCACTGCATATCAACTGGGTCTCAATTTCCTCAATTGTAACTGAGGGATAAGAGACATAAATATATATTTGAAGTTACCTGGAATATTATATCAATTCACATTGCAGTATTTGACAAATACGATGTAACATGCCATCATATTAGCTTAGTTCAAGATGGTGCAATCTATTTCAAATAAAATGGAACAGTTTAAAGCAGAACAAAAGGACATGTTATTGAGCGGAGTTGTAGTGACATAAGAGATCAGTTTAGTTGTTAGTGGTTTCTGGCCCACAGACAGCAAGCTGAGCGAAATACACCTTCGAAATTGAACCCACGTGTTTCTTGATAAATATAATATAAGGCAATGTTACCTAGCCGGGATAGGTAGTGTAAACAATCCCTCTTGTAAAACACATATAATGGTTTTCAAACTGTTTGAAATAGTGTTTACATTCTTCCAAATTAGTTTCTAACCAGAGCCAGCCTCATACAAAGTGGCAGAAAGTTATTTCATTTTCTTGTTAACAGAATATACCCCCTACTGCTGTGTATAGGATAACAAGGCTCCACAACTGTGATATAAACAAGGGATACTATGTATGTGTGTATATATATATATATATATATATATATATATATATATATATATATCGTTTAAAGGGTTATACATAAAATCTATTGTATTGTACAGTGCTGCGTAATATGTTGGCGCTATATAAATAAATGATAATAATAATATTACAAATCTAATGATTTTAGTCCATTTCTATGCAGAAAATGTTTAAAATTATACTAATTAAAAAAGAAAAACATGGCACCTGGAAAGTCTAAGCGTCTAGTGCCTTTAAATCCCCCACAGAGCGCCACAGCTGGAAAAACGAAACCTTAGGTCCCTTGGGTTGCTTTTCGGGCATCTGCCCCATAGGGATTACATGGAGGCATTTCTGAATGCTCACCAAGTGCATGCATCTGAATACCGGGGAGGGCAGGAGCTTTCTGCGTAGCTGATGACTGCCTGCACCACCGAAATCGCCTGTGTGAATGCTGCTCAAACCTGACCTTAAGCTTTATACAGTTATTATACAGTTGCAATATTCTAAAGCATTAAACAAAGCAGTTGCCGAACACTCATTTTTCAAATACATACAATACAATACAATACATACAGCTCCAAGGAAATTTGATTAAACAGGGATCCAACAGTATTGGGTAATAATAAAGCGAACATACCACCAGAAAAGTATCTACACATGAATGGCACTAGAAGTGCCCATAAAAGGGAGGAATGCATTAGAAAAAACTTACCTGTAATGAGTGATTTAAGAAGATCCCCTGCAGCCCTTCCTCACTTCCTGGCCTGTTTACGTATAGCCGCGGCGATACGTCACAAGAACAAAGTGTTTGCCGGGTGATTCTGTGATTTCGGCACTGCAATGAAAGAACATTGAGGAAAACTCCCATAAAAAACCAATGAACCCCAGGGGCCACCCGTGATATTGCACCCGGAGTTAACCCTTGGAAGCCTGGCGAATAAAGATGGAATCACTTATACGATTCTACAGAACAGCAGGTACAGTGAGTGCAGGGAGTCAGATACAGGGAGATACAGGGAGTGCAGAATTATTAGGCAAATTAGTATTTTGACCACATCATCCTCTTT
>CM070035.1:38790142-38815346 GCA_036250615.1 Ptychadena robeensis
ATAAAATTATTCCTCAAAAATACCACTTGCCTAATAATTCTGCACTCCCTGTATAATTTTAAGATCGTAGAGTCCTAAGCCATCATCAAACCAGCTCAGAGGTCAAACTTTAATTTTACATATGTTATTTTTAGATATTGAATGTACATCCGCTTTAATAACAATAGTATAACACAAAAACCCAAGAATGCCTAATGAAATAAAAAAAAAAACTGTTTATCATTTATTAAATGCATAATTTCTTTGTCACATGTACCAAATTAAAAAACATAACAAACGATTCAAGTAAGTAACAAAAACTAAGGGTTTATCATGGGAACCAAACAGAGTAAGTAATTTAAATACAATTGAATATATTCTTATGATTTTACATGTGTATAATCCACTTATTTTTTTCCCAGAGGGGTGAATGAATTGTCACCTTATTGTAATTTTGCAGTTATTTGCATTTTTTTTTTTACGTTTGCACTCTCTTGATGTGGCACAGAAGGTCTTTGTAAAGGATTGTATCAATCTTACTTGTGTGTGTGATTAATTCAAGAGCTTTAACATTCCATTATCATATCTTGCACAAGAAGTTGCCATGTTTGTGTTTTAGCAAACGACTTCTTGCATTTGCCCTAGATTTACCCCCTTCAGCTTCAAAGCTGCCTTTACCTTTCCTGCAAGTGCCATTTTGCTTTGTATTATTCATATCCTAGCGTTACTTTTAAGTTTCCATCATACAACGTTTCTTTGTGGTGTAAATGTGAAGACACACAGAGGGGCACACTGGAGACAAAATATTGTAACACGTGTGTCAAGATGTATTATACAGCACAGCAGAGGGTGGCCTTCAATAGCTGTTAAGGTGGTCTTGTTCTTCAATTCCAAGTATTAAAAATGCAGATGGAAACATGTCAAGCTTTGTTATTTAACTTCAGCTTTAAAGACGCTCAGAACTTTGAACTCACAGTCTTATCCCTGCTATGCTCAGTATATCAGAAGTAATCTTATCAGCAGTGGATCTTTGCTTTCTTGGGCAAGATGTTTAAAGTTAAACTCTTGTCAGGCTGAAAAATGGTAGTTAACCTCCCTAGCGCACTGCTGAGGTCCAGATTTCTGAACCAAAAGCACACCATAGACTTCAATGGTAAATTTTTCTTTATGTTGTAGGCCTGAAACTTCCCAAAATATGTCCGTACAAGGGTCTAATAGACATCCTGAATATAATAATGTTTGAAACAAACAATTATATAAGGTAAACATTTTTTTTTTAATAAAAAAAAAAAAAACACAAAAATCAGGGAACAAAGCTATGCTGCTATGTACTAAATCTTGCCCAAATAAAGTCTCTGGTGCCCCAGATGTGCCCATTTGCAGTTAACCCTCTCTAACCTGGTGTGATGAAATCAATGTGTATGAGGGAGGCCCGATGTGTACTGGACCGCACCATCTCCTGAGCCCGATGTGTACTGGACGGCACCATCTCGTCCAGTGCTATAGTAGCAGTAGCAGCGCTGGACGAGATCCCGACCGCCAGGGCGGTTAATGTAGTTATATGATTATTGAAAAAATAGAAACATAAATGTGGGCCATTGCTTGGATTATGATAGACATTGGGCACTTTTGGGCAAGGCGAACAGAGCACTGCGGCAGTCACAGCTAATGGATATGGCCAAATCTGTGCACTAAGATGAGACTGTGAATAATAATGATGGTCAGATATATCCTTCCTTTACTTTCTGCACATCACTGTATGACGATCTGTTCACAGAGTATAAACAGAGAGTATGAACAAATTGGTTGAGAGTATACTTATGTGTGCTTTAGAAGATGAAGACATGACCCCAGACTACTGGTCCATTATCATTATCCAGTAGCACAAAGCTGAACCCCTATTTACCATTACACACCTTCAAGTAGAACTAGAATTAAATATCAGTGTCTTCCCTCAGAAATGGATTCATGGCCAAAGGTTCCTGCAAACACAATCCAAGCTCTTGTCAAGCATCAAAGTGTCTTCGTTGCAGCTTATGGCCAGCACACAAAGGGTACCCGGCCGATTGAAGGGGCCCCATAATACAACAGGATGCTAACGTGATGACGTTATCACGTTAGCATCTCGGCACACATCGGAGTAGGTCTGCCCAGCATAGAGATGAATAGGAAGACATCACAGCCAGTAAAGCAGATCTAGGTAAGGTCAGATGTTGTAGCACAGTTCTGACTTTTATTTTTTTAAAAGATTTAACATTTGAAAATGCTTTAGATTTTTTTTCCTTTTTGTACAATTGCTCTTTTATATTTGTGTAATTGTGTCATACATGTATCATAACTGCTAATAACTAAATTCTGTTTAAGATAAGTATCTAAAGGAGTTAATATTTTAGCTTTTACTTTTAATTAGGAACTCTCATTGGCAGTGTGCTGGGATAAATTGTCAGATTGGATGTATGGATGAGATAAGCTTGATTAGCTTGTAAATAGAGATGGGCGAACACCAGCCCGGAGTGTCCGCGAACAGGGCGGGTCGAACTTTTAAAGATGTCCGCCGTCCGCCCTGTTCGCGGACACATTCAAATTCGCCGCCTCTAGGCGGGGAATTTGAATCGGAAAAACCGGATGTGACGTCAGTGACGTCACATCCGGTCCATGGAACGCATCCTGGAACGCATCGTTCCTGGTTGCGGGAGCCGGATGTGACGTCACCTACTCTGAGCCGGAATCTTCACTACAAGACCGGCTTCATGCCCGGTCTTGTAGTGAAGAGATTCTTCCTCCGGCACGATCTCGCAGGTTCTGATCCTGCCGGAGGAAGAATTTAGATCTTCTTCTGGCCGGCGAACAGGACGGGTCGAACACCCGTACTGTCCGCCGGCGAGAGGATCGGCGAACATGCCGAGTTCGCGGCCGAACTGTTCTCCGGCGAACAGTTCGGTCCATCCCTACTTGTAAACAAAACTGCTCCTGACTGACAACTGCACAGATACTAACAATAGAGTTTTTACTGTGCCCTCATTACTGTGTTATGTAAGAGGAAGATATGGCAATTTTTTATTAAAGTTGGAATTAGGGAAAAACAATATAGGTTAAAGGAATAGGAACACTGAGTTGGAAGACAGGTTTTTTTTTGTTAGTTATACCAGATTGTATAAATTTCATTTTGTATTCTTAATGAAAACTTCTGAACAGGTTACAGTGATACAAGGGATATACACTAAAACTAATGCCCAGACTGCAAAATTGCAATAGTTATGAGCAGTTAAGAGCAAGCCATTTCTAATATCTTTAATGTGACAACATTTCTTCTTGGGCTTGTCTCTACTGCGGTGAGCGCAGGGATTGCACCGAGAGGAAAATGCTGCCTGTAGTTTCCTATAGGCTGTGTTGTGCCTGTAAACACAGATACTATAGCCCATGACATGCTGCACCTTTTGAATAACGCAGAGGCCTATCAAGTGGTGCATATTATACATGCACGTTTTTCCATTGACTTTGAAAGGGCTTAGCATCGCTGTATTACAGTAACACACTGATAAATGCGCCCCAAACTTGGGCAAGTCACCTGTGCTGCCTACTGGGCTTCCTGGATGTTCACAGCTATCTGTCCAGGACGCCTGTCAGAGACGCAGCAGAGACAGGGTCCTCCTGAACAGTAGTTACCAAACTTTCTGACAGTGTCCAGTAACAAACTAAAAATGGACCATCGTCCAACGATAGTGAGATGGAACTAATGTTAGGTGTGCCCCCCATGCTCCTGACTAGCAATATATAAATCTAACCCCTCAGACTACCTCCAGTCCAAATTTCCAACCCCTAGATGTTACAGAGCTCCAGAAAAACAAATAACAGTTAAAATATTTCCTTAGTCTATCCAAAAACAGTTTGGACTGAAAACTAACTTTATTGTTTTAAAGTATGCTGGTGCTGTTCAGACTCCAATGTGAGTTTAGTGACGGCTAAAACAATTGCTAAACGACACCAATGACTTTATACAGAAATTGATATACAAGTTATGAGAACCAGCTCAGTTATTACTGTAAGATTGTAAATTAAAAAGGCAGCCGCTAAGAGTTCCAGCTCATGAGCCAGGGTGATCTTGGGCATCATCAGTGACACAGCCTAATTAGACCTTTTTAAGTCAATTATAATCAATTTACGCACACTTGAATAAGAAGACTATATACTCTCTATCGTTACATTATAGTTCAAATTAGCTTTAATTTGAAGATTAACAATCAGGAACTGAATCTCCTGCTTCATTAGTGACTTCCTCACACTTAGTATTATGTTTTTTGTAATCTCCAGCTGCCAGAGGGCACATTGATACCATGGGGGATCTTCGGGAAGAGTGCTGGCAGATTAGTTTTATCCCAAAGAGGAATACACATGGATACATCAGTAATGACACTGCATGGGAGAGTGACTTTACACATGATTGGGATTTTACCCTTCTTAGACTCTTCTGATTACTATAGCTATATATATATATAAAGCCATCTGTAAACACATCTGTATAGACTACACTGATGAGTCACCATCAAGCCAGTACCTCAATTACTTCATTACAATATTATCCAATAGCACAGTAAGTCTTGTCTGTAGTATATTCCCCTTCAAGGGACTATGAACACTAACACGCTTTTTATGTTTGTAGGTATATGCACATTATTCTATCTATATTGTTGTGTATGTAGATGTGTAAGGTTCAGAAATCAACCAATGACAAAAGGCGGCATATACTTTAAATAAACTTTTATTCTATAGCGAGGCCCAATTGGGGCTCGGAGGTGACTTCTAAATTGCAAACAGTAAACAGTCAAAAGGAAAGTTCAGGATTAGGGTAACCCGCTTGTAGGCTATCCCTAATTGTCCAAATTACTGCACCCAGGTGGGGCCAGGGAAAGTAAGGCCAGCAATGTCGGGTACTTGCGTGTCCTGGATGTGGTACAGACAGCAATCCCACCGACACTGAGTTCTGTTCCATGGGATGGGGGTCAGGCGCCACCCCACTGGAAACCTGGCACAGGTGAGTGGCAGAAACACCACCACATGTCTGCTCGTAAATTGGGCTTGAGTAATTATTGCATGCTATTGTGCTTCCCACAAGCCAGACTAGACAGTGGTGGTGTCAGGATCCCGGGCCATCCAGGCTTGCGGGGTCTGCCCCACCTGTGTTAGACCCCCCCTGGGCGGTCCATTAGCCACTGCCCACTGACCTTACCTCCAGGGTTGGTGTGCTGGGGTGACGTCGGGGTCCATCAGGTGTCCTCTCCTGTGCGTGCCCACGGTGGGCCCCGGCCGCCGGGTCGCTCGTGCGTCGCGACCGTGCGCGATGCCCGCGCATGCAGCGTATGACACGGCTCCAGCGCGCGTCCCATCACCAGAGTTTTAAGAAGTGGCTGGCTGGGGTGGTGTTTCTGTCGGGTGTCTCGTCCTCGCCTTCCTGGGTACGGACCGTGTGGAGGGACACTTCCATATTAAACCTGGGTGCCAGCCTTACACCAGTGAACTGATGTAAATTGCAGCTTGCGCTCACTTGTTGAAGCTGATGTCTATCCTTGCAATCTTGTCGCCTCCCTTGTGAATCTGTTGTCCCATCACCTCTCGCTTGACTCCCTGGCTATTCTTGACCGCACTGCAAATCGTCCCGACGTTTACTCGCCTTGAGTTCTGGCTTACCGCCTAACTTCCGCTGTATTTGGACTATTCGATCTGCATTGCTGGCCAGGTGCCTCCGTACCACTTGCCGTGGAACAACGCGACTATTCCACTCAGAAACTATCAACTCTGCCTGCGCATAGACGTCTATGCTTCGGACTCTGTGACCACTCTAATGTGAACACACGCATTTACCCTTGTGTTCCCAAGTCTCCTCGCATACCTTCCCCCTGAAAGGGCAACCTCCTCTGTGACAATCTGTCCGTACACTTCCGTGGGGGGGTTCCACACCAGGGAAGCAGTGACCTGGGCCACCTGAGAGGAGCGGAAAAGCTCCACAGGGTCCCCTCAAGGGATCCCTGCTCATCCTCCCGCTAGGGGCTTGGTGGGGGGGCTCTGGGAGAGACCTGCTTAGACTCTCTGCTCCTGGCACCCCCGCGCCAACCCAGGACCTGCGGCACAACAGGTGGGTAGTAGGCGTTGAAGTGCACAGCGTGCCCAGTTACTCAATCTGCATTATGCTCTTCCCCAATAAGCACCTCCCTGGGGTAAGTCCCCTCCTTTATTTTGCCTGAGCACCCCAGGGCATTATGGCCAGCAACCTTAAAGGTACCCAACCTTTGCATGTCCATGCCACTACAGACATAGTGCAGTGGTTGTCAACCTGGTTAATATGGTGGATCATTGCATGAGCCACCTATTGATGGAAATGGGACTATGACAGGGCTGTGTCCTCAGCCCGTCAGAGCGCCGGATCCTCTAGTCCCCACCTCCATCAGGCTCATGTCGAAGCAGCCCATCTGCATCCACAGTAACATGACAGAGGCTTGCGTTGCCATCAGCGGATCAGCATAGTGAAGCCTAGGGATTACTTTTAAAAATGTTTTAATTTATGAGACACTATTTGCAGATGTTTTAACTGTGTGTTAATAACATTACATTTGTGGAGCTTTTTTTGCTGCTTTGTGGACAGTTCCTGGCATGTCCGAGGAATGCTTGGTGCTTCAAACATCTCCATTGACTTCAATAGCAATGTTCTCAGCATGCATTTTTGGGGCATTCTAAAGCATTTGCAAAGCAGTTGAGAGTTCATTTCATGACCATGACACTGCTCATGGTGTCATGTTACATCATGTCAAGAGAACCTGTCTTCCAAGAAAGGTTTCAGGACAATCAAAGTTTGTAGCTTTGAACAACAAAATTGAGTCCCACCTCTTTTTCAGTACCTATCCTGAATAGGGACTGGCAGGACTTGTAAAGGGGGCCAATGAACAAGCATGCCCCCATTGCACTTTTTTTTTTAAAAAAAATTTGTTTCGATGTATTCCCCCCTAAAAAATCCAGTCAAGAAATGTGCAAGCAGAGTTGGCATGTCCTACTAGACACAGAAACTGAACACACGATTGTCAGGATTTTTTACAGTTAGATGGGTAATATACTGATAGAGCGATCATAGGTTCTGTGGGTTTTATGACAACTATCCTTAATTTTTGGCATAGACTGCATAGATTGTTCAATACGCAGCTTTAATTCATTTTTACCCCATCAGATATCTTCTAATCATGCATTAGCCATGTCTAATGCAAATTAAAAAGGCATCGCATGACAGAAGCAAATGGGAAGGTGGACATATTTACAGCTTAAGATTTAACTGGTGCTGTCATTGTCTTAAATGTGAAATACAGTAATTAAAAGCTTGGCTTGGGTTGCTTTCTACGCGTACTTTGTTGTGGTGCGCCAAGGAGTCTTTGCTATCTCATTAATCTTTGTATGTCTTTAAAGTGATTATGCAATGATTAGGTGTCGGTAAAGCTGGTTCCTCCGAGTATTTTGCATTCTGTGAAATTAAGAGTCAAACCATGGATTTCCGATTGGATTTAAGTAACAAGCATATTGTCTACATGTGTTACGTCCTTGTAACTTTGTGCAGAAATGTTAGTCCCAAAAAACAGAATTATATTAAGACTTAAAGTGGACCTAACGCCAGAAGTCTATGTTTTTATGAATGGCACTAGAAGTGCCAATAATAGGAAGGAATGCAGTAAAAAACTAAAAAACTTTCCTGTAATGACCAATTTAACAAGATTACCACACAGCACCCCTCACTTCCTGGTTCGCTGAAGGCAACACATGAAACTAGGGGTGCAATATTGCGGGTGGCCACTGGGGGGCGTTCAGTGATCTTCTATGGGAATTTTCAAAGCAGATCACTGCTTCCTGTGACGTCCTGCCGATTTCTGCCTACAATGAACCAGGAAGTGAGAAGAGCTGCCAAATTATCTTCTTAAATTGCTTATTATAGGTACGTTTTTGGGTTTTTTCACTGCATTCCTCCCTATTATTGGCACTTCTAGTGCCATTCATGAAAACATAGATTCCTGGTGGTAGGTCCGCTTTAAGAAGGGATCTGCGCCTTCCCATAACTTTCTTTAATTACTTCAGTTAGCCAATAAAGTGTATTGTTCCAACCAGATTTTTCTTCTCTGGGCACAGCCGATATGTTAAAATAAGTCTGTTATCGGCTAGTGTGGACACAAATAACAGTTCTTCCTTCAGACACCTTTGATCAAAACCATTCTAGACTGTCATCCTCTGTAAAGCGCTTCAAAACCACAAACACATTATTGAGTTCATGTTCAAAAGTCAAAGCTCACCAGGGCCTATTTAGCGTATGCAGAGATCACAGAATGATAGAATATGAATGAGCTGTAAGAAATGAATATAGAATTCCATTTTACCTCCAGTACTCGCACAGGCGAGTAAGCTAAGACATTTGGCATCCCCTAGATCAGAGGTTAAGTAACATAGAGCAAGTTAAGCAGCTCATTAAAGGGTTTTGAAGATGAGGAAAACAGAGCCTGCTAATAGGATGGTAATATGTCTTATTAATAAGAATACACTTATTATACAGGAAACATTAGCCATTAGAAGGTAAATCCTTTGAGGGAGCAAACAGAAAGTTTGTCAAAGGGTCCAGACTTACAGTCCAAAAGGTTGTTTGACATATTATGTATTTCAGAATTTATATTAAACTTATCAGAGTGTTTCAGAGTTGTCCAGAGCTCAAATATCTTGCCATTTTTTGCCATACAGAATGTATTTAGACTACCAGCTCAATTAGAAGACAGACTGAAGACAGCCAGCATGCAAATTGTGCATGAGTCTGCAAAGTGTCCTATTATCAGTATGTATGTACGTGTCAGCTTACTGCAGACTTGTATAAATGGAGAAGTACCTGAGCCCACAGATATTCAGATGGAACTTTTATGTTATACTTGGAAAAAATTGTATAGCTTCACTGTTTTGTTTTTCCAAAGTAAAGACAGTCAGGGACCTTTTTTCATATTTCATTATTCATATTTATGTTGGACGAGTTGACAGTAACTTAATGATTGCAATACTATATAAATCATGGTCAACACTACTGGAACATTCACCCTAGTTTTCTAGGTAATGACAACTCAGATTCTTGGTTTTCCCATCACTGTTAGTCCCAGTGACAATAACCAGTGAAACAAAAAGAGAGATAGATTGTCCCTGTAAGGGTGTAAGGAAAACTAATGAGAACCTGTAAGTGTTACATAGCTATAGGAAAATGGGAATCTGTTGAAATGTCCACAAGTTGTCAAAGCTTCTAATTTATCCTTCCTTAACCTCCTGGGTGTTTGGCACAAGTGTGGCTTAGGGTAAATTGTTTACGAACAATACTCAACCCGAGCTACACTTAGGGATGCTTACCTACCCGGAGGAAGTGTGTGTCGGTGTCCTTGCTGATCCTTCCTTTAGATGGGCCAATTGCCCAAGAGGGAGGCATTGTCACTTTTCCTCCCCACATCCTAGGTATCATTGATGATGCCAGGGATGTGAAGGAGGGAGGGCAGGGAATCATGGAAGATTACATTAACCAATGTTGGCACAAATCCTTCAGTCTTCTGTTAGAAAGCTGAACATGAAGGAACATCATCTTTTAGCATGACAATGACCTATAAGCATACATCAAAATCAACAAAGAAATGGCTTCACCAGAAGAGGATAAAAGTTTTGGAACTGCCAAGCCAGAGCCCAGATCTGAATCCGATTGAAAATCTGTGGGGTGATCTTAAGAGGGCTTTGCACAGGAGATTCCATGGATATCCGCCACTGCAAATTGGGTCAGTCTACATGTTAAATGGAAAATGAAGGGCATCTTAATGAGCTGTTCGACTTAGTGGACAATAACGTTTATCTTCCCACTTACTGAGGTTAAATATTGTGTGTCACATCAATTTGTTTTTACCTTTCAGTTCTGAACTGCATCCATTTTATAGTAAAATACATTGTATTTATTGGAATATTAAAGGTTTAAACAAGTTTTTCTTTTTCATATTTTTGACTTTTTAGTCTTGCAGTTTTTGTGCAGGTTTAATGGTGTCACTTGAATCATTGACCACCTGGTTTTGAATTAGTAAGCTCCCCTTAATTGTCTGTTGAGGCCACAACTGCAGACACTGAAGCTACCCATACACACAGCGATAGCTGCACAACTTTGGGGCGGCCAATGCCATCACATTGCAGCGGGTTGATCAGAGGATCGGAGCAAACCCTTTCTGTGCCTGCAGTTACTTTGGATGGGGACCATGTTCCATGTCCAAAGTGATGTGATTGGCAAGAAAAAAAGAACATGGTCATTCTTTGACTGATCACCTTTTAACCCACATGGATTGGTCGCGAATGCACACACTAAACAGTGGGCCACAAAATTGCCAGCAGATCTATGCGTGTATCGGGGCCTTACTTTCCACATTGGGGTTCTGCCCATATTACATTGGTAAACATGCTTTCTATCCTAAAATAGTCAATGGCCCTATTAATAAGAGGAGGAAACAGATAGAGTGATGTGTAGTTAGGAGGGTATAAATACTGTTATCTCCTGTTGAGTAGTGATGGCGCGAACCCGGAATTTGATGTTCCGCAAAAGTTTGCGAACCCGGCGAACCGGCAAACTCGCCATTGACTTCAATGGGCAGGCGAATTTTAAAAAACAAAGGGACCCCTTTCTGGCCACAATAGTGTTGGGAAAGTTGTTTCAAGGGGTCTAACACCTGGTCAATGACATGACAAAGGGGAATCCATGGCAAAACTCCCAAGAAAAAAATTTTCACGCAATAAATCCGCACCAAGGATTTCTAAAATGATAGTCACTGGGATTTGAACATAAGAGGGGAGAGCACTAAACAACATGTTTGGTAAATGCCTGTGTGAATTCCACCTGAAACAACCTGTGAAGATCTGCTTTCCACGTTGCCTACAGCTTAAAAGGTGAATTTTAATAGTTCGCGGGCGAACAGTTCGGGCCATCACTACTGTTGAGTTTCTTAAAGTATGGCTCCTATCCATAATGTTTAACAAACAAAAACAAAAATGGCAGCCTTCAAACCCTTGGACTTTTAGTTGAAACCAAATATTAGAAAAGAGGAGATTATATCTTAATTTATTTTATAAAGGTCCAAGGTTCTAAAAAGCAAAATGAATGCTTTATACATACAGAGCTACGTCACTTCAAAAAGGGGTATTAGGTCCAATGGCAGATTTGGAATCATTTTAACGCGTTTTGCCTGTACCATGTCCCAATGGAGAACACTTAAAGTGGAAATTACAAGCAATTAGTGCTAAAGAGACAATCTGAAGGATGAATCGTGAAACATAGAGTAATACGAAGATTCTCCTAAGAAATGTTTTCACAGATCCAGGGCCCCTGTAAACCTGTCAGACCATGGCCATTGTGATTTCATGCCTTTGTTCTGCCTAAAGCAACCTGTCTGACACTTCCATGCCCTAGAAGCCAAAACCTGGCCTGGAACCCCTTTTCTAACTGCCCCACATTATCAATGCCAAATAGTGTTGAATCTCCTAAATATATTGAAATAGCAGATCAAGGACAGTTTTAGATTTAATATTCTCTGAAAACCTTTATTTTTCAAAGTATAGATGTTTTTAACAGAATCGACACAGAAAAAGCTCAGAAATGCCATTCAGACTGAGCATACCTTCTTCCCTGTCAAAGAAATGACTCCTTCTGCTGCGTGGGTAGGAAGTAATACATATAGTTAAAACTAGTTTAATATAACACAGTTATATTAAGGCACCGCTTGACATGCAGACATATTCCTTATTTAAGCATATTCTCTATATCTACTTTTCGCACAGCACAGAGACATCTTCTGAATGATCTTCTACTTATTATTCTTCGCTTAGTAGTCATTAGGTCAACTATGCCAGTAATTCTTCAACGGTGCAGCACATAAAAAGTGTTGCTGTTTTTTTTTGTTTTTTTTTACAATATAACATTTGTTCTATGTTTTAATAAACAATCATAAACACAACCCACCATGTACAACTATAAAATAGTATTGGACCATTGTACCGTATTAAGCCCCCCATACACATAGATCACTCCATACGATTTCCATGTAGTGCCGGGTCCTCCCTGATAGAATACATAGTGATTGGAAGGTGTAGAAAGCTCCTCATATTACATGGTTTTGGTACAACAAAAGTTGATTGTACAGAATTTGTGTGGTAAGATTGTGTAGGTGTATGGTGATCATTAGCCTTTGATGAATATAGAGAGTTTAAAGTTACGCAAGTGTTCCCCTTTATTGGCTAACTGAAATAATTAGAGGTGCAAGCTTTTGGGATGTCTCAGATCCCTTCTTCTGGTATTAAGCCTTAATGACTTCTCCAAACTTTATGAATCAAAAAAGTAGATGAACGTCTACACCTTGAAATAGAAGCAACTCTGAACAAAAACCTTTAGAAGATGGAAGCATTGGTGAGCGACGAGGATAGTGAAATATCACTAAATAAGGGGTCTTATATCTGTGAATATAGCACCACTGCTGTTGACTGGCCGATACCAATGGTGAGCAATGGTTAGTACTATTAAGGCTAACAACTACATTTCCGCACATACACACTCAGTTAACTAAACACTAGCCATAATCACTAATTTAGCTTGCCAGTATTTTCCCATATTATTGCATATTATAATATGCAGTAATGTATATTATAATGAAAATTAACTAACAAAAATATATTTTTCAACTAGTAATAAGTAGTCGGGTTTTAGACTCTAACAATCACAGAGGGATGTACTATTAATTTGATATAATTATAGGGATTACTTGGTTAAGTGATAATGATAACTATACAAGCCACATAATAAATTTTGTTAGGGCCAGCTGTGCCGCGATGGTCTTGATCACATACATCCTGTTTCTTCATCCTGGGGGTAAGGAATGGGTGTTACATCCTTACCCGTTCAAAAGACATTGAAATATAGAAGTAACACATCCATAATTTTAATTATTAGTTTCTTATGTTTGTATGAGCGTGGCTATGGTCAGTCATGTGTGCTAAGTGTGAAATGGCAGTGTTTTGTAAGAAATGTGGTGGCTGTCACAATGGCCTTCCACTTGGGGATAGCAGCATCTGTTTCTAAACCACTTTCTAATTCCCAGAATACACATATCAGTTCTGGAAGAATTTGCATTGAATAAATGACCAGCCTAATACAACGTGAAGGTGCCAGACTCTGGGAGCAGGTAAGGACATTGCATTTTAGCAAGAAAAAAATTTAACATATTGTAACCTAATGTCCTTTATATATGATTTCAGAAATAGCAAGTAATTTCCAAGCTAGGTATTCATTTTCTTTAAATAACTTAATTCAGACAATACAAAATCCTGTTGGGGGAAAAAAAGTCTCTCGGAAGTAATACCCAATTAAGCATAACTTAAACAGGTAATTTAGTGAAAGCCTACATAGGAAAATGGATGATTCCTAAATTTTAATAGATCTTTACAGAAAATGCGCTGGAAATGCTTGGTTATTTTCTTTAGCGTAAAATTAAGCTGGGGATGTGATTACCATCACACATGTATGCATACTACATGAAGCAACAAATGAGTATTTATTAGCAGGGAATGCCAGTATGAAGTGGAGACACAGCGCATATGAGATTGGAGGTGAAATCCAAAAGCCTAACAAAAAGTGCCTTTTCTAACGTAAGTAATCAGTCAAAAGATGCCTATTCCAAGCAAACAGTAATCAGCGTACGGAATTTGTTTTCAGTCCAAGGAGTGACTGCCCCTTCTGCAAGGGAATTTAAGAAGAAATGTGATATGTAATTTAAAGAAAGATGCATATGTAGTTTAGGTTAAGGCTCCTTATGAATAAATACATTTTTCCCAGTTTAGACAAAAAGAACCATTACAACAGTCTCATTTTTATGCCTAAATAATCACTCATGTTGCAGGGTCCGGTAAGGAATTTGGCTCTGGATCCATTGCCAGCTTGAGAGTTATTTTGTTATTCTTGACTTTGGTATAAATAGGTGAAATATTAAACCTAAATATTCCATCCTTAAAAGTACTGGGGAAAATGGGAAGAGCAAAAAAAAAAAACTCTTAGCCCTTTTTGTAAAGTTCTAGACTAGGTCCCTATAAGTTTCCCCTGAAGTTAATCACACTTTGGGCTAATGAGCATGCTACATATGTGACATGATGCGTCAAATGTGAATTCAGCTTTACATATCTTGTGTTTTAGGAAGCAGAAAAAAAATCTTGGGACTCACTGTCCAACATCAGTGACACCAGATGACCCGATTACATGTTACAAGAGTGAAAATGTTTAGGACATTGGATCATTATGACATCAAAGCAGACAACTTTCTTTTAGAAGGTGATCTTAGGTGATCTTAGAAAATGAAATTTCTACATTCACTCTATACCTATTTCCTTCAAACAACATTAAGAAAAGCTGAAAAAGACACTTCCATTAGTGACCATATACTTATTATGTGTTTAGATACTTCTTTGTGCACTTCACAAATGTTCCAGCAACTTTATAAAGCAGAGATGTAGAGAGGATGACAAAATATACTGAAAGTCAAGGTTACTGCAATAGGAATGTCTACTTAAGTTGAATATATATTAAGATTGCTTTCCTTGTCCTTCCCTCAAGGTCCTCATACATGAGTTTATACCCATTCGATTGACAAATGACCAATCGCAGCCTGGTGACTAGAGATGGGCGAACATCGGCCCTGAGTGTCCGCGAACAGGGAGGGTCGAACTTTAAAGAAGTCCGCCGTCCGCCCTGTTCGCGGACACATTCAAATTCCCCGCTTCATGCCGGTCTTGTAGTGAAAAGATTCTTCCTCCGGCACGATCTCGCAGGTTCTGATCCTGCCGGAGGAAGAATTTAGATCTTCTTCTGGCCGGCGAAGGGGCGGGTCGAACACCCGTACTGTCCGCCGGCGAGAGGATCGGCGAACATGCCGAGTTTGCGGCCGAACTGTTCTCCGGCGAACAGTTCGGTCCATCCCTACTGGTGACGTCATCTCGTTGCGCTTGATCGTTTACCGATCAACTGGCGAATTGATGCGCACCACTTGCGCGATCAAATACGGTTAAATTCTTTAAGCCCCCCATACACCTTAAGATCGATCCATACAATCTCCGTTAGATCTACCAACCAACTGTTGTAGTATAGTGGCCTCCCCTGATTGGAATACATAGTGATTTGGAAGGTTAATATCACTGCTTAGTTTGTCAGGGTCCTCCTGATAGAATACATAGTGATTGGAGGTATATATCTGCTATGTAGTGCGGGGTCCTCCCTGTAGAAGAAATAGTGATTGCAATGGTATATTCATGCTATGTAGTGCCAGGGCTCCCTTGATAGAATACATAATGATTGGAAGGTATATATCACTAGCTATGTAGTGCAGGGTTCCATCCCTGATTAGAAACACATTAGTGATTGGAAGGTATATATCACATGGCTATGTAGTGACCGGGTCCTCCACAGATAGCATAGACATCAGTGATTGGAAGGTATTTTTTTTTTATAATACCTGTCCATGGTAGTGCCGGGGGTGCCTCCCTGATAGAATACATACTGATTCGGAAGGATTAGAAATTAGAAAGGTCCTCATAGTACATGGTTTGGTAAATTTGATTGTACAGAAATTGTATGGAAAGATTGTAAGGTGTATGGGGGGCTTAAGACGGGGATCGAACAAGATTTACGGAAATGTTTTTGACTTTCTTTGAACGGGATAGATCAATAGATCCTGCTCGATTAAAGGTTTTTAGGTTTGATTCCCGAACAAGCGATCTCCAAATGATTGCTGCAAACGCTGATCGATCTTTCGGGAAACAAACGTAAAATCGATACATGTATGGCCAGCTTCACCCCTTATTCTTATACTCTGTGTTACATTTCTCATAACATATCTTATTTTGAGACGTGGTGCATGTGCCATTAAACTTATTGGAGTAGTCAATGTGATTCTGATACTTCTTGATTGGGACAACAGAAATCCAAATCATGAAAGGGGTGGCAAGGACAGCAAGACTGAGGAGAACAGGACATTGTTATATCATTTTCATATCAGCTAGGAAATCAGGTGGGCACTGTCTCTTCCTTCTCATGCACACTGCATTAAGCTCATTGCTATATTTAATATAGAAGTCATGCAGAAAATGATGCCTGATTGATTTTGGTGTTGTAAGGATGTAACTGATTGGCCATGGAAACCTCTTTCATGCAGCTTACAGTTTGTGTGCCCCTGTGGCTCCTGTTTTTTAAAGCATTTAGAAAACACCCCCATGTATTCTATATCAAACTAAAAATCGTCCGAAAAGTTACCAGGGATGCCTCAGGTCGAATCTTCCCGGCTTCATTGCTTTTGGGGCGTCCATGCACTGTAAACGTAATATTTCTAAACACCTGTGTGAACTCCCACTTAATGGTAAAATATTGGGAAATGACCTTGGACAGGACAATGCAAATTCAGATTGACTCATTCTTCCACATATGTTAGTAAATACAGACTACATGGCTAGGTGTTCCTTTTTGACACTTATAACAATGAATCTGAAGAAAAACCTGAATGGAAAGATTAAAAGCTACACATAAATACTGCTGTCCATATGTTGTTTGTACAATGTAACATTTACTGGTGAATGTCAGTATTTATCTTGCCAGGATGAATTTTTATGCCAAACTTTTGTAGTGTAATCACACAAACCAAGTGTGATGCTGTCCCCTTTAAGGTCATGTCCCAGGAGGCTTTGCTTCCAGAAGAGTTAAAAGCCCAGTTCCAGGAAGAGGAAGAGCAGTCCAGAGCAGGGAATCCTGATGAGACAGCAGCAGCCAGGCACACTAGCTGGCTCCAGGCTCTGCGTGCTCACCCATCTATGCGCTACTCTCAGAACCGGCTGCCAGGCATTCTGCCCCATTCACAGCCACCTGGAATACCCTCTTCAAGAGGGGGGGGGGGTTGGACGTTACCCGGCAGAACCAGCACCTTCCCGATTGATCCAGCACTGGTCGGGCTTTGTAGCTGTGGCTCTCCTATTCACTACTCGGACCCTCATTCCCTCTTCCTGAGAAGAGGACCTGTCCCCGTGTGTTAAGGGACAGGTTGATGCCTACAGCATCACCCAGAGAGACTGCTCTCCTGCAATTGTTTAAAGATGTTTTACCATGAGTTGTTCAGCATAAGTTCTGTTCTGCTGTGGTTAAGTTGATAAAGGTTTTTTGCAGTACGTCCGCCTCCGTGTCATTTGGTTGATCCTGAACCTGTACACTTTTATATTTGTTGTAATGTTTCTGCTGACCTTTGTTGTGGTGAAAGCCACTTAGTGAAATAATTAAGAGAAAACTAAAATATGATAAATCTAATATGATAACACATTTTGTAAAAATCTTATCCCACAATACATTATTACAAATAAAAGGGAAGCAGGTGAAGTAAAAACTTTATAAGCGTATTTGATTTGATTTTTTATCTCTCGACCTGAATAAGTGGCTTATATATTCATCTTATATTTGAGTATATATTGTATTGTTTTCCTCTGCATGACTTAGCAAACCTTTACCTTAAACCCCAGTATACCATTCTTCCTGTATGGGTATTAAATGTGAATAAAACAGGAAAAGTCTCTAGAGTTTGCACTGCTGTGTATACATTTACACAAAATCAATTTACTCTAATGACTGAAGTGAATGAAAAGGTAATCGTCTTCAAATTACATATTTTCCAAATATTCTGTTAATAACACAATCCCACAGCGTAATGAGCCGTCTTGTACATCCCTGTTGCTGGACAGCGTGATGTTGTGCTGATCCTTCCACAGCTTAAGTGAAATGACAATTAACAATTCTGCGAGGGGTAATAAGACTATCAGTCCTACAGGAAGGAAAGGCTTATATGCAGGTATAATTGTGACCATCCTGTTCTCTGGAAGAAAAGCTTCTTACCCTGTACTATATATCCTCATTATACAGAGCCAAGGAAGCCTCTTACAAACTTTACACAAAAGACTCAAACATTTGTCGCCAACAGAGTAGAACAGACACACAAGCACAGTGTTATCAGCAAAATAAGATTTCAGCACAATAAAGAATGCTAAAATTCCTTAAGGCACAGAGCATATTTGTCTTCTTCGTTTGGTTAAACGCTTCTAATTTATACCCGAGTGTCTCAAGATATCATGAATCGCTTCTTTCTATACGGATCCTGGAATAGAGGCTCAGCTGCAGACAGGCCTGCATACACACTGGGACACAATGGGAGGAAAAGAGGAGGCAGATAGGCACCTCAGTGTCAATAATACCAACAGCTCACTGGCAACACAGATTAGATGACAAATGAAGCCAATATTGGAGGTTAATAATAGAACAGACTTTTCAATGCAAGGCTCCTGCTGGATGAAGGATGCAGAAACAGATCTGATCCTGCCAATCCTATCTATCATTTCTGCAATCACGGCTCAATCTATTTCTTATTAACTCATAAATTGACACCACAGATAACTTTTTATAAATGCTTAATGCTGTAATAGCTGAAAGTGATTTTGATTAGTTCTGATGAGTTGTTGGTGGCTTAGGATAGAAATGATGCATGAAACATTAGACCTGCTAGAGATGTGTGTGATGTAGGTGCAATACCACACCGCTCGGGACTGTATGTGTTAACAGATAACCAATCCATGACTCACTTTTTACTCCTTCATCTGAGCCCTTTAATTGCGGGGTTTTTAGTTGCACATAATCGTTCTTGGCAGAATAGAGGAGAGCAGATAAGAAGCATTTCAATTGTATTTCTTCTTTCAAAATGCATTATAGGAAGTGGTGCTGACACAATTTGAAGCTTGACCCAGACTGAACAGGAAAGTATTTTGATTGGGCTTCCGAGAACGTAACCAAGACTGAGTCTTCGCCAATCCCTCCTGATAGATTTATATAGGAATAAAAGGTGCGAGATAAGTATTAACTACAGTGCAAAATGCCAAACAGAAACATAATACACCAATCAAGCTCAATGGTAAAACTGATAGGTGAAGTGAATGCCATTGATTATCTTCTTATGGCACCTGTTAAGGGGTGGGGTATTTGCAAGTAATTACAGATGATGTGTTGGAGGAGTTAAATTGGACAATCAAAAGGATCTAATTGACTTTGACAAGTCACAAATTCAAATGGCTTGATGGGGTGGAACTTGTGGGGTTCAGTACCAACCAAAATTACAAGGTCCATGACATGATTAAAGTTAAGATGGTAACAGGGACACTGAAGAGTAGTTGATGGAGCTTGAAGGTTAGCCCATCTGGTGCAATGCATAAAAATTGCTTTTGTGGCTATAACTACTGAAAATTATGATGTTGGATATGAGAGAAAGGAATTGGTATGCTCTCACTTTATCATAAGGTTATTAAGTGCAGGCTCCAGTCCCATGCTGCCTTTCCCATCCCCCTACATTGCACTGGAGCTTCAGAAAGAGATCATAGAGAAATTAAAGAAGGAGGCCTCGTAGGGCGAATCATTTTTTCTATTTGATCCTGTTGATAGTAGGGTATGGGTTAGCTGGGCTGGATCTAGCCCTATACAGCGGAGCGTCTGATGGCCAAAAAATACTGTTGTCTGTCTCACACCTCTGGCACGATGTTGATGACCATGACCTGCAACAATTGTAATACGAAGGCGCCGCTGGCCCCACCTTGGATACCTGTATGACCAGATGTTAGGGGTTGGGACCACGACTAGATAGTCTCAATGAATATCTACACCAGCTAATGATCTGGGAATCCTTATATTGTCATACACCCCTTGTGTTCAACAGCCGTGCAATAAGGGAGGGTTCGCCATGTTGAGGGGCTTCTCCTACCTTGCTTTTATCCCCATTGGTTCAATCCAAGTGCTCCTTTTTATTGCATTATGAAAAAACTATGTATCCAAGACATATCTTGGTCTAAAAACCTCTTGAAAAAGCATAAGTATGCGAAACGTTTTGAGGACGATCGGCATACAGAATTTCCTGAATTTTGGATACTGTACAAACAAGTATGCAATGTTTATTTTGTTGGGACTTATGTCCCACATGTTGGACATTTTGATTTGTGTTTAATAAATCCCTCTGTTTTGTTTACCTCCTGTGGAATGCCTTTAAAGTCCCTCTGCTGCCCATAATCCCTTAGACCAGTGATTCCCAAACTTTCCTTGCAGGGCCCCCCTTTTCTATTTGGGAGCATTATCCCCATTCAAACACAGGTTCAGAATGAAGGCCCGCACCCCCCTGGAATACCATGCCCCCCCCCCTGCAGTTTGGGAACCACTGCTTTAGACCTAGGGAGAGTGGAACTTATGATTTTGCATTTCAGTGCTGGTTTCATAACTCTATCTTTTTTAGATTGTTTATTAATGTTTTATTATTGACAAAAGGTCTGCTAGAAATCTCTGAAACTTTGTATGAAACAAGGCCTGTTTACATTTCTATTTCGGCACTATCCAGAATGACAGCTCCAGGAGAATACAATAACAGCTATGGCTAGCTTAGAAAAGTTTCCTGAAAGTTATGGGTAAGTATATAAGTTGTAAATTAAGTAAATTCTACAGATTGTACACCTTCCTCTACAATGAAGTACAATAGAAACATTAGTCCCAGCAGCCTCTGCAGGGTACTTTGGGGTTAAACAAAAATCAAAGGCGCAATATTAAATCTCAGGTTTGTCAGTTCAGCATAAAAGAGAAAACAAGGCTGGGTGAAGTAAATTCAGCTTTCATTGCAGACTTTGGCTAATGAGTACACTGTATCCTCCGCATCTCCAATTAATGCAGCTTTCAGAATGGGTGCCTGAGGAGGGATGTGAGCTGAAGTAGCATTTCTCTGTGTACCATGATAAATGCAGCAGTGTAAAACAAAGACATCAGGACTGTCAGCCTGCCCTTGTGCCTGTCAGAGCCGAGATGTAAAGGCACAAGGTACTTTTTTCACTAAATGCTTCTCAGACTGTCAAGAGTCACACTGGGAAGGGTGGTTATGTTTTGTAACAAGGTGAGTTTTTTCCCTTTCAGGTTTTTTTAAAACGAATCTGTCATGTACAGTCAAAGGAGGTGATATGCTCATTTTATAATGAGACAGAGAATAAATATAGCAAAATGCATTGTATAAATTTATAAAGAGTCTTACCAGGATACTACCGCAGGAGCTGCCTTTGCTGGCTTGTTTTTGAAGTCAATAGGGCTGCCTTCATCTTGCTGAACTACTTATTAAGTCACTGACCTGGGTTAAGCATGCAGCCAGTAAATCTAATCGTTTTCAGTTGTACAACTTGTTGGTGACTTATTAAGGAAGATGTGTGTTGCTCCTACAGGGCAAAATAACAGCTTCACTTTATATTATGGAGGAAAAGGTATGTGACCTCACCTCAGAGCTTCACAAGTGGAAGATCAATTGGGGTCCTAGGTAAGATGCCGGCTTTGGACCCTTTTAGCTTATCCCATTCATGCCTTTTTAACCGTCAGCAGCAATTATACAGTTACAGTGATATCAAAGGCCAGAAGGGCCCTCAGTAGGAACAAGGAAATAAGGCACAAAACCAAGTGTTACAAAATAAAACAATGTAAATTTTAAAAAAGTCCATAAAAATTTCCATAAAAATACATAATATACCCAGCCACAATTCAATAAGGTTACTTCTTATGATTAGAGATGGTCACATTTTTCGACTAGCTGACTTTGTGAACTGATTGCAAAGCCTCTGAAAATAGTATCACCAACATTGCTGGAGATGTAGAGAAAGGTTGTGGGAACATTGGAAAAAAGTAGCACATGTAGTCTTTGCATAAACTAACTTCCTTTACGTTATGGACAATCGCGGCGGAGTACACTGTACTCTGCCATAATTCCCCGCTGTCCTCCCGGCTCTCTACACACCTCAGCATTTTGAGCATTCTTCAGCAGCCCTCCTCTGCCCTTCTCTTGTGGACCCCCAAACAGGTGAGTGCCTATGCTCCCACTATCCCAACAAATAGGGGATGATTTTCTAATATGCGGAACAAAACTTCAGAATAGAGGCACTTTGAATTAAAGGTCATATGTTTCATGGATATCATCATAGGCTTTGATGATATATATGACACAAAATGTGCATTACCATACTACAGTGCTCCCTATTGCTTGAAGTATCATTTAACATGCACAAGTGCTGATTTGCAGAAAGAAAGTAATAATATCTGCAGATTCTTGAATATATGCATTTATTGCAAATATTAGGTGAAAATGTTGTGATATTTTGCAAATACTAATATTGCATATGCTGCTCATCACTAGTTAGAGGGAAGCAATGATCCAACAGCTCCTTCTGGGTGCCAACTTTCCAGTGGGGTGGTACTTCCCACCAATTATCATTTTATAATCTGAATTATGCCAGACCCCTCTGCTCTGCTGACTCTGCCGGTGCCCTGAAGTGAGACACTGCACCTACCCAAGCGACAGCACTGTAGTTACTGTTATGTTTGTATATCCTGCTCTTGTTTTAGTGTGACCCTTTGATCCTAGTGTCTGTACAGCTATAGTACATGTATCAATAAATACTTAATTTGGGGGAAAGGTTTACATTATATACTGAAACAAGGGCGACAAGGGTGGCAGTCCTGGAGCTTAGCAAAAAAGAGCAACTCCCTCACATTTAGGAAGCAAACATCCCAAAATACAATGAAAAATAATAAGGGGCAGAAATCTCCCCAGTAACGAATTGCCAGGGGACTTTAGCAGCTTCACGGTCAGTACACAGGTCAAAAGGATGGGTAAAAGTAAACGTTTAGTTTTACCCATCTTTTTGACCTGTGTACTGACCGTGAAGCCATTAAAGTCCCCTGGCCCTGGTAATTCGTTACTGGGGAGATTTCTGCCCCTTATTATTTTACAGTCCTGGAGCTTACCCCTCCAACAGAAATCAGCAAAAAACAAAAGGAGTAACAATACAAAGCATGTTTATACCAGAATCCTTTGGATTCATTTTGCAGACTTGAAGTGACTTGAATAATACAAAAGTAAAACAATTAGCAGAATGAAGAACACAGCATGCTACAAGGTGGAAAAGTGAACTATATAAAACAATGTATTTCCTTCAATCTGCAAATGCATACTCTGACAAAACTCAAAAAGAGATGAAAGAACATCGGTCCCTGAAGATACTTTCCAGTACTTTTCATCATTGATGAGTATTAGATCTTTCTTTTATAGAATGGCATTCTTTTATTCAGTCTTTATGATTCTATCCTCTGTTGTTTGCCTAATTTTGTTTTATTGATCGTCTCACAAAACTAAAAGGAAAAATAAACATGGAAAATTTAATAAGGAAAGGTTAAAAATTAATTCTGCCTTTTGCTATCTGCTTTTTACTGACTACAAAGACCAAAACCAAAAGACCTCTGACTAGTTAAATGATTAAATAGGAAAAAAGGAACAACAAAGTGAATAAAGTAGTTGGTTATATGCGGCAACATCTTTCCAGCTTCTTGAAGCAATAATGACGTTCTAAAGTCCACCTTCTTCTTCATGGGCCCATCCATGTTTTCAATTTAATGATGTCAAGTGTTTGAATCCCTGGAAACCTACCAGGATCAAGGGTCGCTGGCACTTTTATTAAAGGCAGACATGATTAAGCTTGTATAAGGGTGAAATTCATCAGAGAAGACAGATCATGGTGCTGAACATGTCTTTGCTGTGTTGTGCTTCACTATAATATATAACTATAATGCTGGTTTAGACCAACTGTTGTCCAGATATATTGTCCATAGCACAATATAGATCTGCCACAATAAAATGCAAACATTTATTCTTACAGTTACAATTTAGATATTTTATATATATTTGTCTCAGATGTTATATAATGTTATTTACTTAAGTTTACTGATTATATTGTGGGGATAATATATGCAGGCAGTGTGGAATGATGACATAGACATAACAGATGGATGACATCAAAACTCTAAAAAGGACCGGGAGGGTGGTCAGAGACAGAGAGAGGTGGTGAGGGTGGGTTCTGGCTTAGGTCAGGAATACTTCTTTTCTATCTCGCTTATACATAAATGAGCCATTAAACATGCTGGGCCATTAATCTGGCTGGGCCATGCAAGTACAGTCACAGAGTTGTTGTGAAGCCACTCCTTCATTATTTTAGCTGTGTGCTTAGGGTCATTGTCTTGTTGGAGGGTAATCCTTCGGCCCATCTGAGGTCCTGAGCGATCTGGAGAAGGTTTTCGTTCAGGATATCCCTGTACTTGACTGTTTACCTCGATTGCAACCAGTGGTCCTGTCCCTGTAGCTGAAAAACACCCCCACAGCATGATGCTGCCTCCTCCATGCTTCCCTGTTGGGACTGTATTGGACAGGTGATGAGCAGTGCCTGGTTTTATCCACACATACCACTAAGAATTAAGAGCAAAAAGTTCTATATTGGTCTCATCAGACCAGAGAATCTTATTTCATTTTGGAGTCCTTCAGGTGTTTGTTAGCAAACTTCATGCGGGCTTTCATCTGTCTTGAACTGAGGAGAGGCTTCCTTCGGGCCACTCTGTCATAGAGCCCTGACTGGTGGAGGGCTGCATTGATGGTTGACTTTCTACAGCTTTCTCCCATCTCCCGACTGCATCTCTGGAGTTTAGCCACAGTGATCTTTGGGTTCTTCTTTACCTCTCTCACCAAGGCTCTTCTCCCCCAATAGCTCAGTTTGGCCAGACTGCCAGCTCTAGGAAGGGTTCTGGTCATCCCAAACGTCTTCCATTTAAGGATTATGGAGGCCACTGTGCTCTTAGCCTTAACCTTACCACAATTCTGTCTCTGAGCTCTTCAGGCAGTTCCTTTGACCTCATGATTCTCATTTGCGCTGACATGCGCTGTGAGCTGTAAGGACTTATATAGACAGGTGTGTGGCTTTTCTAATCCAATCAGTATAATCAAACACAGTTGGCCTAAATGAAGATGTAGAACCATCTCAAGGATGATCTGAAGAAATATACCGCACCTGAGTTAACTATATGAGTGTCACAGGAACGGGTCTGAATTCTTAGGAGCATGAGATATTTCAGTTTCTCTTTTTTAATAAATCTGCAAAAATGTCTACAATTCTGTGTTTTTCTGTCAATATGGGGAGGAAAAATAAAGAAATATTTTAGCTAATGGCTGCAATATAACAAAGAGTGAAAAATTTAAGGGGTCTGAAT
>CM070035.1:38822651-38859111 GCA_036250615.1 Ptychadena robeensis
AGCTATGTTTCAGTAGAGGGTAGCCACTGGATAGCCAAAAGGATTCCCATGTCATTCTCTTTTCAACTTTTAAATGAAAGTGAGTTGTACCTTTATTGTTAGACTAGATCGTGCACTTTTCATATTTGTAAGCTTACAAATGTTGCCGGACACGCCCACTTGCCGGACACGCCCACTTGCCGGACACACTGAGGTGCCCAGAGGTGCCCCCGATCTTTCTCAACCCTAGCAACGCCCCTGCTTACCGGCATTATTGTTACAAAGCTCATATGCGTACTAACAACTTGGAGGCACTCCGTGTCTGGGCGGCCGCAGCTATCAGGTGCACCTGAGTAGTCTGGCTGTCATCCATTGAGGGGAGAGATCAGAAGCACAATCAGCATCCCTACCACAATAAATGGTAGATAGTCATAAACTCCCAGTTTAAGACTATGCTAGTTGGGCATTCCAACACTCTTCCAACAATCTTACTGCATGTTTACACATTGCACCAGGGCAGCCCTCAGAAATCATGGGGCCCGGTACAGCAAAAATGTCCGGGCCCCATGGAAGTACTTGTTGAGTGGGGGGGGGGGTGTTGTAGCAGAAACATCCCCAGCCCCCTAACAACCCCCGGCCCCGGCGTGCTGACTGGTAGGTGCAGCAGCCTCTGCTCACTGTGCCTCTGCCTCTGCACAGCCCGGACTGCCGGCAGCACATCACAGTGAGCAGAGGCTGCTGTACCTACCAGTCAGCACACCGGGGCCCCCACGTGCTGACCGTCGGGCCCCCCTAGCTGCCCAGGCCCGGGACAGGAGTCCCCTCTGTCCCCCCCTGACGGCGGCCCTGCATTGCACTCACCCTCCCCTACCACTCAGCCAATCAGAATGCTGGGAAAGTGTATGTTATGTGTGTGTGTAGAGGTGTTTGTCTCTGTATTAATGATTCATGCATGATCAGTGTGTGTGTATGAACTGTGTGTGTATATGATGCACCTCTCTGCATGATTTGTGTGTGTGTATAGTAATTTAAAAAAGAGAGTTGTATTTAAAAATAAAAGTTTGAATCTGAACCTGTGTGGTTTGAATAGGGGATTCAATAATATTCCCATCTAGAAAAGGGGGGCCTTGCAGGGAAGGTTAGGGACTTCAAAATAGAGTTGGTACAACCTTTGCAGCTATAACAGCATTAGCTATAGCAGGGAGTCTTCCACAAGATCTATGAGTGCTCATGGGAATTGTTGACCATTCTGCCAGCATTTGTGAGGACAGGAGCTGAACAAGAAGTCTCTATTCTAAGGGTTAGTTAGTAAATCCCTCCGTCTGAAGTACGTAAGGTCAGGGCTTTGGACAGGCCAGTTCCTCCAAACTCCAAACATATTCATGAACTTTGATTTTGTAACATGTCGTCGTCCGTCATGTTGTAACGAAATAGGCCCATACCTGAGCTGTAACTACAGGGTTGGGAGCATTAAATTGCTCAGAATGTCTTAATATTCTAAAGCATTCAGTGGTCCATTCACAGCAACCAAGCGGCAAAGTTTAACCCCTGATATAAAAAAACATACAGTATCCCTTCTCTACCAACTGTGTGCTACACTTGGCACAATGCAGTAAATCCATTATTGTTCTGGCATATGCCAAACCTCAACTTATTAACCTCCCTAGCGGTTGAGACGAACCCTGTTCATTCGCCGAACAGGGTCCTCTCAACCGCAGGGGAAGCCGACAGCGGGGAGACCCTATGTCTCCCCGGAAAGCTGCAGCGATTGTCTTCATCGCTGCAGCATTTCCGGGGTTGCGGCACCGCCCCGATTGCGTCACGGTGACGTGGAAGGGGGCGGGGGGCCGGCGCCATAGACCTCCATGGTAATGGAGGAGTGCCGGCTTTCCCTCTCACGCAGCTGGTGTCAGTAATGACACCAGCTGTGTGAAGAGCTCCGGAGAGATGCCGGAAATGACAGGCAGTGTACTGTGTACACTGCCTCGATACAACGGCGCGATACGGGCAGTGCGCTAGGGAGGTTAATTAGATCACCAGACATAGAAGCATTTATCCTTACTCCAGAAAACCCACTCCACTGATCTTGAGTCACGTGGTGGCAGGCTTTACTCTGCATCAAATAAGGACAGAGGCGCACAACCTAGTACAACAAATGGTTAAATAGTGTGCAATAGGATAAGATAAAACAAAATGAGACAAAACAACAGACAAGATACTCCAACTGAGAGGGTTTACAAGGGTGGATCTCCAGGGTCATGTGGTTTAAAGGAGGACCTCACTTCCGGTTTTGGGGATGAGATAGCTTCCTGCCTTACAGATACTGGGGGGGATCAATAGGAAAACCCAATGGGAGGGTTAAAGCAGATGATCTTTTCAACCAAAAAATAAAAGAGATGAGTGAAAAAAGAGCATCTGCTTGTTGAAACGGGTCACATTGTTCCTATGAGCCCACGTATATGTTTAAGCGGGAAGTGATCTCATCCACACCAGGAAGTTAGGTCCTCCTTGAAAAAACACCATGACCTGAGAGATCACCTTGTAAAACTCTCTAAATGTGAGTTATCTTGTATGTTGTTTGTCTCCATTTTGTTTCAATTTGTTTATCTTACCCTTATTCCACATTGTTTAACCATTTGTTGTACTTAGATTGTGCGCCTCTGTCCTGGGTTTTCTTGTCCTGTGACAGGGGGGCCACCACTCCTCAATTTTGAAGTGCCCCCACCTAACACACAACTTAAACAACCCATCACTCATACTTGACTCCATTTTACTCTGTGATCCTTGCTCAGGCCCCATACCACCATGGAGGGCCTTTCTGGCCAATGATATCAATAGCTGTGTAATCACTGCTGAAGGTTGTGCGCAACTACCCATCATCTTTCTTTACTCTGCATCATGCAACGCTTTATATTGGATTTGGCAATGTAAGGTTTGGTATCAGCTGCTTGGTCATAGAAGTCTATGCCATGAAGCTCTTTATGCACTCTTCTTGAAAAAATAAAGTTTGGAGGGCTGCAGCCTCTGTCTAATGTGCGACGCACTGTAAGCTGGGTTGGCCATATAACATTTAGCAGTATAGAAAAATATATGAATGGGATTCTACGACAGTATCTTGTTGTAACTCACTGAACTCATGAGAGTGATCCATTCTTTCACAAATGTTTGTAGAAGCTGTCTACACGTCTAGGTACTTGTTCATTTGTGAAGTAATTGGAACAAATAATTCAAAGATACTTTTGGTGATAAAGTGCAATTAATCTTAAGGTAACCATTCATGGTTCAATATTTCCATTCAATCGACCAAAAAATTGTTCTGTTTGCATAGGAATCGAATAGGAATCGATTCCTGCCGACCTGGTACAAACCAAAAGTGATCAATATAGAACAGAAAATCGACCGAAAAGTGATCAGACTTGTTGGTAAAGTTAAGTCGATTGTTTAAATTTACATGTTTTTCTCTCCAGGTGCCCTCTTGTGGCAGAAAGCAATAATGACACTTTAAAAGTAATCAATTGGTGATGATCGAAACGCAAAATAATTGATCCGTGTATGGCTGCCTTTCAGGTGAATTTCTTTTTGATCATTTGCAAATTGATTCCTTCTTACTATAAATCGATCAACCAAAAGTGATTGAAATTGAACAGTGTTCGGACCGAATAATTTTTTGTGGATCATTCGAGTATCTGATGGGTTTTCTGGGTAATTAGATTGATTGGAGACTTTGGAAAGAATCTGGTTGGTTTTAATACTATGTGGTACTACAATTGATCGATGTCAGACTGACAGTCGTTTTTCTGAATCGCACAAGCCAAATGAATTTAAAGTTGGGCACACATGGGTCGATCCCTGTTCAATCGACCCACAGTCAACCACAGCGCAAGTATTTGGTGATCGAACTACGAATTGATGTGCACCACTTTGCACATCAATTCCCGTTCAACACTTTGGTAATAATGGTGATCAACCTGCATTTACAGACATGTCTGTTCCCTATTCGTTCAACCTTTCTTCGAACGGGATTGATCGATCCTACTCGAAAAAAGGATTGAATTGGCCGGCGCTTGATCATTAGTCAAATGATGGAAAATCGATCCGTGTGGGGGGCTTGGAGTTCCACATTGCTGCTCTATCCCTCCTCCTGCTCCCAGAAATACATATAATTCGTGTGAGGCAGAACACATGGTGGGGGGGGGGGGGGTAAGAGGGTGCAAAATATTACCTAATGCAGGGCCCCAAAATGTCTGATTTGGCCCCGTACTGTATGTATAGAGCCAAGCGCTGGTACAAAATCTGGAACAACAGGATTGAGCATATTTATAGCTTAAGCCCCCCCCCCCCATACACCTTTAGATCACTCCATACAATTTCCTTTAGATCTACAACAACTATGTAGTGCCGGGTCCTCCCTGATAGAATACATAGGGATTGTAAGGTTTAGAGAGGTTCTCATATAACATGGCTTTGGTAGAACAAAGTTGATTGATCAAAAATTGTATGGTAACATTGTAAGGTGTATGGGGGCTTTAGAGAAGAGATATAATGCTGTTTTAGCTCCACAGGTCATTTCTGTAGTTCCTGAAAATGTCCTTAGCCTAAAAACCACCACGTACAGAACTGGTACGCTGCAATATATTATATTTTTAGGTTTTGGTTATTTTTAGGTCTGTGTAAAGTTAAAGCTTCCAACGTCTTTTATCCTCAGAATGCTGAAACCATTGTATAAAGCCTTCGTTCTTTTCTCAGCATCAAAAGAAGAGTCGGACACTTACTGTACATCGGTTTGCTTTGCTAAAGCCTGCCATACACACGCCGATGTGTGTATGCAGACTAGTCCCGATTTCTTCCTGGATGCTAACGTGATGACGTCATCACGTTAGCACCCCGTTGCATTATGGGGCCCCTTCAGTCGGCCGGGCACCCTTTGTGTGCTGGCCATAAGCTGCAATGAAGACGCCGTCTTCATTGAAGCTTATGGCATCGGCTTGCATCGGCCAGAGAAGATTGGACATGTCCGTTCTCTGGCCGGCCGAGCAGTGGGGCGACAGGGATCTGTCGCCCCATGTGGGCACATGCCGATTAGCGGCCAATTTTTAACCTGACCGGCGGCGCGAGCGCGTACGCCCGTCGGTCAGATTAAGAATCGGCCGCTTATCGGCATGTGTATGGCTAGCATATCTTGTATTTGTTCCAGTTCTCACATCTGATAAGATCTTAATGTGCTGAGGAGGGATATACTGTTTCCTTTATTCCGAATCCTCGCTGTTTTGGAAGAAGCACAGACATTTTGAATGCTGACAAGTTAAAAAGGAAAGGAAGCTTTTAATAAGGTAGACCAAACAGGAAATCATTAATCGAGGATAGCGCAGAACACGATAGGAAAAGAGATAATGTAAAAGCAAGATTTATGACATAAAAGGCACTGATGATTAACAGGACATTGACATATTCTGCAAACAAGGCCAATTTCAAGGAAACATTTACTGAAGAATTTCGGTTTCAGTGTAAACTGTATAGCACAGTAGCTGTCAACAGTAAGAAGAAAGATGGAGCAATCTAAGAAAAGCAAAAAGGAAAAGATTACAAGCTATTTGCTCTAGATTATATACTAAAGTTGGCCATACACCTTTAGATCTCTCTGTCAGATATTCTTTAGATCTACCAACAACTATGTAGTGCCGGGTCCTCTGCGATTGAACACAGGTAGACTTGATTGTTTAGAAAGTCCCTCATATGACATGGTTTTGGTAAAACAAAAGGAGATCTAAAGGAAATCTGACAGAGAAATCTAAAGGTGTATGGGAGCCCTAAAGGACAGAAGGATCTCTTTTACAGAATAAACCTTTGTTTAAAATAACTTCTTGCTGAAGAAAAAAGCAAAAAGTCCTTCCCCAGTACCTCGCACATATTTCATTAGACTATTTGTGGGTGTTATTATTACTTGCCAGGCGCACAATGTTTTCTGTAATTAAGTCCTATACAAGATGTCCTTATAATGTGACAGGATAGTCCGATAGACCAAAAATATTACACATACAGCTACATATTAGTTGATTGGACTTATTGTTATCAAACATGCAATCATGCTCTGTATAAAATACTACGGCAATATGTTTAACTTATTCCTTATTTGGCAGCGTCCATTGTAAACTTGTGGCACTACAGCCTGTTTTTTCAGACCATAAGACGCACCCAGATTTAAGAACAGGAAACCAAAAAATAAAATATTTGAAGTGTTCAAATCAATTGGATCAATCCAATGGATCAAATCAATGCAATACCAAGTTCAGCAAAAAGAAGTCACTTGTATCAAGGCACATCACAGCATCTTCCTCACACATGGGAAAAGGGGGCCGCAGGGGGAAAGGCTCTATCACTGTGTCTATGGAAGCTGCAGTGTGAGTGCAGCTTTCACACACAGGCAGTGATGGATGGGAATTCACCTATCTCCCTCTTCTATCCATTGCTTATATTAGCTGGCTCTTTTGATATAAACAATACCGTTTATCTGACAGCTCCTCCACGTCCCCAGCTAATCTTCTTGACGGGAGAACTGGCAGAAAGCCAAGGTGTGACCACCCATTCGGACCCTAAGATGCAGGAACACCCCAACTTCTGGGGGAAAAGTGCACCTTATAGTCCTAAAAATATGGTAATGAATCCCCAGAAGACTGGCATCTTAATATTATGGATTCCATATAACAGCAGGTTAGCAATTTTTTTTTGGGGGGGGGGGGTGTTGTGGAGTGCTTCTCCACCATTGTGCAGGCTCAGAGGTAAGTAAAAGTTTAACACACTTTTAGGCTTTTTTACATCCACTTTAAATGGGTCAATAAAATGTCAACTACAACTAAATTTTCACTTGTATGAGGACAAAGCCTACAAAACGATCCTTTTGATGCAGAAAAAAAAAAAACTTAGTAGCCCTGCGTTTTTTAAAACGTCTTGCTAATTTTATTAGTCTAGCTGACACTCCACACTCACATTTTCAAGTCCAAAAATCTTTATTAACAAAATACTTACCATGTCAAACATGAGCACCTAATGCTGCTCTTCCCATCTTAAATGTTTCCCCCACACCATGTTTAGTCATCTTGAATGATCGCGCCAAGTCTGTGCTTCCAGATTACACTAATGGGGATGTCCATGTGAGGGTGGTGAGTGCTGACATCTTATCAGAATCACTTTTTGTGTATGTAGGTTTGCTAGCTAAAAAAAGTTGACGTCATCACTCTTCTGTAGAGCACCTCGAATGGCTCCAATATTGAGACATGTGTCAACCCCCATCAGATGTAGAAATCTTCCCAGAAAAAAAAATGTTATGGGCACAAATGTTTGGCTGCAGCAATGAGATGCTTCTCTGAACAGAAGAGACACTCTCCTCACCCAAGTCTCTCAAGACTGGGCTGGCGAGATTTTCGTACAGCTGCAAGGGGAACATGGGACAGATATCCCAAATCCCATTGTGGCTGTAGACAGTCAGACAGTGGGAGGGGGCACACTCAAAAGTAGTGCCCTCCTGCTGTCATAATAAATTTTTTTATTTTCAATTGCGGATCTCAGCAGTATTGGCTGCGGAGTGCCCTATGCAGTGGTAGGTCCGCTTTAAGAGATCCTCAGGATTGTCTTGATCATTATTGCAGCCATAAGTGGCCGGCTCAGTCTATTAAGCCCCCCATACACGTTCCGATTATTCTCCCGACCGATTTTTCGTCCGATCCGGTCACCCGATTTTCACCTAAAATGTTATGGTCGGTCGGTCGGCTGGCACGAAAAATAGGAATTCGAATTATCACCGATCCATCAGCCTGACTCTATTTATTAACAGCAGATCGACCAAAAATTTACGGACAGGTCCGAAGCGGCCCCGATCGATTTTTCGGCCGATTTTGAGAAATCAGGATCGGTCGGGTACATAATTCCGAATCCGATTAATCTCCCGATCGATTAATCTCCCGACCCGATCAGTCGGTCGGGCAAAATTCGTACGAAAAATCGGAACGTGTATGGGGGGCTTTACACAGCACTTTACATTGTAAAAATTGGGATGGTCTAACTAATGACCAATATACTCAAAACTACATGATATACACTTATTTGTGATGGCTACCACAGCCACTCAACATGTTGGTTATTAACATTCTGGTACCACAAAGAAATCATGTTCATAAGGCAATAAAAGTTACATCCTGGATTATAATTTTTTTTTGAAAATATAAAAACACAAAGAAACACATTTAAAAGCACCTCATACATGAGGTGCAGTCCAGAATATTTTATTTAAAATAACACATGCATTGTTTGTTACAAGCAATATAAAACAGTACAGCTTAATATCCAGTTCTGACAAAATGAATGGAATGTAGTCATATTGTATTAAAACAAAAGTTAAGCTTTATACATTATGAAATCCTGGGAATTATGGGCACAAATACTGCATGGCTGGTCCCAGAGGGGAGGACACTGGTTCAAAATAGTGTTTAGCTTTATGGCAATACCCAGAAGCCATGGCCACAAATACTGCTATAACCCATTGTCCAAAATAAAATCCAATGCATGGTCTCATTTACACACACACCTCATTCAATGCATAGAAGTAATAATGCACGTATAGATGGCATGACAGAGGTATGGAATACTGCAGGTAACTAAAAATTAAAATACACAAAATTGACATCCTTAATACTTTACAAGGAGACAAAAATCTTTCAGTAGTTAAAGAAAAAAAAAAACACACAGTCAACTTGTGTTATCAAAATTCAATATAAAAATCATCAAAAAAAAAAAAAAAAAGTTAACGCACAATGTTATTCCATTTATTTGATAATTCACATACAAACTAGAGCACTGTACAAGTATCTAAACAATAATGCACAGGACGCGTCTGCCGGCATCCTCACGGTTTGTTTATTTGTCCTGTGAATAGCACAGCGCCTGAAAATAAAAAAAAGGAACAAATTATAGACAATTATTTCAAGTAGAAATATTACATTATCCACCGTAAGGCCCAAACGAGACCATCACGATGTGCACATGACCCACATGAAACAAATGGGCCATGCACCAAGAACTAGAAAACGACATCTTTGCTGCAAAAATGTAGTGGAGATTAAGCCTTACATTTCCACCAGGTTTTCTAAACTAGGTTGAGAGCTAGAAAATTAGGATTCGCTTTAGTCCTAAATAAAATGGAGTTTTCTGCAGTCATTACCAGACCCAATTATCATCAAAAACCTGTATACCAACAATAACCAGAAATATTTGCTCTGCTTACCAATTATAGGGTTATGGAATCACATTGACCTCCATCAAAGTGGAAGTCCATGAAAAGCATGTTTTGAACAGTTATCTCATTAAAATAACAGATGTGAGGACGATGGAGTACCTCACGGCCAGGATACATGATAAAATGGAGAAATTCTATGAGGTGTGGGACCAATGGGACGCCTTTATTAGTGGCTAGGGGGAAGGGTAAGGAAGACCGTAAGAACAATAAAAAACAAAATGTATATATATATACCTTAAATGGGAACAAATTGAACATTAGCAAAGTACATTGTGAATGTTAATGTAATATATGTAAATCTATGTTTGTATGAAAATGTATGTTTTAATAGACAATAATGAAATTTAAATTAAAAATAAAGTTATGTGCGTAAAATGTAGGGCTCAAAAGTTGGGTCTTCTATATTTATATGTAATGTGTGTTTTGATTATATATTTATATATATTTTATTCAGGATAATCAAATGTTTCATATAAAACCAAAAATGATTGCTGGTTCCATACAAAGTCCCAGGGTAGGGGGTTTGAAATGTATAATTATAGGATTATAATACAGAAAATATAGTTACTTCTGTAAAAGGTGGAAGGCAGGGGACTAAGGGGGGTTTCCACATCCGTCGGGACCCCCTCCGCGAAGCGCATTGCTTGGCAGGGATCCCAACGGAGCACATAGACTTTACCTGCTCAGTGGATGCGGTGTTCAGACATTCGCCGATGCAGAGGTTCAACTTAGGCTTTGTTTCCATTGTACGTCGGGAGCCCTCCGCTAAGCGTATACGCTAAGCAGGGGTCCCGACGTATCCCATAGACTCAGCCTGCCGGCAGATGGTCTGTTTAGACATCCGCCGGTGTACAGGCTGAACGTACTCGACTCCGTTCAGCCTGACACCGGCGGATCGGGTCGGCGCAATGAAGACAGACCCGTCCACCGAGCAGGTAAGTCTATCTGCTACGTCGGGGACCCCCGCTAAGCGTGTACGCTTAGCGGAGGGCTCCCGACGTAATGGAAACAAGCCCTAACTCTACTACGGCGGAACGGCACAGTGCTGTGAGAACACAGCATCCGCCGAGCAGTAAAGTGTATGTGCTCTGTCGGGACCTCCCACCAAGCAATACACTTAGCGAAAGATGTGGAAACCCCCCCTTAGACCACTGCATTGCTAAGTGACACCTGAATGCATCAATGGAGGAATTGGTACAGTATAATTATCCAAGCCCCATAAAAAGCAGTTTCATGAATGTGAAAATTTCAGATATCTTACCTGTAGGGTGATGTCTGATGAAAAACAAGAATGGCCTGTCCACTTTAAACCAGGGAGGAGATGATCTTGCTATCAAAATTGCAGCTGAAAAGAGTTCAACGTTCTGGTTAGTATGACCAAGAGTGTTTTTTATATATTTTTTGCAAACAAGTAACATTCCGTAAAATAAATGCATACACTGCACCATATCCTCAACAGTACTTAATCAAAAATGAAAGCCAAGAATAGAAAATGAAATATTCTTCAAGGTTTGGACGATACAACAATGTAACAAATATTTACTGGAAAAGGCAAATCATGACAGATCTTTGAAAGATAGGGACCAGCAGCCACTCATACAACAGAGGTCCCCAATCCCCGGGCCACACACCAGTCCTTGCCCATAGCTGGCGAGCTGGGTATGGGCAGTGACATGAGGCAGGGTGCAGGTAGAGTAAGCTGTCAGATATAGAAAGTTCCATGTAGAGAAGCTCTGACGGCAAAAGTAAAACCTGTTGTTTAAATACAGTCCTGCTTTAAACCCCAAGAGATCCTTATTACCATATCCTTAGTAGTACATTCAAATTAACTAATCTTCAAGACTACATGCAGTCCAAAAAAAAAAACTGCAGGTAGTCTAAGGGGGTTAGTTATTAACCTTGAACGTTTGTTCTAAGGATGTATGAGCTCTAGAGGTTTAAAGCAATATTGTGCTATTGGGAATCACTGGGTAGCTACAAAAGCTGGAGTTAAAAGATGTGGAGGAAGCGGTCAGTGTCTTCCCCCTCCTCCTGGTCCCTTTCTGCAGAGCTGTATGTGAGTGGACTAAAGCAGCTTCTCTCATACAGACATCTGCAGAGGGACCACCCATCCACGGACAGATCATCTGTCTGCAGATCTGTGTAAGCTGCAGCTTCACTCTGCTCACATATAGAAGCAGGGAAGGATCTTTCCGCTGACATATCGTTCCTGATTCTGTATGTGAGCAGAGTGAAGCTGCTGCTTACATACAGATCTGCAGACAGATGATCCGTTCATTGATGGATCATCCCTCTGCAGATGTCTGTATGAGAGCGACAGCTGACGGCCTCTCCCACACAGAGTTGTGACAGCTGCAGACAGACGACCCATCTGTGGATGGATTGTCCGCCTGCAGGTTTTTGTATGTGAGCGGACAATTTGTCTGCTCTCATACAGAGCTGTGACAGCTTTCCCGCTGTGGCCAAGTTCAGCTCTTAGCCCCGTCAGGGAATGCAAAAGTGCGACCACTCACAGCCAGAATAGAAGACGCACTTGATCCACCCCCCAAAGATTTTGGAGGGGAAAAAGTGTGTCTTATAGTCCAAAAATAAAGTAAGCACTAGGATTCTATAAAAGCAGAAGGGTCACCTTAACACAACAAAAAAAATAAGAACTATGAATTAAAGAAACAGGTAAAAATATTGCCTCATGGTTATATTGTCAGCGGTTATACAGTAGAAGTCCTCTACCGTTTTATCTACATTGACTGTAATTCTTCATTATGACTGGCTCAATGACAACATTTGTATTACCAGTGGCAGCAGAGGCCTTTGTACCATCTTCTTTTACTTCAATTTTGGCTTTCTGCAACATATGAGACACATAAATGTGTTCCGACCCTAAAAGAAAAAAAAAAAAAAAAAAAACATCTATTACAATATGTTAAAAAGTATTTCTGGTATCATCATTCAGTTGATGATAAAATAGGGGTAACACACAATGTGTATTTAAATCAAGTGGACACCAGACAAACATAGCTTTCCTTGTAATCAGTCGATGACCTAAATAAAGTAGACGCAAATAAGAGTTTAGGCTTTTCACCACCAATATCATTTGGGTCCCAGATCAATGACTTGCTTGGAAGTAAACCTAGAATCCAGATGACAGCCTTGGAAATTGCATATTTTTTAAACCTATATAAAGCTTCCATTTATTTTCTTATAGATATACTAAAGTTGCTAAAGTTAACACAGCAGCTGAAATGTTTGAATTCTGTTTTAAGTCAATGGCAGTACCAACACTGAACACCAGATGGCACCCAATTACCTTATATTCGATATTACAATGCAGAACACTAGATGGCACGCAGGATTGGGATATTGGAAAGAGCAATCACAAAGAAGAAGATGCTCTAGAATGTTTCTAGAGAAGGTCTAAACTAAAATATAAATTTTAAATATTGAAGACATACATAAGAATAAATGTTCATATAGAGCCACCAAAGCAAATCTTCTCATGGATTATTCCTCTAATAGATTGGACCACCAGGCATATTACCACTGATTGAATATAAACTGCTACAGCTAAATGAAGGTTTCTTCTAGAATATCCACTTTGGGTGATTGAATTTCTTTTTACAGTCACCAAATCATAAGGACACCTTTATTTTATAATAATAATGGAGTGCTGCTTCCATTATAACCCATATCCTACCCCTGCCTACCTTGTGTCTGGTCTGCTTTCTATTCAATTCATTTTAGTAAATTGTTACAAGGTACAGACAAGACCAGGCACAGAGTGCTAAACTGGAAGCCAATAGGTGTCATAATACACAGAAGACTAAATACTTTTGGATTCTGGGAGTAATTTTTGCACCTAATCTGCTTTAAGACCAGAGAGGAGATACTATTGGTTTATGAGAAAATCATTATGCCGATTTATTCAGACTAGAGATGGACTGCAGTTCACTGCCGTTTACCATTCAACTTAAATATGATTGTATTCAGTCGTACATTTAAAAACAAAATCTTAACGCAACATAATGTAAATCTATTCAAAACAGATCAATTCATTTGTGCACATGCTCCATAGAACAATCGGATATAAATTGAACGAAATACCCAGAAAATTCTCAGATACTTGACCAATCCTCTAAAATGTAAAAAATATTATTTGATTTTATGGTTACATCTCCATCACTTTTCCACAAAAAAACCCCAAAAAGAATCAATTTACAAACGATTGACTTGCCTCCCTAGCGTACTGCTGAGGTACAGATTTCTGTACCAAAAGCGGACTATAGACTTTAATGGAAAAAAACATTTTTACATTGTAGGCTTGTAACTTCCCAAAGTATGTCCATACAGGAGTCTGATAAACATCCTGAATATAATAACATGTTCAGATGCTTTGATATAAGATAATGAATATTTCAATAATTTACTTTATCAGGTAAATTAGCACTGCAACAACTAGATGGTGCTGCAGATGTGCCAGGTTACATAGGAGAGCATTGGGGGTGGGGGGTGGGAAGTGATCCATTCCACTGCAGCTGCCTCTTCATTAGGTTGGAGCCTCACTGATCAGTGAGTTTGCTCTCCTGTGGCTCTGATCTCTGCCTGACGAACCCAGCTCGCCCAATGCAGTTCTAACAGGACAGAGCTGGACGAGCTGGGACCATCAGGAATGGCAGGGGGGTTAAAGCAGATGTATACTCAAAATCTTAAAAATATATATGGAAGTTTTACATACTTTTGACCTGGTATGATGGTGGCCTGGCACTCCACAACCCTTAAATAATACACTAACCTTCAGTGCCCTGCAATCATATGAAAGATTCCAAGTTTATTTATCAGGCTTCCAGGGGTTAACTCAGGGTACAATACCGTGAGTGGCCACTGGGGGCATTTATAATGGTTTTCAATGGTAAAAATACATCTGTGTACATTTTAATGCAGAGTCAAGATTAATAGGGATTTACCAAGCTGCCAACTCTTCCAGGCTCTTCTGGTAATGCCGTATTGTGTGTCATCAGAGCAGGAGGGACTGCGATAGACCTTCTCAAATTGCTCATTAAATGCAATGATTTATTTCTGGTTTAAGATTGTTTTTTTTTTTAAGTCAATCGAATGGTAATATCCAACCGGTATGGTTACCCTAAAATTGTGTGCGAAGCCTCTGAACATGGTATCACCCACATTTATGGCAGGCAGAGTCACAAAAAAAATAAAAAAATGCACGTAAGTATATTGTTTATATTAAAATTTTAAATCAAGTTGGGAATCTATTCCCATATAAGCACCCCCTATATATCAAATAGTTCAATGAATCTTGGGAACTGGCTGGGGCTTTTGAGGCAAGGCAGTTCCCATCATTTACTGCTCCATTTAGAGACATCAGGATGACAGCTGATAGGAGCTCACAAATGTCAATGGCCACTTTGACAGGTGTTCCCACCACTATATTAATTTATGCGAAAACGGCACCCTTTTCTTTTTTACGCTTTCACACTTGTGACATCTCCCTCTGGGTAAAATCAGGGTCGCTGCATAGGGCGTTTCACAGTAGAATGACTCTAAAAATACCTTAAGAATAGGAGAGAAAGAATGGTGAGAATTGTCTCTAATTGCCTTTTGTGGCAAGTTTGCCGACTCCAGCAACATGAACTCAGGAAAGTTCTTCTGTCAGTAGTTCATTCTTCTGACTTCTTCCATTTATGTACAAGAAGCTGAAAGTGTTTATTCACGGACTATGTTAATTCTTTTAGAAAAGGACATTGGGGTCACATTATGTGACCAGTGCAGGCAAAAATTGGCAACATCACTGACTACATTCTGGTGATTCTAACACAATGTTATATATTGTGTGCCGAGGTTCTCCACATACCAGTAATCCTAAATAAAACCAACACACTAGTTTGCTTCACGCAACATGCTCATTCATGAGTTTCTAACCTTCTCCATTACTATACTAGCTATGCTCGTCTTTGCATCAGGGCTAGTGAGACATGGGAAGTATAACAATGCAGCATGTGTCTGTAGTTTGGTGGAACTTCAAGCTCTTCACAAGCTAATGTGTTTATGGGATTTAACGCTATTATGATTTTTTTGTCAACTTTTTAAGGCCATGTGTCCATTGCAGATTTACTGTGCATCTGCCGAAGTGTGTCTTATTAATGCAGCAGAAGAAAAACTTGTATTGGAGACACCTCCATTGATCTTCAATAGAGGCGTCTCTGACGGCACCCCTCGGTCCTGCATGAAGATGTGGCCAACAAAGCTTCAAATCAACCTTATTCATACATATGTTATATTTTTTTAGAATGTGAGGTATTTGCCATGCCTTCCACCTTGTAAGAAAACCATCTATAGCGGCATTCTTTGCTGACGACCCATACTGTGAAATCAATACCCTTTATCTTCATTGGTGGTGCTTGATGAGTATTTTCTGCATATTCAGTAGTTATATATGTGGCATTACTATGCTACAGATCCATAACCATTAGCCTGTGTACAGCCAGAGGAAGCCATTTCGGTAAAACATGCAATAAGTACAAAACCTGAATACAAAGTGATGGTGCAGTTTTGTAATAATTATATTGGTGATTTATGCATTTTAATATATATGGTTCATGAATAAAATGGGTCTTTTTGACTAATAAATGTGTGATCTAATGAATAGTTGTGCTTTCAATCCAGTATTTCATTCAAAGTCCCGCTCTGAGGGAAACGTTTTTCTTGTTGTATAAAATTCAATAGGTATGGGAAAACTGTATTGGTGTGAGGCATGGGTTAAATTACTTTAAATTGCAAATACATATGGTAGAAGAATACTTTGTTTCATTAAGTTTATAAACCGTTCTCGAACAGCAATACCGCATACAATTTTATATATGGTACCACATTGCATAGATGTGAACCCAGAAAAAGAGTATGCTCCCTAATGAAATAGTATTCCACTTTTCAGATCCATAAAATGTTTATTTGGGAAATATATCTTTAAACAATGGAGTAGCTGTTTTACTGTAATGGCCTACTCATGACCATCTTTATGAATCTGAGCAAAACAGAACTTATCATCTTTCCTCCATCACCCTCCAAGCCTCCACCCAACATCTCACTTACAGTTAATAACACCGTCATTTCCCCCATTCCACAAGCTCGCTGCCTTGGTGTCACCTTTGACTCTGCACTCTCCTTTACTCCCCACATACAGAACATCGCTAGATCCTGCCACTTCCATCTCTGCAACATCTCCAAAATCCGCCCCTTTCTCTCCCCAGAGACCACCAAAGTCCTGGTACACGCTCTCATCATCTCTCGTCTGGACTACTGCAACATCACCCTCTCACTAGACTTTCGCCTCTTTAGACCATCATGAATGCTGCTGCTAGACTCATCTACTCCTCTAACCGCTCCTCATCTGCTGCTCCTCTCTGCAAATCTCTTCACTGGCTTCCAATTGTCCAGAGAAGCACATTTAAAGTTCTGTGCCTTGCCTTTAAATCACTCCACACCTCCTGTCCTCCTTACATCTCCAACCTGGTACACAAATACACCCCTAACCGCCCCTCCGCTCCTCCAGTGACCTACTAATGACATCCCCACTCATAACCTCATCACATGCACGGCTCCAAGACTTCTCTAGGGCCTCCAAGACTTCTCTTCAGCCTCTCCTACCCATCTTCTTCCTAACATCACCACCATGCCAGTCCCATCCCCCCCACCTATTGTATACCTTGTTCCCCAACCTATTAGATTGTAAGCCCGTCCGGGCAGGGTCCTCTACTCCTCCTGTGTCATTACCTGTACCTGTGTGTTATATTGTGTGTTGTATCTCCACTCTAATGTATTGTACAGCGCTGCATAAATAAATGTTAATAATAATAATAATAATAATAATAACAACCTGTCTGTAGACTATAAAGAAATCTATTGAACTAAAACTGTATCGTAACAAAAAGCTTTTTACAAACATAGAAAATTTAGGATACATAAAAGGGAGATATTTGTAAAAGATATATATAGCCATGTGTGATAAAAAAAAAAAAAAAAACAATTCGACTTACTTGTAATCTTTGTAAAATTGGCTTTATAAGAGTCAAACATATCGGTGATGCCAAGGTTTTTAAGAGGTTCTTTGAGGTTAGCATCGGCCTCTGCTGTAAATCTATTGGAAATATAAAAGAGAAAAACCATTAACATTTTTGGTGCTGGCAGTTAAAAAGAGAAATGAGGAGGAACCCCCCCCCCCCCCCCCCAGAAAAAAAGGACTAGTGATGAGCAGCATAGGCAATATTCAAATTTGTGACATTTCCTGAATTATTCTCTAAATATTCTAAGTAATTTCGAGATCTCCTATTGTGATTATGTAATGTGCAAATCAGCACTTTTTACATGCAAATATTGGGAGCGCAATTTATTGTCACAGTGACATCCAGTGGCAGAATGTGAAATAGCAACTGTATAGAACTTATTAATGTGAAAATCACTTGTACATGCAAATATTGCAAACGCAATGCATGTTTTTTCCTCAGAATTTCCTCTTGAATCGAGATTATGAAGATATAGCGAAGTGCCAATATTTGCAATAAATATTTGTGATTCAAATATTCACACTCAACACTAAAAAGGACTAGAGGGTGGTTACTTGGTGTCAACCCAATCCAAACTTCACATTATCAAAACCCACACACACCAAAAAAAAATTCAAGCTTGTATCACTTGAGCCTGTATATTTACAACAGCGTATACAACACCCGCCTCCTATAAGTACTACTGTACTTAATCATTATCCTATGCTTGATATATTATATCCACAAGAGACTATGCCTTCAAGTCTCAAAAGTATCAGTAGGCAACAAGAAGGTTCCTAGCACTCGGTACATCCTGTTCTGCCCATAGTTATTTGCTGAACAACATCAACAGTAAAGTGGTTTCTAGTGTGCGGAACATCTTGTTCTGCATATAGCTATATATTTTTTAACAACATAAATTGCAAAGTGGAATTTCTAGCACATATCCTTTGTTTGAAAAAAAATTACCGTTTTTAAGTCATTTAGTCTAATAACAGCTCTCCATTTCAGTGCACAGAGGGTGTGCAAATTCCAAAGGATAACAATGTCTATAGTATACACAATGAAGAAGCCAAACAGATGTGCACACCCTTTCAGGAGCTCCAGAGGGGTCCCACCCAACTTGGGTCTAATTGGAAACATGTAACAATGATCATATTATTATAATAGAATTAAACAGCATTTACCACACACATTCGGAAATGTGCCTTATAACATTGCAACATTTGTACCAATGTAACAAGGCCTTTATATTCCATTTTTAATTTACATGAGCAATTTTAAAAGCAATGTTTCTGATCACTGCGGGAGCACTACTATATTGAGCCATTTGTCTTGTTACTTACACATCATTTGTATAGTTCAGGCGAATAGGAAAATGGTATTTGAAGCCCAACACATGGAAACAGGGCAGTCCTACCAAGTTTAGCAAGGGACTAAACCTCATTCACTGGCAACTCCTGTCTCTTCTCCCACCTCCCTCCCCATGGGCATCCATCAAGGCTCAGTGCTTGCCCGATCCTTTTCTCACTTTACACCTCCTGCATTGGCATTAAAATAGTACTGGAGGCCAAAAGGATAACAATACCCAAATTTATGTATCAACCCCTGCCTTGACTCCCTCTGTTTTAGACAATATCTCTGGGTGCCTATCAGACGTCTTTTCAGGGATGGCTGAGAGATTCCCTAAACTAACCCTGAGTAAAAACAAAATTCACCACCCCATGACCATCTAAGCCTCACACCGACATCTCAGCTACAGAATAACAGTCATCTCCTCTGGTCTACAAGAACGCTGCCTTGGATATTTTACTCTCCTTTACTCCCCACATGCAGAAAAATGCTAGATCCTGACACTTCCATCTTCAACATATACCCCTTCCTATCCCCAGGAACCACTCTGGTACACACGCTCATCTCTGGCTTCCAGGTGTCCACAGAATCTAATTCAGAATCTAATTCAATGTTCTGTGCATGCTGGTACATAAACAAACCCTTAACTTCCCCATTTGCTCTTCCAGTGACCTACTAATGACATCACTTGCATGGCTTCGAGAATTCTCTAGGGATATTCCTACTATCTGGAACTCTCTCACTCGCTCATGCCACGAGATCAGTTTGTAAAACCAGGACCACTTTAATACACTAAACAATAGCTCCCCTTCAAAGCAAGTTTTTTCCAGGAAAATTGAAGGGAGTAGACGAAAGGAAAGTAGAGTTGGCTGTCAAAGTTGGCTTCTGACCTCAAAATGTAGAAACTGTAAAATTCCGGAAAAAAAATATCACAGTCTATGGAGCTTTTACTATACAGGAGCAAGACATGTAAGGCAAAGTGATGGATATGAACAGACCCCCACAGTGAAGGCCAATATAGATTAGTGGAGGAGCAGGGTGGATATTTAATTGACAACGGGGGGGGGGGGGGGGGGGGGGGGGGGATAAGGATACGACTTGTTTTAAATCACATTCATCATTTAAAAATAGCTAAACCTTGCATTTACAGCACTTAGGACCCTTGAGATAAGCTGTGCAGGCACCACTACATACTTGTATTGTATTTAAATTCCATTCAATATCAAAGGGAGTGCAGAACATCCTGAGAGTGTTCTTCTTGAAATCAAAAAGGCTAACAAATGTTAAGCCCCCCATACACCTTTAGATCACTCCATACAATTTCCATCAGATCTACCAACAACTATGAAGTATAGTGACCTCCCTGATAGAATACATAGTGATTGGGAGGTTTAGAAAGGTCCTCATATTACATGGTTTTGGTAGAAGAAAAATTGGTTGTACAGAAATTGCATGGTAATTGTATGTGGTGTATGGGGAGCTTTAGACTCTGGTCTGATCGTTCTCAAATGTCACCTAGTCTCCGTTTTACCGCCCTGGCCTAAACAGTAAATATTAGACTTGTTACCAATGTCAAGAAAGGAGTCAAGTTCTTTTGTAGATCCTATCCTGCTCGTCAAACTTCTTCCATTTGACCTTTTATTTGCCTTGGCCTCCATAGGGAGAAAAGCCTACCTACACATGACTTGTAATTTTTTTATCAAGCTCAATAAAATATTAAACCAATATGTCAAACATTTACTTACTTAGGTAATATAAGTTGGACTCTTTTTGGTGGCATAGTCATCCAGCTCTGCAGGGTTTTTGTACTGATATGTGGGATAATTGCAGAAAGAGGGGTATTTTCATCTGTGGGGAGCGCCACCAGCATACTGACACTTCCACCATGGTAAGGAAGTTCAATCACATTGTACCAAAGGCCACTAGGAGTACTGGCTGACCCTGTAGATTTTTATACACAAAATTAAAAGGGTTAAGTTATGACTTCATACATACAATACTACATAACACAGATCACAGCAGAGATTGGATAATTTAAAGTTGAGTTATTAAGCTTTGTAAATTGTTCTTTTTAAACTAAAAGAAAAAACAATATGATTTTCATATTTCATATCCACCTGTCTTATCAGAAATCCACCATTAAAAAAAAAAAAAAAAATATTTAGCAAAACTGCCTTTAAAGTACAACATTTTTTTTTATCCCAAAAGTGTGCCCCATTAGGTCCACAAAATAAACAAACAAAAGAGAGTTTACATACTTTTAAGAAGTTCAAAGTAGTAAGTAAGTAGTAGTAGTAGTAGTAAGCAAATAACTTTCTCTACACTTTGCCTCTGACATATGACTAAAAGTGGGTTTACATGTGTATTTTTTTTCCTTCAATCAACAGCCAATCAGATTTTTTGTTCGATGTCGTTGTCAAACATCGTTCGTTCATTTATCAAATGAAACATTAGATTAGTTGTTCATCGCTGATATCAAATGGAAATACATTTGAAATAAGACCGATTACAATTAATCAACATGTTCAATGACCTTCAAACTATTTTATGTTTGAGGACGATCAAAATGTATCCATCAAACAAATTGGCCAGTCTAGATTTTTGTTCAATCAACCAAAAAAATCTTTGTTCTTTGTTGATCGAACAAAAAAAAAATCTACATGTGTAACCCCACCTTTAGACTTGATTAAATAATCAAGTCTACCTGTGTTCAATCACAGAGGACCCGGCACTACATAGTTGTAGGTAAATCTAAAGGATACCTGACAGAGATCTAAAAGGTGTATGGCCAGCTATAAGCAGGTTATAGACCTGCAGATATGGGCCAGATCGATGGCCGCTTTCGGCACCGTGCGCGCTCACGGCCATCTATCTGGCCCATATAATATGCGGCCATCGCTGTTTTCGAGCGGGATCAATACCGCATGAAAACAGCCATATCGGACATGACCGTTAATACAGCCAATGTCCGTTGCTTAGCCTAGAGACCGCAGGTCTTCAGGCAAAGCATCGGCTGAGCTGGGGAGAGAGCAGAGCTGTCTCCCCCCAGCTCCACCGAGATCTGACAGCAGTGTGATGACATCATGACGCTGCTGCAGAAAACATCGGACGGCTCGAATATCGAGCCATCTGTACCCTGCTTTATCCCTGAACCCATCTCTCTCTGGTGACCAAAAAGAATGCCTTCCTATGTAAGGGAGATGACTTAGATTTGCTTATCCACAATAAAGCTTGCCATACACAAATCGATTTGCATGCGATCGGCGAACGTTCAGAACACTGTGATGGATCGTTCAGTGAATCGAGGGTCCCCATCCAAGGTAATGGTAATCAAAGCAGGATTTACCAATATGTTGGATCCCTTTTCAACCAAAAATTTTTTGGAGCGAATGATTAAACGCCATGAACACACACGGTGTTTGAGTGTTCACTAATTGAACGAAAAATCTATCTGGGTATCGGTATCTTAACTTTTACAGCAGATAGAATGCACTCTACAAACCTTAAATCATTTATATTATTACTAAACGTTCAGCACATATTACATTTGTGCCATGATATAATACAGGGCAGATATTGTGGTGCCAGTCATAAATCACTAATGTATGCATGCATGCTATGTTACCGCACATTGGTGTACCATGTAGTGTGCTTTATACAATTTGAGAACATCTTTACCAACAATAAACAAAATTACTTACCACTCCTGAACAAGGAAAGTTGGGCCAACATTGGCACTTGATATGACTTGCCATCTGGTCCATGGAACGTTCGTTTTTTTGTGTTCTCAGGCTGAAAACGAGATTTCCAAAGTCCCTTGAAATAAAGTGCATTGACCACAACTAACCTGGTCAAAGAGCTGTCCAATAAATCCGAAGACAAAAGGTTGTCTATCATACCTACAAGAGGGAAAGACTCCGCATCAATAAAGGATTAGTGTTGAGCACGAATATTCGAATCACAAATCTCTATTGCGAATATCGGCACTTCACAAAGATCTCTAATATAGGGCTAGATTTTTTTTTTATTACAATAAATTTTATTAAAGGAAAAACATATGCCAAGCACACATGGTGATTTAACACCCTAAATACAAAAGGTAATATGTCAGTATGCAAAAAATAACAGTATTCCAAGAAAAGTAAAGGGATGTGGGGGAGTGAGGGTTACAAGGAGAAAGCATAGGAGAAACCATGGGGGGGGGGGGGGGGGGGGTCCAGATACCAGAATAGCCATTTACAAACATACAATTTTGTTAGCCGATATAAGAAAAGGTATGAATTGAAAAAGCAGATGATTCTCACAGAAGTATGAGCATAGTCAACAGAACCCTAAAACAAGTGCCATCTCAACCACATCTTATTGAATACTTGTTGTAATTAGTTGCGGTTGCTGTAGAGCAGCTGCTCCATGTCATTGACAAATTTCAGTTTTCTGATCCATTCAATAATCGTGGGAACCACTGGGGTTGCCCATTTGCGGGTAATTAGTGTCCTGGCCGCATTTATCATGTGTCGCTCTAGCGACTTGAATTTCTGTTCAGACAAGCCTCGCGGAAAATGGATAAGGAAGAGCGCAGGTATAAATGGGGGCTCCCTACCCAGGATATGTAGGGCTAGATGTAGAGCTACATCTTAATTTTCTCACACATTCAAGATTCTGGGGAAAGTGCCATGCATTGCGCATGTACAAGTGCACAATCAATTACTGCTATGTGTTGTCAAATGTGGCTATTACACTGCAGCTGCTATTTCACATTCTGCCACTAGATGTTGCCGCGACAACACACATTGCGTTCACAATTTTTTTTATGTACAAGTACCAATCCTCGCAGTAAAAAATTACAGGATATCTAAAATCTTTCAAAATGTCGCAAATTTGAATATTGCCTTTGCTGCTCATCACTATGAAGGATTACTGAATTAACTGTACTTACATTAGTCCTAGTTAGCCTACAACATGACGTACAATATGTATAATATGATGTACCGTATATACTCGAGTATAAGCCGACCTGAATTTAAGCAGAGGTACCCAATTTTAGAAAAAAAATTTGGAAAAACTGAATGACTCGAGTATAAGCCTAGAGAGGGAAATGCAGCAACTAAGGCAAAGAAACACACAGCAAATGTACTTTTGTTTTGAGGTGAAATTAAGGGATGTGGGAACATTGTAAAAAAAATAAAAAAAGTATTGTTCTAGCATATCAAGTTTTTGCACAAAATAAGTTCAAATTTAAATTGACTTTGAACCTAATTTATGCAAAAACTACATATGCTAGAGCAATATTTATTTTTCAAATGTTCCCACAACTCTTTTCTTTATATCCAGCAGATTTGGTGATGATAACATGTTTGGAGGCTTTCCAATTGACTCATAAAGTTCACCTACAAAATGGCCAGATTAAAATGTTTTGATGTGACCCCAATATATTTCACTTTTGTAGCACATTTCAGGTGCTGAAAAATTTGGCTTATATTCGAGTATATACGGTAATTATATTTCCAGGAGTCACAAGCAATTGGCTGTAAAGAAGTCGGTTACAAAAGGTACAAACTGATGCACACTACAGACATTTGATTCACATAAGTTAGCGTCTGGCACAAAAAGCAAACAAAGCTCCCTAGACAGAACGGAACTTTAGGTTATCACTTTGTTTGTTTATATTTCTTTGGCCGGATTTTTTGGAGCTGCTCCCTTTAAAAGACACACAACATCTGTGATATACTCACCCTTTGTTTCATTCTTTGCCCACTGGTTGATCATAGCGGCAGCTGTGTTCCGATCCTGGAAGTCAACATTTCTCACATGGCTCTGAAAAATCTCTTTATTCTTGCTGACAAAGACGTCCTCCATCTTGAATCCATTGTTGGCAAAAACAGCATTGGCCGTGGTGACAATGTCCTTATTCTTCTTCGCTACTATCGCCTTGTTGATTCTTTTCAGTATTTTACCAACAACTGCACAGGACAAAGCACAGATATATTTTTTCAGTATTGCCAGAAGGATTCACACAAATGTTTATTTTGGAATTTTCTTTCACATATTAACCTCCTTAGCGCTCTGCTGAGGTCCAGATTTCTGTACCAAAAGCGCACCATAGACTTCAATGGATTTTTTTTATGTTGTAGGCCTGTAACTTCCAAAAATATGTCCGTACAAGGGTCTAGTAGACATCCTGACTATAATAATGTTTGAAATTACATAAAAAAATGATATATATAATAAAAGGTATCATTTGAATGATAAAATCTCTAAAATACTTATTTTGTATGAACATTTTCAATTACAGTATGTATTTATATTTATGTTTTTTATATTCATAATAACATTTTTATTCAATTGGAAATGTGTTATGTGTGTTTTTTTTTTATTAAACTCTGAATTGTATTAGATACAGTTATCACTGTATCCAATACAATGCCCTTTGGCACCCTCTCTCCCCTTGGTATAATGAACATAAGGGGAGAAAGAGTTAACTGCAAATGGCACATATGGAAATCACACTGGGAACAGTCTTCTCCATAGAATACTGTTCTGGTGTGATTTACATTAGAATAGCCCGACGCCCGCATGCGACGTCATCACGTCACTTGGGGGGGGGGGGGGGGGGGGGGGGGTCTGTCCTCCTCCAGCTTCTCCTTCAGATGGGAGCCCCGTAGTAGCACAGGAATATAAATCTGTGCTGTCGGGGCTCTGATCTGCTGACCTGACGGCAGGGGGGTTAAATCTAAGTGTATATTTAAAAGAAGGTTATTGGTAAAAATTCTATTGAGTTGAATGATATTTTATCATGTTAAAAAAAGTTAAGCTCAACTCCAGTAAAAAATATTTATGTTAGCTCGAGTCTTGGTTCAGCTATGTCAGTGAATTAGCTCTTATAGTCAGAACGCAGATCCCTGAAATGTGTTGAATGTAGAGATGGTAAAAAGTTTTTAACTAGCTGATTTTGTGAGATGAAAGCCCCTGAACATGCCATCATCACTTAAATTGCTGAGGATGTAGTGGTTGTGGGAACAGTTGGAAAAAAAAAAAAAAAAAACTTAAAAATGTATGCAAAAACTATAAGTATACCCTGGACCCTTCTCTACATCTCAAGCAAGTTTGGTCATAATACCATGCTCAGGAGCTTTGCATTGACCATCTCTACTTGAATGTCCTGGAACTTTCAGCAAACAAAAGTATTGACTAAGAAGTATGTCCATGCTACAAAACCACGTTTTGGATCGCGGGCCGCGGAAGGCGGCGGGTGATCGCCCCTGATCACGGGCATAGGCATGATTGGACTCGGGTAAAAAATGCATCTCAATCCATTGATTTTTAATAGTGTCCATTCATTCTCTATGGGCGCGATCAGGCAGGGCGAGGCAAGATGTCTTGTCCCATCCACCCCCTCCTGGACCTGGAAGAGATCGGCAGGCCCACTGACATTCAGATTTGCTGCAGGCTCACCGGGTATAGGTGAGAATCCCAAATGTAGATCCAGGTGAGTTAGCTTACCCTAAACAAGCTCAGAAGGTTAAAGTTCTTTAAGCCAAGTGGCAAGAATTTTTTTTCTTTAGACTTAACAGGTAAGATCTTAAGGTTAAGACTATTAAGTTCTGACTATTAAGCGAAACAGAACTATGCCATTAAATTGCTTGTGTGCCAGTAGGTGTATATACACTGAAAATTTGACACCCCAGACCATAATTACATCTAAGCACTACAAATACAATAAAAAAAGTTATATACAAAAATCAAAACCCAATGTAAATTATAGATCATAAGCCAAAAGACTAAAAGAAAACAAACCATTAACTTTGTAGCGCATTGCTGTTGTCAACTGCTTTTTGGTCTTCCCATCAGCCCCCAGCTGAAGCATGCCCAATACAGAAGCAATTCCATGAGGGGACATGACCACATTGTCGTATGGTTTAGTCTTCACCACCTGATTGAACACTTGTATTCCAATGTCCGATCCAAGTTCCTCAAGGGATATTTGACTAATCTGCAATTGCGCAGAGGTAAAACATACCACCACAAATACAGCCAATAGGAGCCTCGTCATGATCATTTAACTCGAACAAAAACACCTGCATGAGAAATAAAAAAAATAAAAAAAAGAAGAAGAAGAATATACAGTTATAATATATTAAATACATTTCCATATTAAGAAACATACAACAAAGAAGCAAAAAAAAAAAAAAACAACACATGGCAATATATTTTATAAAATATAAACCAAATCAAGTGTCAAAAATAATAAATAAGTGCCAATATTCGCAATACAAATTTGTATTGTAAATTCGCAATCAACACAAGAAACACCCCCCCCCCAACCTTTAATACTGCAACAGTGTAAATTACTACTGGAGAAAAACCAAATGCGTGTTGGTTTCTTAAGATGAATCAAAAGCTTTAAATGGTGACGTTTGCCAAACACAGAGTGTAGTCATTCTAATACACTGCAGCGGGAATGATGCCAGTATAGGAAACAGAGAAGGTAATAAGTCTGAAGGATTTCAGATCAGCTGAGTGCGAATGGCGAGCCAAACTCCAGGAAGTTAGTTGGATGTTGTAATCGTAATTGGTTACAGCCAGTACACAAGGGACACGCAGAGCCTGCAGTGTATTTGGAACATAGTCCTTATTGTTAAACACAGCTTAGGTCAATCTCTGATGAACATTATGCACGCCAAATGTTCCTGAAAGGGAAACTCCAAGCTTTTTTTCTTTTCACCATCAGGTCCACTACATGCTGTATAGTGCAATGATTTTCACAACACTTTGTCAGAATTTTTCCATCCTATTTTTGATTCATTTAATGAATCTAATTAAATGTTCTACCTTCTACACAAAAGTCAATGTACATCTTTAGTTAATAGTTTTTATCAGTTTCACTAAACCTCCTGCATGAAACTCAGCCAGAGTGAACTCAGGAGAAACTTATCTGTCCAATGGACTACCCCTGGCGATTCCGTGTACACCCTAAGGCTTCGTGGGTAGGCGGCACCATTGACCTCCATGTAATGGAGAAGGCAGCGCCTTTTCCCAGCACAACGTCTTCGGTGATGCCGGAGTTGTGCATGGGACCCGCGTGTGATTTCCTGAGGCAGGCCTTTGAAAAAACACCCAGGAGATTAAGGAGGACTTCTCTACACAGCACAGGGGGCGAGGCAAACTAAGGTTGGGGGTGGATCCGACCCATTTAGCTTTCTTTTCCAGCCCACTGTCACATTGTTGAAAAGATGCTCCACTCAGTTTGTTCTATGCAATTTGTGCACAGAATGCCTAGAGGTGTCCAAACGTTGCCTTGGGGATAATGCAGTGATGTGATCATGACAACAGACAGTCTCTAGGAATCATCTCTGCTCATTGCAACGAATAAGCATTTTTTGCAAGTATAGGAAATTTAAAAAGATAACAACGTCCCGGTCATACCTGGCCTATTACACATCACCTCCATCATAAGTGATGCATGGAATTGGCACACATATGGGGGGGGGGGGGGGGGGGGTCGACCATTACAGGCTCTTGGTCCTACCCCTTTAAGAAATTTTAAACGCCAATGTGGCCCATGAGTCAAAAGGTTTTCCCACCCATGCCATAGCACAATAAGCTTTGTACTTTTAAATGTGTGTACTTGATAGAACTGGCAGAAATGTTTAAACCAACATAAAATAAGAAAAATTACAAATCAGAAAAGGGAAGCATTCCTGTCACACATCACCCATTACACATCACAGCCATCATTAGTGATGTCGGCCGTCCGTGGCATTGGCACACCTAGGGAATGTCGAAATTGACAGGTTCTTGGTCCAGACTCTTAATCAAATTAAAGAAGCCAATGTGGCCCATGATTCAAAAAGTTTTCCCACCCCTTGTCTAGGGGCAATGTCTGGTGGCAGAGTGTGGTGAAGCCAGGCACCATCTTGGCTGTCCCCTTACCCCCCACAGCCGTGCGATCAGTGCATTTTAATTTCTCCATTGGACCCATCCTCTGTGAGAATCTTCTAACCCAGGTAGTGGTACTCTGAAATTTCAGGCGATTATATGATGGTGGCAGAACTAGTGGATATTGCTGTGCCATTTTTAAATCCCAAGCACAAAGGTCCATTGAGGTGTTCTATCACATCTACACAGTGACGATGTATCTTATGGCAAAAAGTGTTTAGTGCATATTGATGACCTTTGTGTACTTGGAAAGTTGATCAATTTCATTATTGAGATAGGAGGTTTTACATTTATTTATAAAAGATGATCTGTGGTAAGCACCCATTTCCCATAGGTCTAACTTTCCAACATCCACCTAAAACTTTGTATTGGTTCTGAGCTGATGGGCCCTTTTAGGATCACAGCAAATAGAAGTGTCCAAAGTATAACAGGCATGTTTTTACTTCCCACGTTACATACCGAAAGGTTTCTTTTTCTATATACAATTTAGCTCACAGCTGCCAGAAAAAGAGAACTGTTCATAATTACCAATCTCCGAGGCAGTAAAATGTACCACCTGAAAAACAAAAGCTCAGATTGTATGCCTGCTGGAAGCAACGTAAAAGCATGATTTATAATGGAACAACAGGAACACCTCAAAATTAACTGGCACGGCAGTCTGAGAAATTCTGCTTTATCAGGAGTGGTCATCACTACATGGCATGAGCAAGGAACCAATTTAGGAATCTTAGACACCTCAAAAGCCACCCAGTCATTTCCTCACAACCTTGTTTAGACTAGTCTCAATGAAAGCATACAGTAAATTCACAGATTACTGGCAAAAGAAAGTAAGTCAGAGAAGTAAACAAGTAAATCAAGCCTAGATGTTACACAGATTTCAAAACCTTTTTTATTAAAGCAAAGATAAACATGGCCTTATTAGCTTGTAATTAAAGGCAGGAAATTGTGTCACATCCATTACTAGGGTAGCTCATCCTTGCCACATCCAAGCAGTATTGCAAAAATAATAATAGTTTTCCCTTTGCTTAAGTTGAATTATGCTCTCAACAACATTATTCCAATACTAAGTAGCCTCCAAATACTCTAGCATATGTCATCTGACCGCTAAGCAATGGAGATTTTAGAATATGGGACAAAACAGAAGACACATGTTTTAATTTGTTTAAACTAGGACAATTTTGAGTTACACAACACCACTGTTAGATCTGTAACCTGAGACTTAAGCAGGGTACAGATGCTAAGATATGGGCCAAATCGATGGCCTATCTGGCCCATATAATATGCACCCATTGCTGTTTTCCTGCTCGAAAAACAGCCTTATCGGACATGACCATAAGCATCGGACGTATTTACGGTCATGTCCGATATGGCTGTTTGAGCGGTATTGTTTTTTCCTGCCTTAAAATAGCGATAGGCGCATATTTTATGGGTCAGATAGATGGCATTGAGCGTGCACGGTGCGCGAAGCTGCCATCGATCTGGCCAATATCTGCAGGTCTGTACCCTTCTTTATCCTACTGACAACAAAGAGGAGTTTTATCCCACTGAAAGTAACAATTGGGCGTTAGCATGACGTAAAGATGCCATTTAACTGACACTACCACCATGTGTCCTTCAGTTTAGTAATAAGATACTCATTTACAGACCAATAGTATGTCTGGTATTGTTGGGTAGTTATGCACCATTCCTAGACTTGGTCAGAGGTTGGTTCTTGGGTTGGGAAGTCCAATAATTGTCAGTTTTAAGCTATGCCTACAAGTTCATATTCTAGGACTTTATGGTATTTCCTGCCAATTGCAAGACTACCTTTATGGCCAACAAGGTCAATGGACATAGGTGGGCAGTGGGCACTAAAAAAAACCCCAGAAAATACCAGACTCTTAAAATTAAGTAAAACTCAACCATAATGGCAGTGTAACACCATGCATTTGTGGCATCAGGAGAATGTTTACTTTAAATGTTTGTTTCATCACAACATTGGTGAAAACAATCTGGTAATATACAAAACAATCTCCAAAAATATAATTTAAAAAGCTTAATTTCAGTAATTCCACTCAAAAACGGAAATTAATATAATATAATCGATTCATTAAACACAGAGTAATATAAATTAAGTGTTTAGGTCTTTTAATTTTGACGATTCTCACCTGCAGGTAATGGAAAGCACAAAATTCATTATCTCAGGAAATAAGAATATTGTGAAAAAGGTTGAAATTGTAGGCTTATGGTGTCTTATTCCGCTCAGATAATTACCCACAAAACCCTCAAATGGTTTCATGAACCCCTAAATTGTTTTCCAATGGAAATCCTTAATGGTTCTGTAGGCCATACAGTGGGGAAGAATGTCGACTTGACATTTGTCCAGAAGACATTAAGGAGGGCAAGCCATAACGAGTTATTGCAAAAAAAAAGAAAAAATCCTGGGGATGTATCAAAGCATATTAATGAAAAGCGAGAAGTATAACCATCACCTTAAAATGACTGTACATCACAGACCCTTCAACATTTTGGCTAAGATGCAGTAGCCCAAAGTCAGCGCAGATGTCTACCAAGCAGGACAATTTCTCCCGCTATGCAAAGTATAATAATGCAACTTTAACATGGTTAGGTTTGTTTGCGCTACAATGAAATGGGCTTGTGTTCAATAGTGTTGAGCTCGAATATTCGATTTTCGAATATTTAGCTTGAATATCGCTATTTCGCCAATTCACGAATATTCGCGAATATATCATCGGATATCCGACGCGATCGCGATTTTTTGCGCTTTCATAATTGCGATCCATTGCAATGAATGGGATCGCGATTATATAATCGCAATGCGATTTTTTAAAACGGAAATGACGGATATTCTCCCAGTCGAATATCTGAGCTCCATTGACTTGCATGCATTGCGCATATTTGGTCGCATTGCGCTTTCTCGGATAATCGCAATTTTGGATTTCGCCATTCTCCATTGACTTGCATGCATTGTGCATATTGGGTCGCAATTGCGATTGTTAGATCGCAATTCATGTTGTAAGTGCGGATATTCGAGATTACGAATATGGAATCGAATATTATGGCGGATGTTCGCGAAATTACACTAATTCGAATATTGCCTAGTCGCTCATCACTAGTGTTCAAGTCTGGTCACTATCACACATGGTGGAGTCGCCATTGGCATTACCAGGAACCTAATTAAAGCAACAATGTGCAGACAATGTTGCAGAGAGGTAGACAAAATTACACTGGAACAGACAAGAAGAAAAATACAAACTCAGACGAATAAAAATGTTGTCAAGGAAGTTGAGGTTTTTAATAATTTTAAAATAAACTGGAGTCATGTATGAAAGGGATATGATGTGTATTTTGCCCTACTCCATAAATGGAATTTTACAGATTTTTTTTTATCTGATTTGAGCCTTCTAGTAACTATATTCAGTATTTTCAATGTAAATGACTAACCTGATGTATTATATTATTAGCATTCAGATATTGATACGTACTTCCCAATTTGTGAAGTGTGGGGTTCTCTATTTAATCTCTTAGGGTCCCCATACACCTTTAGATTTCTCTGTCAGATTTCCTTTAGATCTCCTTTTGTTTTACCAAAACCATGTAATATGAGGGACTTTCTAAACCATCAAGTCTACTTGTGTTCAATCGCAGAGGATCCTATACTACATAGTTGTTGGTAGATCTAAAGGTTATCTGACAGAGAGATCTAAAGGTGTATGGGCAGCTTTAAGCTTAGTGAAGTGAGAATGTACTACCCTTCTCATGTGACCACTCGCTATCTCCACCATGACATCAATTTACCAATAAAGTTACAGGCATTAACCAGGGATGTACGGCAATCTAAATTCATGTGGTTTACACAAATTCATTTCAAATGTAGGTGGCCATTACAACTTTCCCTTTAATAAATCTAGTAACTTGATTCTGCAGAGTCTCATCTCAATTTGTTATCTGTTGCTCCTGGCAGCTGAACAGATGGAAATTGTTAATTCAATATCTTCCAATTACATACAACTCATATTTCACAAGTAGAAGAGGAATACAGCTGAACAGAATCTGCTAAATGTTCCTGAGAAGCTCATTAAAAGTTAGAAACAAAACATAATTCTCTGTCAGTAAAACTTTTTGTTATCCAAGAGTAATGCCTGCCATACACATGCCGATCAGCGGCCGATTTTTCCGCTGACCGACAGGCGTGCTCGGCCGGCCAGAGAACAGACATGTCGGATGTTCTCTGGCCGATGCCATTAACTTCAATGAAGACCGGCGTCTTCATTGAAGATAATGGCCGGCGCACAAAGGGTGCACGGCCGATTAAAGCAGCCCCAGAATGCACCGTGATGACGTCATCACGCTGCATATCGGAGCTCGTCTGTCTGCACCCGTCTGTGGGTGTATGGCAGGCTTTAGAAAAGATTGGATCTGTTGAACTTATACAGCTTCAGAAAATCTGACACCCTTTGCAGAACAGGAACAGACCAAGTTTGTTCCTTGCTAGGCCTGCTAAATACTATCTATTTCAAGACCATGCCATGGCCATGCCATGGGATCATACATAGTGCTAAACTGTAGATCAGAAAAAAAAACACAACTCATAAACCTGACCTATTTTGATCACAATTGACAAAAAATAAAAAAATTGAATTGAAAAGTGATCGAACATGTCGGAAAACTTTAAGTCGATCAAGTATATATTGAATGTTATTTTGTTGAGCCCGAATGATTTTGGTTTGATTTAAATAATAAGCACTCTTACATCCTTTAACAGATATTTTGGTGTCTTTATGAACAACTTCCTTCAATAATGCTTTTCATCTATCGAACCAACATCGACCAAATATCTGTTTCTCCAAGTTCGATCGAATCAGACATCGATCCTAGTGAAATTGAAACGTGTATGGGGGCCTTTAGTCAATCAGTTACATAGGTGGAGAACAAGAAAACTAAAAAAAACACAAGAATACAGCAACATAATGGAACACATCAGGCGTACATGGGAAGATGTGTGCAAAACACACTTGCATTAGATTACATCACAAATCAGTATAATTCAAAATCGGTATAATTTGATTTACCAATAACTATGTAGTGCAGGGTCCTCCCAGATTTGATAGTTTAGATAGGCCCACATATTACAAATTTTATGCATGTAGATTGTAGATTCATCAGACTAACTGCCTGTGTGTTCACGCCGCTTGGTCAGGTGGAGGCGCGCACCTGGCGATCCACCTTGTCGGTTCTTTTCTGGCCGACCACTTTACTTTGGATGGGGACCCCAAATTATCTTACCCTGTTTCCCTGAATATAAGACCTCCCCCGAAAGTAAGTCCTACCCCAAAAGACCTAGCTACGATCCCCCCCTGTGCTTCGGGGGGGGGGGGGGGAGATAGCTTCCATATTTAGAAAAGACATGGCAGGAGGCGTTTTGTCACCCAGAAAAAGGCCCAAGTGCATTTTCCGCACCTAAAATTAATATAAAGACAGTGTCTTATATTCGGGGAAACATGGTAAGCAAACAATGTGTGAATGGCACACATCGCGATTCCTGTAGGTTTGGCCGACGACTGAATGCAGTGTAGTGTCCCCACGCTGTAAATGCTCGCTGGTGGAATGCACAGAAATCTATCCATGTATGACTACCTATTGTTGGATTCCTACAATCCCCCCCCCCCCCCAAGTCATTGGCTGGAGGGTCATCAGAGCCTAAAGGTGGGTTTACACGTCAAGATTTTTTCGGCCGACAGATGGATGACTAACGATTTTTTGGTTCGTTCTACAAAAATCTGAAACGGCCATTTGCCCCAATGGATTTTTTTTGTTCGATATCTGACAAAAAATCATCCACAAGGTGATCGGACATGTTGGTAAACTTTCATCTGTCGTTTATTTTTCGTGTAAAAAACGAACGCTCCTTATTTCACTCAATATTTTTTGACCAGATTTTTAACCAGTAGCATGACGTATTTCCTGCGAAATGAATGGTGGGATTTTTACAATGTATGATTTTTATTCGTCCATGATGTTGTTTATATTTTCTTTCAGAGTAGAATTTTGCGAACGAAACAATTGCATTGTGGACGAACGTAACAACGTGGTGTCAATAGAAAAATACATATATTGCAATATTAAATGTTTGTTGTTAATAGCGATATGTATGTACGATTGTGAATACACAGTGAAAGTATTTAAAGTATGAATTAAAGTATGCTGCAGTGAGTATACAGGTGTGTATACTCATAGTACCCTCATAGAAATTCGAAGCTAGCAACACCCACAGAATACATCACTTCCTAAAAAAAAAAAAAAATCTGAAAGATTTTTCATTCGTGTTTCTGACGATTATTTTCATTCGATATTTGCGTCGGTTGTACAAAAAAAATCGAACAAAAATCGAATTACCTTCGATAAATGGACGAACGAAATCCGATAAAAAAATCTCAAAAAAATAAATCGAATCTGATGTTGAACGAAACAAAAATCTTGACGTGTGAACCCACCTTTACAACATACAACAAAGATCCCACACAGCGCAGTGCAACACACATATGATGAACCCCTAAAACTTGATGGCATTCAGGCTAGATAATCTCTAAAGCTAGGGGAAGGTCAAAACACAAATAGCAGAGTATAAGTTAAACCGGCCACAGACACCTCAACCCATGGCCGGCTTGTAGCAGACTACATATAGTATATATATATATATATATAGTTGAAGACTCACTGTGAGTAGGTAGATCCAATAAAGATGATCTACAGGAGTTATTTATATACTAGATATCAAAACCAACACTAAAAGGAACAGGGAAAGGTTTTTACATGACATAGGAGCTAAAATACCTTTTCCTCCACTAGCAGAGCACAATCCTGTTCTTTCTGATGACCGAAATCTTATTGCAGATTCAATTCATGCTCCATGAACAAAGATTAAATTTAATAACAACTGGGATTAACAGAACTTTCCCACTAGCACAGTACCCACCCCTTGAATGATTGGCTGAGACAGATTCCATGCCAATTGTGCTTTCTAGACTCACAACAATGTAGCATAGAATATGTTATTTTGTTTTTTATATATCTTTTTATTGATTTTCAACAAAAATAACATTGGAATAGGCAACGCAGTGCCTAGCAAAAAAGAATCATACATAGCAGTGGGTAGCAAGAAGGCACATAACGGCAGAGTGTGAGTTTACATTGACCATGGACAGACAACATCCAGTAGCGCCATGAAATCAGGTACACATTGGTATACGCCTGAAAGGACTGATTACAACAATCATATAAAAGTAAAACACTCTAACCTGCGCTAATCACAACCCTTACTTCCCATGTTATTTTGTTGTTTAAAACCCTTCACGCCATTGACTTCAATGGGAGGCGAATTTTAAAAAACAAAAAAAGGGACCCTTTCTGGCCACAATAGTGTTGGGAAAGTTGTTTCAAGGGGTCTAACACATGGTCAATGACATGACAGGGAGGAATCCATGGCAAAACTCCCAAGAAAATTTTTTTTCACACAATAAATCCGCACCAAGGATTTCTGCAATGATAGTCAATGGGAAAATAAAGTGCAATGAGTGATTACCCTTAGACCGTATTTGATTGGACCTATCTCCTTTGTATGACCCCTGCCACAAACCTGGACTTTGCATCTGTCACTGTTTCTGAACTCACTCCCTAGAGGGGGGTCTTGGAGGATTTCACCGGTCTCAGTTCTCAGGTGAGGTACCTTGTGCGTTAAGTCCTCCTGGGGGCAACCCAAGTCGGGTAGGCATATGGTGTCTACCGTACAGATGGGGGCTTGTCTATAGGTGAAGACCGCAGCGGAGATTAGGGTATCCAACCTGACCTGTGG
>CM070035.1:38859211-38874870 GCA_036250615.1 Ptychadena robeensis
GTCTGCCTCTGCCTGTCATTTTTATCTGTTTTGCGTACAAGGCCCTGTGGCAGCAGATAAGTGGGTGGGCACTGGACAGTTGGCACAAGGCTGTAATGGACGGAAAGCCGTGCACTAAAAAGGGCTTTTGGGGTCTTTTCAGGACTCTGTTCTGACAGCAGACTAAGAGCAATGAAGAAGAGTACACTGTAGAAGAACACTGCCTAGGTAATGGTTGCCTATGCAGCAGCAGCTCTCTGTTCTAACGCTCTCCTTCTCAGCAGCATGTGAAATGGCGTCCTCTACTTGCTATGTTATAGGGGGTGGGATGGTCCGTGAGATAGGGGGCGGGTCGAACTCGCCATATGTTCGCGAACACGTGCCGAACGCGAACATGCGATGTTCGCCGCGAATAGTTCGGGCCATCACTACTTAAGATCTCTCAGATATCCTTAAGATCTACCAACAACTATGTAGTGACGGGTCCTCTGTGGTTGAACACAGATATACTTGATTGTTTAGGAAGTCCCTCATATTACATGGTTTTGGTAAAACAAAAAAGGAGATCTAAAGAAAATCTGACAAATAAATCTAAAAGGTGTGTGGGGATCCTAATGGGGCACTCCAAATCAATGTTTAATTGATATAACAATTCAATATTAATTATTATTATTCTTATTAATTAAATGCCTTTATTTCACAGATTTGGAGAACTATGAATAGAAAACTGCAAGGATCTGTTCATGACCATCAAGGTCATAGAATACTTGGACAAGTCTACAACAGCCCACTCCTGTACATGTGGTAAAGTCTGTTGGTGTCCTGCCCTTTTCTTGGTCGGTATACAATGTCAATGTACCTCGGTCATTCTCCAAAGGACACATTTCGGTTCATCTGTCAGCAAGAGAACTGTTTACAGGTGGGTTTTTCAACCAGTAATTTTCATGTCCTAGGCGGTACCTCTGCCAGTAATAAAATTATAAATATAAGGAATGTAACTTAATAAATTTAAAAAGCAGAATTTCAGCCACAAGAAGATAAAAATAGCAAAATCTGTGGCAATATTTATTTTCATCTAGATGGCCCCAACCCGATGACCAACATCATTTAGCAAACATTCACAGGGCAGGTCTTACTAAACCTTTTCAGCTTCTGGTAGTGAAAGGGAAAGCAGCACATATATGATCTTACCTCTCTGTCTTTTATCATCATTTATGAACTGGTTGGTGTTAGGTACCAGGTAATGCAAAAATTCAAATCCTCCTCAACTCACCTCATGAACTTTATATACTTTGCTAGTAAACTCCCTATTACCAGAAAAATATGTGTTAACCCATGAAGACTGGCATTGATAGAATTAAAAACTTGCAACTGCCACAGATTACCATATTTTTCAGACTAAGTCCAGTTTTAAGAGCAGGAAATCAGAAAAAAAAAAAAAAGTAGAATATTTCATGTGTTTAAATGTATTAAGGAAAAATCTGTAGTACCAAATTTCAGCCACAAAAATGGTGTCACTAGAGAGCACACCTAATGGCATCTCCTCTTCCTCAAGGGTAGTGATGGCCGGACTGTCCGCACGGCGGACAGTTCGGCGGCGAACATGGATGTTCGCCCTCCTTCTGGCCGGCGAACAGTACGGGTGTTCGACCCGCCCTGTTCGCCGGCAAGAATAAGATTTCTATTCTTCCTCCGGCAGGATCAGAACCTGCAAGATCGTGCCGGAGGAAGAATCTTTTCACTACAAGACCGGGCATGAAGCCGGTCTTGTAGTGAAAACCCCGGCTCGGAGCAGGAAGTGACGTCAGTGACGTCACATCCGACTCCCTTAACAGGAACTATGCGTTCCAGGATGCGCTCCAGGGACCGGATTTGACGTCACATCCGTTTTTTCCGATCCGAATGTGTCCACGAACAGGCGGACGGCGGACTTTTTTTAAAAGTCCGACCCGCCCGTTCGCGGACAGTCCAGGCCGATGTTCGGCCATCACTACTCAAGGGAAGGGAGGGTAAGGGAAGGGAGGGGGGCTGGCAGAGGAATCTGCACTCATATCTCCCTATCCCCTCTGCACTGTGTATGTAAACTGCCAGCGAGTGCAGCTTTCCTCACACACACTCTGCATTGGTTATATCTGCGGGGCTCTGCAAATTTATGTACGTATATATTTACGTATCATGGTTACAGAAGTAAAGCATCTAACGCAGCAGTGTATTTCAGGTGGATGACCCTATCAATAAAGCTTTCATTTGTTAGAACATATATTTTAAATCTCTCAGTAATTACACTATCAAGACAGCCAATTATTGGTGACATTTTCATTAGTTATCGCACCCAGACAAGCACTTCACCAGGCACCCAAGGCATCTCCCTTTGTCTACTGCATTACAAATAGTACAGTAATTGGAAGATTTGTATGTTTACTTTGAACCATGATGTGAAAATATTTGTTTATTGGGTTTAAATAAAAGAAAGAAAAACAAAAGTGAATGTGTAGGCAGTAAACAGCGAAGAAGTAAACAAACCAAAAGGATAGTCTTGTTAGACTCGACGTGCTTAAAATCCAAAATATAAAATTAGCATTTAAAGTGCCTATTGCTGCTCACAGACTGATGTTAGAATGACCCTGAATGGGGACAAAGACAATTCGTCTATCCTCAAGTACAATATAAACAAATATTTACATCACTCCATGAATAGCATATTGTGGTGGGATACCATGGTTATCTGAATCAATCCACATGGCGCTAACCAGACAGAAAACCAAAAGCACAACCTCGGAGGCGTCACAGATACAGAACTCAAATATGGTTTATGAAAATATATTTTACCAGTCCTTCGATATGGAAGCTCCATTATTTACATTTATATAAAAAGGGTACTTTTTTCTTTTTCCCCACAATACTTTTTTTCATGTGGAGAGGAACCATTCTGCTTTCTATTGAGAAGAGCTGTAAGGCATTTTGTGCACTGCGTTTCATTTTTATATATCAATGCAAGGCTTTTGTGTGAAGCATGTCAGTGTAGGGTCTGCATCTATTCACAAGGATAAGGGCAAGGATAGTGTAGTTGAGTTGGACTTGTCATCTAACCCAGGTTCCACAATGGGGAGCTCTGGCCATATAAAGTGCTGGCTCCTATTTGCTTAGTGCTCAGTGATGCGGTGGTGGATGAAGGTGCGATTGCGAAGAGGCTAGCGTTTCCCTTCCCACCAAGGTCCTACACGCAGCTATGAAGTGTGTGGGTTGCTTCCAGGGTAGACAGGGCGCAAACAGACCTTAGACCTCTGAATTACCCTGACTTGCAGCCCAGTCCTACAAGATTCAATGGATAACACTTAGTCCTTGCAGCTCAAGAGCTGGCCAGAACAGAGTAAGAACAACGAAACCCCAGTGCACAAAGTTCATAGTTTGCTGCTCGTTTTGATGAGGGAAAAAAGTACTTGACCCCTGTAGGATTCCATCCAACTTTTCCTGGCACATCCTACTCTCAACCCAGATCACCAAGCGCTCCATTTCTGCCCAGAAGGGTTATTGTGGCCTCTACACTGGACCCCCCTCTAGTGTCGGGAAGACAAACTGCAGCTTCTGAACCCATCTCTCCCCCGCCAATGATGGGCACCCCCTCTCCTGCAGTGACCTGGGAGAGGTCCCCAGTACATTGCTACCATGGCAAAAACCAAAAGAAGTGTCTGAGGATTCAGGGACAAGACTGTAGACCTAAACATGGCTTGACTGGGCTACAAGACTTACTAAGCAGCTTGGTGAGAAGACAGCAATCGGTGCAATAATTCACAAATGAAAGAAGCAAAAAATAATTGCCAATGTACCTCAGTCTGGTTCTCCAGGGAAGATTTCACCTTGTGAAGTTGCAATGAACATTAGAACAGTGAAAAGGGAGCGCAGAGCTACACATAATGAATTTTGAAAATGATCTTAGGGCAACAGGGACCATAGAAATGTGCAGTGAAGGACAGATCTCACAGCACCATCGAGGTCTGCCCTGCTCAAGACAGTATATGTAAAGGCCCATTTGCAGTCTGCCAATGAACATTAGAATGACCCAGAGGAGTACTGGGTGAAATTGATTTGGTCAGAGGAGACCAAAATCATGCTCTTTGTCATCAAATCAACTTGAAATGGGAATTCTGCTAAGGACCTCAAAACCAGCCCTAGGGTCAAAAATGGAGATGAACAGATAATGCTTAAGAGGCATTTCTCTGCACACATTAACTTCACAGCATATAAGATGTGATGGACTGGATGTACTGTCAAATTCTTGGGTGAGAGTCTTCTTGCCTCTGCCAGGGCATTGAAACTGGGTTGTCGATGGGTATTGCAGCATGACAACTATCATAATCACATCGGTATAGCAACAAAAGAGTGGCTCAAGAAGAAGCACAGTATCCAGACCTTAATTCCATAGTACAGCTGTGGATGGCGTTATAAGTTGAACTGCCAGCCATCAGTCTCAAAGCCATACTTACTTGAAAATGATCTGTAAAGAGCAGTGGTACAAAATGATGTCAGAAGGGCCCTCAGTGGGTGTATAGGGGTTGGGCACAGACCAGTAAAAAAGGGTCAGTATGAGGGGTGTGTGTGTTTCAGTTGAGTGTAGGTGTGCAGCTCTCAAAATGAAGGAGTGTGGCCCCCCTGTAACAGACAAATAGGAACAAGGACACGAGACACACAACCTAGTACAACAAAGTAAGGTACTGTGAATGGTTAAATAATATGAAATAAAACAAAAGACAAGATACTCACATTAAAGAGAGTTCTGTGAGGCGGGAGTCCAAGAGCCCAAGCATAGCATGGTACGATGTAGCAGGATACCCGTGCTTGTCCCATGCTTTAGAAAATATGTAGACTTGATGTTACAAAATAAGACACAGGCTTTTCTATTTCAGGTGTGACTCGAACTGGAGCCAAAAGATCAGCTTTATTTACAGAATATTAGCATAGGTTAGGAGGAGTTCAGCAATGATGGTTTATGTAATCAGTTTAGGTCCACTTTAACTCTGCTAATTAAATTTTCCATGATCTGCCAAGATAAAGGTCCCTGATCAAGGACTTCCTCTTTCATTTATATGATAAGCGTGTCCTTGTTTTCCCACCCAAATCTGTGGGAAAATCTGAAGCTGGATGAAAATTGTTGGAAAAGAGGAGTTAAGAAAGTTTTACACACAATACACCCCTCAGAAAAGGCAACATATAAACCAGTTTAGGTCCTGGTCCAAGATGTGCTTCTTTAGAGCTAGTTTATGCAAAATTTACATCTGCGCTATGGGAAGAGATGGACAAGATTTTTCAGCTAGCTGACTTTGTCAGCTGATTGCAAAGCCCCTGAACATGGAACACAATTGCTGGAGATGGAACATGGAGCACAATTGCTGGAGATGTAGAGAAGGGTTGTGGGAACATTTGAAAACAAAAATGTTTTTTGGCTTGACTTTGAACTTTATTGAAAATTATGCAAAAAATATTTGTGTTAGAGCAATACATTTTTATACCCCCAACCCGTCCCTACATCTCCAGCAAGTTTGGTGAGAATACCATGTTCAGGAGCTTTGCAATTAATATGAAATCGTCCAAATGGTTGAAAAAAAAAATCTTTACTGGTGGGTAGAAAGTATGGGATTTGGTGAAAATTTGGGGTTTCCAATTAACAAAAAAAGAATTGGACCATCTATACTCAAGAGTACAGCATACCTTTTAACCCCCTTGGCGGTACCTGCTCACTACATTTTGGCAGCCTCCTCCAGCAGGGAATCTCTGGGGCACCTATTGCCTGTAGAGGAATAAATGTGGGCAGTCAAATGCCCCCAATGTCATCAGTGACACAGGGGACATGGACAGCTTGTCATAAGCATCCTAAGTCCACACATCCCTGGCATCAGTGCAACATGCATGGGGATAGAAAGTGTACAAAGTAATCGGTTACCGTCTTTTGGCACCCAATCCTAGAAGAATTGGGGCTGCCAGTGAGGTTTAGTACAGATCCGAAATTGACAGATTTGTTTTATTGTGCAACTGATTTAGTGAACTGAATACTCTACATTTTTAAAGGGCATCACAGACGGGTCAGCACTACTGTAAACAGGCAATAACGTGGCCCTAATTAATTTGAAAAGGACACAATGAGTAATGAGTAATTTTATTCGTCATGACGCACCCATTCATGCTAATGCACGCATAAATAGCTGCAATGGCAAAGTGGGCCATGTGTTTTAATTGCCATATGTCGTGGACTATGCTATAGGCTATTACACACACCTGTATACTAGAGATGGTCGAATTTTTTGATTTGCTAATTTTGTGAGCTGGTTGCTGCCTGTGAACATGGTATTCTCACCAAAATTGCTGAAGATATAGAGAAGGGTTATGGGAACATTTGAAAAAAAAAAAGAAAAAGAAGGTTTGCTCTAGCACATGTAGTTTTTGCATTTTTTCTTTGTAGTATACCCCCAACCTTTCTCTACATCTCCAGCAAGTTTGGTGAGGATACCACGTTCAGGGGCTTTGAAAACTCGAAGTCATCGAAATGGTAGAATTTTTGAAAAAAATTAATCGACCCTTTCTATTGTATACATAATGCACATCAAAGAGTGGACCGCGTAGTGTAGGTAAGACCTAACTCTGTGGGCGCTTTCCTTTTGCGGTTAACCTAAAATGTGTATGAGGAACTAACCATGTGGGATTATAGGAAACGTGAAATAAAATCACTAAATTGAATAATATTAAGTGAAACTTCAACTCTTATGTAGCTAAGCTGATCTCCCATTAAAAAGGGAGCATATCTACTCTGGTCACACAAAATTCTTCAAATATACATGTTCTGAGAGAAACACGTTATGTGCCATTGTTGTTCAGTATACTGTACATGTTTTTCAGTTTGATCAGATAGTTGACCATTGAAGCAGACATCTACTTTCAGAACCACCAAGCGAGGCAGAGTGGCAGGCAGAATCCCATTTAAAAGAAATCCAATTTAGCAGCAGTGCATCGATTAAAATGCATCTTATGAACGCATTCAAAATTGATCTGCATCTGTAAAATTTGATGCTTGTAGGACTAACCTCTGGCCAGGTAACAGATGGACGTTTTCAAGATGTTCATTTTCCACCGCTAGTGACACCTGACAAGTCTTCTCAGCCATTGCTCCAGCATACAAGTCACGACCGATCATTTGGCTCAGTGATGGTAGTTGTCCTTCGCCCATCTCTCTCCCCAACCCCCCGCCCCACCCCCAAAGTCAAGGCTGGAAATTCTAAAGACCCACATGCACCTTTAGATTTTTCTGTCAGATTTCCTTTAGATCTTATTTTGTTTTACTAAAACCATGTAATATGAGGGACTTTCTAAACCATCAAGTCTACCTGTGCTCCAATCGCAGAGGACCCTATACTACATAGTTGTTGGTAGATCTAAAGGATATCTGACAGAGAGCTAAAGGTGTATGACCAGCTTAAGAGATTGTTCTGATCAGAGACTGAAAGTACTAAATCCAGAGAGTCTACATGAAAGCCAGACAAAAAACCCTTCAGAAGAATAAAAGTCAGTAATGCTCATCTAAATGTAAAGCGATTGCTGTGCATGTTCGATCCTTGGGAATCGAACGCAGCCCACCTTGAGCGACTGAGCATGCTCAAACGGAAAATCCCCTTTGGATGGGAACCCTCGAAGTATGGGATGTGAAAGTGTGCAGGGGGGGGGGGGGGTGCATCAATTCCATTAACAACACAGCATCGTACACTTGTTGCTTTTGCTGTCAATTGTACAACAATTGCAGGGAAATCGCAACGTGTATGGCTAGCTTAAAAAATAATTTCTTTCCTAAAATAAGGACATAGAAGTTGTTGTACTGAGTTGGCGATGTGGATATCGATAAACTCAGCGAGTTTGAACGCCCAAGTGATCCCCTTTATTGGCTAACAGAAGTAATTGAAAAAGCAAGCTTCCTGGATGTCTCAGATGCCTTCCAGAGTATTAAGCCCGAGGAAGGGATCTACAACATCCTGAAAACTTGTTTTTTAATTACTTGCCAGCTAGCCAATAAGGGGATCACCTGGACTCCAAACGCACCAAAAAAAAAGACAAAATATACATTTATATAGTTTGTGTCATCCAAGCCAAAAACTAGCTATGCATACCTGCATTATTGTTAAAAAATATCTGACAATAGAAAAGCACTGTTGGAATGTTGACAGCTGGAATAGGACTATGAAAGGTTGACATATGGACTGCAGGTAGTCTTAGGGGTTAGTTACTAACCCACAACATTTCGGGATTGCACTACTAGGGTATGAGATCTGGGGGTTCAAACGGTGTTGTACTGTGAGAGTTACATTTGACCCAAGCCAGCTGATGACCTGTGGATGGAGACAGCTAATCAGAGGATCAATCGGGAACAGGGAGGTCCCTCTGAAGAAGATTCTACCATGCAGGAAGCTGACGCAGAGGACAGTGAGGAAGACCACCCAACATATGGGGTGAGTACTAAACACCATCTCCTGATACTCATATGAGGAGCTCACAAAAAAAAGTTACGTGCACCCCTGTATATAGACAATAAAAGCATCTCTGTAGGAGTACAACATTAAAAAAAGATTTGCAAAACAACATTTCAAGGTCACCATTGGAAGACACAAGCATTGATGCAAATCAGTGTTCCTATTGAATAGTTGCACCAACAATGACAACTACCAATGAAAACTGGTTCAAGCTGGGAGTTAACGTACGTACAACTTAGTTGGCATTCAGCATGAAATCATTGAAGACTACTGCACAGAACCTGTCCAATCTTACAGGATGTCAAACATTAATTGGTCACCCAAACTTTAATGAAAGTGCTTGAATCCTCCTGTTTCCAATACTTAAGGGTATACAAGAAGGCCATATTGAGGTAATTGTATGTGGATGGCAAGAGTGACAGAAATACACGTTGAAAGGAATCCCGAGAATTCCTGCCACAAGCAGGAATGGACTACTAACTGATGATAAATATGTCCTGACCATTTAAGTCTACCTGAGGGCTGTGAGAATATAGTAGAAAAATGTAGAATGTGGTGTACTTTTCTAGGTCACAGTTCCTGCAAGGTCTCCGCTTACTGTCCTGTAGTAGAATACACGAGCAATGACAAGAAGGTAGGTGGTTTTCTACAATACCGCAAAGTATAATATAATAATATATATCCAAAGATCCTGCATTCTATACAAAGAACGTTCTTATGCAGAGTTTTTACATACTAAACAATATATATAAAAAGCAAACCCCCCTCCATGTGTGCTTTTGGGGAAATTTTCCTCCACGTCCTATCTTGGAACACAATGTATTCAGTGAAAATTGCCCCCATTATTCCTGCCTGGTGGCAATGCGACTTTATTTAGCAGAAAAGCCAAATAGCTAGTCCACGCAACACAGATCATACCTGCAGGGAGTAACTGTCTAGACCTTATTGAAAATAAAGGTTGCCCATAAAAAAAATACTGCAGCTTGTAATGATTAAAAGACCACAAAAATTCTTATAGCATGGTGTACAAAAAAAACAAACTATAACTTATTATAGGGCAATGGTTCCCAAACTGAGAGGTGCAGAGGTATTCCAGGGGGGTGCAGCTAGGGGGTTGAGGGAGGGACAAGCAGGAATCCAACCATGGAGGAACTTCAAACAGTAAAGCCCCCCATGCACACCCCGATTTTCCGTCTGATCGATTAAAAACAATAAATTTTTTGCATTGGTCTTCCAAAAATCGGTCAATGCCCACATGACATGTTCGACCAAGTAACTTCGATCAAACTTTTGGGAATAATCAGTCGGAATGTGATCGAACATGTTGGAAAATTTTTCTTGATCGAATCTAAAATTGTATTCAATTGGCTACTATTTCTTATGACCCGACCAATTTAGGTCCGATCTAACTAATTATTATACTTTTACTTCCTGTTTCAAACATTGTGGTGTGTGTAAAATCATATGCCAGGTTGTGCTAGGATGTATATATGTTTTTTTATTCATGTGAACTAAACAACTAAAGTTGAGACCCTGTTTCCCCTATGATTAGCCATCCCTATCAAAGGCACCCCCAGATTTTTTTCACAAAAAAATTAAATAAGCCCCCCCACCCCCAGAACAGACACCCACAGATACCTGGCCAAAAACTCCCATGCAGGTGGTAAAATTGTGTGCCTCAAGCTGCTGATCCCGGCCATAACACTAGCACTTCCGATCAAACATAAAATCGGCCAAAGGAAAATGTTCGATCGAAGTAGGTAAAATCGGACGATAATTGGTTGCTTTAATTGTGGGTATAATGAAATATGGTCCGATCGATCAAAGATCCTCGTATCGGAAAACATAGATTGTAAGTAGAGTGCATGTTATGTGAGTGTGTCTATGTGCATACTGATCCTACCACTTCGGTTCTACTCAATTCTCTTTGCTGTGACGATATGTAAGTGTTCGTTACATATTACCTTCAAATAGCTAATTTGGACTCTGCACTCCCAATACCTGACCAATCTTTTATATTACCTTATAGGCAGACAGTATCCTGCCCATTGACCATCTACCCCCTGATGAAGTTTATATCAACGAAACGCGCGTTGGGGCATGGCAACTAACTCAGGGTGCAGGGTTTCCATTTTGTCTGGGTCATTGATAAACGGCACTGCATAATTTTGAACGCCTGAATGTGCAGCAGCATTATTGCTACTGCAACGTTGTATACACATTTTACCATTATTATGGATGCTAACCAAGTATTGTAATTGTAACTTATTATTAATAATTTTTTTTCTACATTATAAAAATCACTAGCTTATTGCTATATACGTCTGTCTACTATTTGTTTTATGTTGTTTCAAGCAAGCTAACCTTTAAAGTCCCCCAGCCTCTGTATTCACAGAGGAAATTTGTTATTTTTTGTGCCACTTCACTCTAGTACTAATACACAATACTCAAATACGGCGAATATGAAATGGCCAATCTGAAACTGTGTGATATGAATGGGGGGGGGGGGGTGTTGGCAACCAGTGCAGTAGGGAAAGATGTCACAAAATTTTGGTGGACAGGGGTACCTCACCCTTTAAGCATCATTTGTCCATCCCTGGTCAGCTTTGCTGGTAGAACATCGACCTATCTTCTACCAAGCCCACACTTAACAAGCACACTAAACATTTCCCAATCAGACTGCCACTTTGCTACATTTAGCTTTCTAATACAACCTTTCCATGTAAAACCTTGAACAGTGCAACATGAATGACTAAAATAGAGACGTGATGCCCAGCAACAGCCATTAATGCATAAGAAAGTGCATTTAAAGGGACTCCCGAGAAACAGTCCAATACACAAAAGGCATTGATAAAGTTGGCACATTTATAGTACAACCTCCTGGCAGCACTTGACTATAAGGGAGCCTAATGAGACCTCTACTGAATAGTGCTGCAGACAGGACCAATATACTTACATACATATTATTCATTTGAAAGTGGCTTATTCTAAAATCCTGAATGTGGGTTTAATAACAAACAACATGTAACCATCCAGAGAACTTTCACTACAAATAAAAAAATAAAAAAAAAAACTTACATCTAACAAAATATAAGAAAGCTTAGTATTGAGATTAAACCAACTGACAAACTATTGATATTTCTATTGTTATTATAATTGTCTGGATCACACAATAGAGTGAATGTTTACGGTCTATTTAAAGGTTAACGGAACACTGACCAGAGCAGAGGTCAGGGGTGTCTTGTCTTATTATCAAAGTGCAGATTTGAAAGACATCATCATTTACTTCTCAGAGATTGAATTTGTAAAAGTTGTCTTTAATGTCAGCACTGCCCTTGTATATCAGAGACATTGCCTGCATACACAGACACTCTATGGTATAATACAAAGGGGTCCTTACCTCCAGGTTCCAGCCTCAGCTTCTGCTCTGAGCTCAGCCTGCAGGGATCACAGAACTAATAATGTTGGTGAGCTGATCTCATGGAGCCATCCACTCCTCTCCTCCTCCCCTCTTCATTATTCCTCACACACGCCTTCCGTCCCTCCTCTACCCTTCTCCCACTTCTCCAGCTCAGGATTTTATGGGAAGACAAGACATGAGGATCAGGCGATCTCCTCATTGAATAAAGAAATTCAGTGGTGTGATACGACTGGGATCAGGCCACACTCCTATTCTTCTAGTCTGAATGGCACATGTTACTATATAAATGCAGACTGACCTCCTAAATGTCTGGGTGACGCCACAAATTCCCCGGCTTAGGACTCCTAGAAAAAATTGAATAATTGATGGTTACAAAAAATCAAAACAGAGCTATAGAATGTATGTTATATGTCAGGGAAGGTTCTCATTCATTCGGGTCATAGTATATCTACAGAAAAAAGTCTAAAGGAAGCCATCCACGGATGACTTTCACCCGATTTTTCAGCCGAACAATTGCGAACAAACAAAATTTGGTGAGATTAACAGGAATCCGCAACATGTCGAATCGCACGGTGATCCGTCATGCTGGTAAATTTATTACTTTGGATAGGGAGGGCACATAAAGGGTGCACCTCGATCAGCTGAGGGGCCGACAATGTGCAGTCGATCCCTCATCTTTAGAGGAAGAATCCGTACAGCTTTAAGCTACACCTTTAGATCTCTCAGATTTCTTTTAGATCTACCAACAACTATGTAGTGCCGGGTCCTCTGCGATTGAAAACAGGTAGACTTGATTGTTTAAAAAGTTCCTCATATTACATGGTTTTGGTAAAACAAAAGAAGATCTAAAAGAAATCTGACAGAGAAATCTAAAGGTGTATGGGGACCCTTAAGGTGTCTATCCACGGTTCGATTGATTGTGCTCTCATCTATTAACAATTCTAGCATTGGATGCCGTCGTCAGGTCTGTGAGGCAGGTAACAGACATGTCTGTAAATCCTGCTCAAAAGCCATCCAAAGGATTGACCAGGAATCGGGCACCTTAAGTACGCCTTGATTCCCGTCGTGAAGTCACCACGCAACACTCGAACAGGTCATCTATCGAGCACCGGTCAGGACATGGATGGACACCTTAAAGCTCAGTTCATCTACTCGCCCAATTAGAATATTAACTTTCAATCCAATATCCATTGATGTTATTACCACTCAGTGTACAGGATGCAAAACTGAGGGCCCTTTCACACTATAATCAATGTGCTGTGTTACGATTGTGTCTTAACCCGCTAACTTAGCTCGTTAACGCAAACACCCTGCAGTACAAACTTCTGTGCCGCAGCGGAGACGTAGATGTCTCGATTCCTCTGTAATCGATTCTCGATTCGATCATTTCTGGTGATCGAAGAATCTACAATAGATCGTACTTGGGAAAGGTCGATTTTGACAGGGGCTGGTCGTGTGTGGTTCAATAAGGTCTTTCCTCAAAATCAGCGTAGTAGTGTAGCGTTGACTGCAAATATTCTAATTGCAAATTTGTATTCAGAATTTCCCCACCCAAATATAGTGCTATATATTTGCAATCATGAATACTTTGATTTGATTAAATGATTTTTTACATCATTACCTGGAACTATCATGCCTTGCGTTCCCAATATGTGCATGTACACGTGATGATTTGCACAATGAAGGAAATACTGACTGGAGATCATAAATTCTTGAATATTAGGCGATATTTTGCGAATATGAATATTGCCAATGCTGCTCATCACTAGTTTAATGTGAAAGGACCCTCATTCCGATTCACTTTCACTTATGAAGATAAGGTGAGTGCGCATGCTTCAGAATCCATTCGCATACAAATCAATAGAAACACCAACAAAAACCTGTCACATACTTGCACAACCAGCTGAAATTTTCCAACCTGACCTTTAATGATTTTTATGCTCAGTTCCCATCACATTTCGTCCATCTTGAAAAAAGAAATGGATTTCCTATGAAACAACTTCATTTTTAAGTCCCGTGTATGGAAAGCTAAAGCAACAAACCTGCTAAAGTTTTGCTGAATAGGTTTCACTTGCCATTCGACTAGTTGGCAGCATCAATAGAAAACATGTGCACATCCAGTTTCTCTACTTCACTCTATTCTCTACTGAACACGAGGTGTGTAATGGCACAAGATCTGAGAGTATTACGTCGCCATACACCTTTAGATTTCTCTGTCAGATTTCCCTTAGATCTCCTTTGTTTTACCAAAACCATGTAATATGAGGGACTTTCTAAACCATCAAGTCTACCTGTGTTCAATCGCAGAGGACTCGGCACTACATAGTTGTTGGCAGATCTAAAGCCCCCCATACACCACATACAATTACCATGCAATTTCTGTACAATCAACTTTTCTTCTACCAAAACCATGTAATATGAGGACCTTTCTACACCTTTCAATCAATATGTATTCTATCAGGGAGGCCACTATACTACATAGTTGTTGGTAGATCTGATGGAAATTGTATGGAGGAATCTAAAGGTGTATGGGGGGCTTAAAGGTGTAAGCAGCATCACTTATCCGCTGCTGAATAAGTGCTGAATAAGCGCAACCTTTATGGGCACAGTGAAAAAAGGAGTAGCACTGTGATGAGCTTGTATCTTTGTTTTCATTGCATATATGTAAAGCTGGCCATAGATGTTTAGAATCTTTTTAGATTCTCCTACAGATCGACTACAGATGAATTTACATACACGCCGATCGTTGGCAAAATCTGCCGCAAATCTAACAGTCCATGGTCAGCTATAAATGTAATAGTCAGTCAAGAAGATCTATCATGATTGTCTCAGCAGAAAATCTAAAGTGTGTACAGCTGTTGTCCAGCGATCAGGCTGTCCTGTCTGTTGCCCACTGTCTGCTATGGGGGAAGAGCCAGTGATGTGCTCATTGCTCACCCTCCCTCCACCTCTCTCCATTAAACAGACAGCGCTCATTTGTTCTCTGGTCCTGGGAATGATCAAGAATAATTGTTCCCAATGAACAAAATGCTACGTGTGTTTGTAATTTTACTCTTATTCCTCTTGTGCTGCTCCTTCCTTTTGCATGCCAGCTCTGCTGTAAATGGGGGTGGAAGATGGTGATCATATATATAAATAAATGAAGGGTTGTTGTTAATCGTTTCTTTAATACGTGTCTTGCATTTTGTGGCACTCACACACTAAGTATTGTGTAGATTCTTCCTTCTACCATGAAAATCAAGCTGTTGGCTTACCACTATCCAGTACTGAGGCTTAAAACATTTACAGGGTATATTGGGGGGTGTCAGGATGGTCTGATAGCAGGGCCCTTTCTATTGATATGCGCCATATGCGTGTGCCTAGGGCCCATTGGTGGTCCCCAGTGCCCTCCCCGACACAAGCACTGTGCCCATACAGTTCAGTGAGAGAACCTTATGGGCATGCCGGCCGATCACTCTGGTCTGCGGATGGGGGGGTGGCAATGGTGAGGAGGCGGAAAGAGGAGCAGCGTGCCCGTACAGATCTACACCTCCCCAATACCATGCCGCATGTGTCTTGTGATCACAGCGTGATCAATATGGCCTGCCGCCAGGGGGTGTTATCTGTTAGGAGTGTTATCTGTGAGGAGCCGTGCGCCCATAAAGTACAGAATTGGTGGGCACAGTGCTTGTGTCTGCTGACATGGGGGGGAGGGGGGTGGGGGTATTGGTGAGGAGGAAGAAGGAGGAGTAGCCAATACCACACCCCCCCCC
>CM070035.1:38892820-38909752 GCA_036250615.1 Ptychadena robeensis
ACATATTCGAGATATTGGCGAATTCTTGAATTGCCGATATTCGCGAAAAATATTCGGCATCCGAATATTCTAGCTCAACACTAATCCTGAACATGACCCACAAATATTACCAGCTTCTCTTATTTAAGAGCCATTAAGGGGACGTGTCTTGTGGTCTGACAAAAATGAGAACTTCTTTTGGGAAATGATGGACAAAGCTTGCTGAGGCCAAAGGGGTCATCCAAGTTATCAATACATGGGTCAGCATGGTGGGGGGGGGGAGCATTAATGCACATTGCAGCATGTCAGGCAGAATATATGATTTCTTAACCATTTTCAGAGAATATGAACTTATGGTTAGTGGTTGGCTGAAGCCATTTATTGTCAAACAACTGTGTTTACTCTTTTTCAAATGTTTATATACACCAGTTCCTAGATTTCAACAGAACAAAGTCTCCAATACAAGTAAAGAGAGAAAAGTAGCTGAAATCCGCACTCTGGTCTTTTCTTTAAAAATCCATCGGCTTTATTCAAAACATCACAGAACACAAATATAGTAGTACAGACAGGGTCCCTCCAGGGATCACCCCCCCCCCCCCCTCTGACGCGTTTCACTTAATGAAGCGTAATCATAGAGTGGGCAACTTTATGATTACGCTTCATTAAGTGAAACGCGTCAGAGGGGGGTGATCCCTGGAGGGACCCTGTCTGTACTTCTATATTTGTGTTCTGTGATGTTTTGAATAAAGCCGATGGATTTTTAAAGAAAAGACCAGAGTGCGGATTTCAACTACTTTCCTCTCTTTACTTGTATACACATGGATGAATTGATCCTTTGTAGCCCAGCACCTGGGGTCTAAAATCGGCAAGACACTGAACCTGAGAGGGAGGCTGTGCACCGGGAGAGGCTGTTTCTGATACAGAGTGCGGTTTGTGCGGATTCAACACACTTCAAAGTCTCCAATAACTTGATAAATATTTTTATTACCAAATTACAAAATGTTTAATTTTGAAACCCTCAAAGTTGATAGATACAATACAAATACTGAGCACACTCAACAAAACTGTATGGAAATTTTAACGGGTAAATTCTGAATAATAATAGGATTATGGTGCTAGAATGATTAGATAGGTAGTAAATTGGTAATCTGCTTCTACCACCATTTTTTAGTTGTAATATTTTTTATGGCATGACCAAACATCAGGGATTGTTCTGATACCATTCAGTCCCCCTACCTACATCTGAACACTTCCCCTGTAGGGGAGTATACACTTAAGGCTGCCATTCACACACCAAGCGGTGGACGATTTTGCCACCGACCGATGGGCGTGCGCGCTGCAGCCTCACTGGACCTGTGGCAGGGTGTTGGGGACCTTCTTCAAGATGCAGCACTGGAGGCTTGTAGTCATCTAGGGAGCAAATGCAGAAAAGCCCAGAATATTCTAAGGACTGACTATTTATGTCCTCAGAAAGGGGCTGGCATATGGCCTGTTACTGGGCAGGAGTTACTTAGATACTTTTTGGAGGAAAGTAAAGAGGTAAACACCCAGCCATGACTCATGGTTCCAGCAACTTTTCAGCAACAGGTGCAACCCTTAAGGGTACACACCAACTCTAAGCACTTTGCAAGCAATATTATACAGCGCACAATATACAGTTATGTGACCCTTTCTCTGGTCACTACAACAGTACTACTGAAGGGTAGCAGACTGAGGGTACATTTACGCTGTTGTTTGCAGAATAATTTTCTGGTCTTTTAAGCGACCAGAAAACGACCTTGCTTTACGTTTAAAATTGTTTAAGATGTAAGTCAATTAGGTTGTTTAAAGAACAGAAATTTTTTGTTAATCAAGCAGCATGTTTTCTGTTCGATGGCACAAAAAGCCAACAACGCTAGGGGGGTTAAACATGAGGTTCAAATAACGACAATGTTAATTTACCCTGACCAAAATCATGACTTGACGTCAATGCAAGGAGTTTAGTATGTGCTCCTAACACACACCAAAGTTTCCGTAATATTTTCTTATGTAAAGCACTGGCTATTGTAAACCTCACTAATCAGAAACCAACACGTTTCACATAAATACATATGGCTTGAATAAACGTTAAAAATGGGATTAGTCACTTTACTTGCAAACAACATTTTGGGATTAGTTCAATAGCTACAAACATGCCTACAGCACTCTTTTCTGCTTTCCCCATGCATAAATGAATCATAATGTCAAACAAATTCACTTCCGAAAGTAGGAAAGTATTTTCAGTGATAAATTAGTAACAGATTTCATCGATAAACATAACAGGAACCATGGTGTAGATCCCAGGTGCCCAACCTGCGGCCCAGGCATTCTTCAGTGGCACCCCTCAGTCCTTGCACAATTGGTGGCTGACTATATCCTTTTAGCCCCATTGTAAATAGTGATATTTATAACATAGCAGCTGACACACTTGTTACATCAAACCAGAAGACAGTGCTGACTTGACACGTTTCTCAATATTAAATGGCTTTTTTAGGAGTATGAATAAGGTCTTCATGTCTAAATGGAGCAAAGTGAACAGTCACAATGAGAGACCAAAAATAAGGAAATAAATGAAGTACCTTTTCCATGATTAAAAGTCCTCAGAACTGGTGGTGATGATGTTGCTTACCCCAAGTCAAAAGGTAGGTACCAGCTAAATGTGGATCACCAGCATTAAGTGAACAATAGTGATGAGCGGCATAGGCAATATTTGAATTTGCCATATTTCGTGAATAATTTTACTTATGATTTTGAATATTCACATATATATAATCGCAAATATTCGCAATGCATTCACATTGCAATTACCTTCAAAGGTAACATTATTTTCGCATTGCAAATATATATTAGAAAATCGAGATTGCGAATATCCGCCACCACATTCGCGAATTTAGCAAATTCTCGAATAGCTGATATTCATTGAATATATTCGCACTTACAATATTCGAGCTCAACACTAGTGGACAGCACTACTGCAGATTACTCCACGATAATAACTATACTGTATTTTATTGATGTTTGAATGAAATCTGACCCAGTTAACATACACTTATACTATCTTCTTCGTCATCTGTGATAAAAGGTAAAAACTGGTAACCAGCTAGAAAATAATAATTAAAATAGTATATGTGCTGTGTGCTGAAATATGTCTCATTGATAAATAGTGATGGCGCGAACCAGGAATTTGATGTTCGCGAACGCGAACCTCCGCAACAGTTCGCGAACCCCATAGACTTCAATGGGCAGGCGAACATTAAAAAACAAAGGGACCCTTTCTGGCCACAATAGTGTTGGAAAAGTTATTTCAAGGGGACTAACACCTGGACAATGACATGACAGAGGGGGATGCATGGCAAAACTCCCAAGAAATTTTTTTTTCACGCAATAAATCCGCACAAAGAATTTCTACAATGATTCGCGAACGCGAACTAGCGCAAAAGTTCGCGAACCCGGCGAACCGGTGAACCCGCCATTGACTTCAATGGGAGGCGAATTTTAAAAAACAAAGGGACCCTTTCTGGCCACAATAGTGTTGGGAAAGTTATTTTAAGGGGTCTAACACCTGGACAATGACATGACAGAGGGGGATCCATGGCAAATCTCCCAAGAGACATTTTTTTCACACAATAAATCCGCACCAAGGAATTCTACAATGATAGTCAATGGGAAAATAAAGTGCAATGAGTGATTACCCTTAGACCGTGTTTGATTGGACTTATCTCCTTTGTATGACCCCTGCCACAAACCTGGACTTTGCATCTGTCACTGTTTCTGAACTCACTCCCTAGAGGGGGGTCTTGGAGGATTTCACCGGTCTCAGTTCTCAGGTGAGGTACCTTGTGCGTTATGTCCTGGGGGCAACCGAAGTCGGGTAGGCATATCGTGTCTACCCTTCAGGTGGGGGCTTGTCTATAGGTGAAGTCCGCAGCGGAGATTGGGGTATCCAACCTCTACACACGTGGATCAGGTATCCACTCGGAGACATCTACATCAACTTATTACGATCAACTAGTTTATATGATGTCACGTGCTTCACTGTTACACACAAACAAACTCTGATACACCCAAACTCCCCGTTTAACCACCGCAAACATTGAACGTGTTGAGTGACCCATATTAAACAAAATCCCACTGCAGTGGTCATCATTTTTGACCTACTAGACTTAAAGATCAACTTTATGATCCCAAAAAAATAAAGTTTTTCATTAACAACAAATTATTCAACCGACTCGCTTTGGTCTGATCACTATGAAGCAATTGCCTTTCTCATCTGGGGTGTGCCAATCAGGAAAATGATGTTTTCCAGGCAGAATGGAAAAAAAAAACATTGCGGCTTGAACCCTAGTTGGTGGCGGAGGATCATGAACAGTTATCCAGTATGCAGCGTGGGACCATTTTTTAGGCCAAGCCTGTAATCAGCCTTTGGCTAGGCAACGTATCCCCCCCTGTCAGTCCCTCGAATCCATGCCTCGTTCATTTTAAGGAGGTGAGGTATCCACAACTTTTTTGACCGAGGCGACTTCGCTTCTCTGTCACTATGCCGCGGCAGCATGAAGGTCCTTTCTGAGAGGACACACTAGAAGCAGAATCGCCAGAGTTCAAGAGCAAACTGGGATAGCTCTGGCCACAGGTCAAGTTCTGCACACCCAGTAGTCAAGGGGTTCATCGCTTCTCAGAGTGTCAATATCCGCATAAGGCGAGTGTGCGATCTGACGGTCGAGTCGTTCTCTCAGGTGGATCCCGAAGCACGCTGTGGCGATGCGTAGGACTTTTAAGCTACCATTCTCCTCCATCACACAACACGCTCCTCGCTGAAGCGTTCTGTCCTTGCCGCGCGGCCGTGTGTAGCAGAGATTAGTGTCACCATTCCCCTAGATAGAGCCACGTTTGGCTGTGACACGCCCTTAAAAGCGGTGAGAGCAGATTTTGTAGCTTAGCTCCAACTGCCTGCCATCCTCTCAGACCACTCCCGTAAACCGGTAAAATTTCCACAACTTTCTGCTTATATCGGGAGTCTAGTAGTGTGGCCACCCAGTACAGATCGTTCTCCTTCATCCTTTTGATACGAGGGTCACCAAACAGCGACGACAGCATAAAGACACCATTTGCCACGAGGATGGATGCCGAGCTATTTATTCCCGTTCCTCCTCCTCACTGATGTCATTGAGGGTCTGTTTCCTCCCGCCCAGCCATGTAACAACACCACCGGTTCCCAGATAGGTGACCACAAGAGCACGGTGGGATGCCTGTTGAGGTTGGTCTTCCTCCCCTCAAAGTCACATTCCTCCTCTGACTCCTCAGACTCCTCTTCCAGCGGTGCGCAGGTCCGGCAACGCGAGGCTGCTAAGGCTGTTTCTGGTGGTGATGGTGACCGATAACTCTTCCTCTTACGCTCATCACCGCCTGATCCAGCACTTCTCGCAGGGCACGCTCCAGGAGAAGGCAAGCGGATGAGGTCGCTGATGTGCCTTCGCTGCGCCTAACAGGTTGCACCCTTCAACCCCCAAGGACGCATGAGCCTACAGGCACCCTTGCGCATGAGCGGTCCAAAGATGGCAAAAAATCCCAGCTCTGCGAGCCTATCCTAGCCCCTGGTGATCATACTCTTGACCACTTTTTCTTGTTGGGCAGGTCGTCAACTTATGAGGTTGAATCCAACGCGTCGGACTGTCGCAAATCAAGCGCCTCACTGCATGTGTTTCGCCGCTAATTTCGGAAGACCAACTGCGCCATAACCGTGTAGGAGCGCGCCTAATGGGCCAACACCTTCCTAGCCTCTTGAGGACCCTCCTGTAAGCCTGGTCTGTGCCACAAAGCGTTGCCACAATGACGATTTAACACATGTGCCATGCATGGCACATTGACAACTGCCCAAATCAATCGGCCAAAGATTGCTTCCATTGTCACCACACCACTTGCCATCTCCAGTGGGCGGGGTCAGCCCCTAAGCCCTGTGCGTTAAGGGCGACAGGCGTGCTGGCCGATGTGGCTCTCTGCTTCAGGCAAGCCCAGCCCCAAGACAGCGTGACACGCGTACTCTGGCGATGTGAATAGCCCCTGGGAGCCTGCAGGGATCAGATCGATGTGGAGCCCGACGCATCAAGAGAGAGGACCTCAGCCGAGTTGGACCCGCAGCGCAGGCAGGCCCCCACCCCCCCCCACCCACCTCCCCGCGACACCCGACACCCCCACACAGCGCCCCTGCACCCCCCAACAGCTACCGCATCTAGAACCCCACCAAACACTAGAGACCCAACGCACACAAAAGGACTCAGCCAGCAATTACAGAGAGAAGACGCGGTGGCAGCAGGCCTGCCTGCAAGTCTTGGCTGGTGTCACCAACGCTCGCTGCAGAGCCAAGCATTCCATGTGGGCAGCTGTCAGCAGGTTTACCCATGATGCGCATGTGACGTGATGTACCCTGCCCTGACCCGTGCTTTTATGGACCAGGTCTCAGTGGTCAGTGAGACCTTGCCCCAACACTGTATGCAGAGATGCCATGACTTCCTTTCCACAAGGGAATAAAGATTGGGGGATTGCCGTTTTGAAAAAAAATTTCGACCGGGTACCTTCCACTGCGGTGTCCCAATAGCCACAATTTTTTGAAAGCCTCAGACTCCACCAGCTGGTTATGGTTAAAAGCTGGCGGGCTAAGAGCTCCGTTCAGCCAGCTGTCAGGACGCCGGGCAAGGGGTGGACTCGTGAAATTTTTTCTACGTTCAACAATCATGTCCTCACTGACAACTGACCGTGGCCAGATGAGTGGGTCTGCTTAAAGCCTGAGGCGAAGTGGCTGGTGGTTGAGAGGGGCGCAAGGAGGACAGCAGTGGTTGAGTGGCTGAAGATGCATGGAACAGGAGGAGGAGGGTGGCTTCGAGTGTGTGTCCTGCTTGTAGCCATGTGTTGATCCCATAGGCGTTTGTGATGCGACATCATGTGCCTTCTCAAAGCAGTTGTACAGAGGTGGGGTTTTGGACTTCCCACGATCGTTCTTGTTGCACAGGTTGCAAATGGCATCGCTGCTATCAGCGGCAGAACACACACAAAAAAAATGACACACTGCTGAGCTTTGCACTGATGGCAACTGGTGGTGGCAACGCATGGTTGATTGGCGTGCTGTTGGCTGACCCCAGGTGCCGATACATGCTGCCTGACTGTGCCACTAGCTCCTTGCAATGACTCCCCTGCTTACAACTCGTCCCTCCCCTCCTCTCTGTCTCTCCATGAACTTCCCCTGTTCTTCCCTTCTTGGTGTGGCACCCACGTGAATCCACGGACACATCGTCATCATCAATTCATCATCAACCGCTTCACTTCTATCTGACCCTCAGCAAAAGAAGCAGCAGCGGGGTGTACAACATCATCGTCATCACACCGCACCTCCATGTGTGTAATGCTACCTGTCAGAGGCATGTCCATGTCATCTCATGCTCTGGCAATAATGGTTGCGCATCACTCATCTCCTTTCAAAGGATGTGAAAACAACTCCTCTGATGGGTCAAATGTAGCGGTGGTGGTGGAGTATGCTGTGGGGGGGCTGAGGAGCAGTGGCAACTTGAGAGGTGTGTCAGCAGCCAAGCATGCGGAGGATGGTGTGTCCAGGGGTCAGAGTGGTGGATGTGGAAGATGGGTGTCCTCCTGTGAAACCAGTCAACTAAGTCCCCAGCATTTTGTTGTGTTAACGGTAAGTGGCCTCTGAACACTGGCCATATTCTAGGGCCAAAGGAAATATCATCACCCACCACGACCACCACGACCCCTGCGGGATGTGGTCTGCCTCTGCCTGTCATTTTTATCTGTTTTGCGTACAAGGCCCTGTGGACAGAGATAACTCTGGGGGGCATGTACAGTTGGCACAGGCTGTAATGGATGGAAAGCCGTGCACTTTTTAGTAATACCCTTTATGAATAGGGTACAAAAAAATGCGTGGGTATTACCCTTCCACCAGAAACTGTGGCTGGGACACTGGGCACAGACAGTTGGCCAAGGCTTGTAATGGATGGAAAGCCTGGCACTTTTTAGTAAACCCTTATGAATAGGGTACAAAAAACTTGCTGGGTATTCCCTTCCACCAGATAACGTGGTGGGCCACTGGGCACAGACAGTTGGCACAAGGATGTAATGGACGGAAGGAAGCCCTGCAATATTAGTAATAACCTACAATAGGGTGATAAAAATCCCTGGGGTAACAAAGTGCCACCAGATAACTATGGGGGGCACTGGGCAGTGTGGCCCGCACGCACCAGTTGGCACAAGCTTTAATGATGTGAAAAGCCCTGCAATATTAGTAATACCCTACAATATGGGTGAAATAAAATATCCTGGTGGTAACAAGCTGCCACCAGATAATTATGGTGTGGCACTGGGCGTGTGGGCGCACACACGTTGGCACTAGGATGAAAAGCCGTGCAATAGGTACTAATACCCTACAATAGGGTGAAAAATCCCCTGGGGTAACAAAGTACCACCAGATATGAGCACTGGCAGTAGGCACTGTGTAATATGTGGCGGCAGAATCACTGGCAGCAGCCTGGCATGCCAGCCAGCACGCAACAGGGGTAGCAAAAAAATAGCCCTAAAAGGGCCTTTTGGGGTCTTTTCAGGACTCTGTCCTGACAGCAGAGTAAGAGCAATGAGGAAGAGTACACTGCAGAACAATACTGCCTAGCTAATAGTTCACTATGCAGCGCAGCAGCTCTCTGATCTGACTGTCTCCTTCTCCAGCAGCATGTGAAATGGCGTCCTCTACTTGCTATGCTATAGGGGGTTGGATGGTCCGTGAGGTGGGGGGTGCTGATTGGCTGGATTATGTCTGCTGACTGTGACTCACAGGGTCAAAGTTTGTGCAATGTAAAAAGATAGGGGGCGGATGTTCGCGAACACGTGGCGAACGCGAACATGCGATGTTCGCCGCGAATAGTTTGCCGGCGAACAGTTCGGCCATCACTAGTGAAGATCTGCTTTCCACGTTGCCTACAGCTTACATTTTTGTGAATTTAAATTTTATGGAGGACACTGGTGGAGATGGACAGTGTGGAGGACACTGGGGGAGATGGTCAGTATGGAGGACACTGGTGGTGATGGTCAGTAGGGAGGACACTGGTGGTGATGGTCAGTGTGGAGGACACTGGTGGTGATAGTCAGTGTGGAGGACACTGGTGGTGATGGTCAGTGTGGAGGACACTGGGGGAGATAGATATTCCCCATGGATGGATGGATGGGATATTCAGTGAAGACTGTAGATTACACAGAACACTGCCCTAGCTAATGGTTCCCTATAGCAGCAGCAGCAGCAGCAGCAGCAGCTCTCTTTCCTAACTCTCTCCTTCTTCAGCAGAATGTGTAATGGCGTCCTGTACTTGATATGTTATAGGGGGTGTGAGGGTCTGTGAGGTAGGGGGTGCTCATTGGCTGGATTATGTCTGCTGACTGTGACTCACAGGGGTCAAAGTTTCTGCAACTCGCCATATGTTCGCGAACATGGGCGAACGTGAACATGCGATGTTCGCCGCGAACAGTTCTCCGGCCAACAGTTCTCCGGCGAACAGTTCGGGCCATCACTATTGATAAATATAATGATGTGTCAGGTGATCTAGAACCAACTTATCTCTTCCCGAGACATCATTGCTTTCACATTTTGTAGAACAGCATTATTACTACAAATAACATCAAATCTAAGTACAGCAACCATGAGACCATATTTGTATTACCAGATAAATATTCATTGGGGTTAATGGAACAGCAGGGTTTCTCCATTTTCAGTTGCAGCAATAGAAATGAACCTATGCCACGATCTTGCACTGTTAATTGTGCTGTAAAGACCTGTAATTAAAAGTGACAGGCTAATTCATCTATATTCCAATACCGAAGACTTTCACAGCAAGCTCATCAGTGCAAGTCATTTCTCTGTCTTTTGCAAGAAGTTAATTAGGTAAATGAACTGTCAACTTTTCCAATCAAATAACAATTAGTGTTCGCACACGGCGGAAATGTGGGAGGCAAGTGCTAAAAGAGGACACTGGCCATGGTGCAATGAATTGCTTATTAGACTCAAAATATTTTAATAGGGAAATACGATATTAGTGTCATTTTTATGCATCTGTGTACATAGTAATGATAAAAACAGAGTACGTTTCCTCATTATTGACAATAGAATGGCAGTTAAAGGTCAGTATAGTTACTGGGTTAGGCTAGGTTGTTATGTTTCAGGGAAGCCACCACTGCAATGCTCATGCATGATGAATGTTTGCTGGGTGTTCAGTCAATAGCTACCCTTCCTGTCCTCATTACCTATGGTATTCCTTAAGGGCCACAAAAAAGATTTCATATAAGGAGTGGCAGTTAATGAAGTAAAGCTACCTATACATGGACAGATTCCCATGCGTTCCTTGCGCAATCATGGGGATCATTGGGCAAACAATCATTCAGGAATCAAACACTGCCCACCTGGATCAAGAGATCCTGCTCCAAGCAAATGTCGGCCGAACAGGGATCCATGTTGGTAAATCGCCAGGGATCAATTTGCAAAGGTGGTGTGCATCTATCCGCCGAACGAATTAGTTGCGTTACCACATTGCGAATGATCGTTTAGGGATCGCAGGGGAATCGCCCACTGTTTCACCAGCTTATAGCATTTTTTACTAAAGGCCAAATCTGCTAAAACTGAGATTTTCTTTGGGAATAGCGATGGTTTGAAAATTCCATGGACTATATCGATAAAGCTAAGAAGTGTGTTAGGACTATGGGCCATTACCCCTTCTCTTTATTGTGCTAAAATATGATAAAGGTGTCATGTATACACATAAAAAACTTGTAGGGGAACTTGTCAGCCCCCCATACACACATCCGCAGGCCATCCAAAACGTCAAGAGAAGAGTGTTCTGCCCAAAATCCTGGTCCCCATGCATTCAAATGGCTGACATGGATCAGTCGCTCTAGGTGGGCAGCTTCGATCCACAGACGATTTTGCGGCCAACCCATTGCCGTGAACACACATGACGATCGATCGGCCACAAATCCGCCCTTGGATCTATGCATGTATGGGGGCTTTACCAGGATCACATACCAAAAGATTGAATCCATCAAGTTCTTAAACTGGGCATAGACATTCCAATTTCTGCACGATCCGACGGCCGATCTGATGCCGTGCGCGCTCCCGCTTCCTTTAGGGATCGGGTCGTGCTGCAACTAACGGGAATTAACGAGAAAAGCTAAAATCAGCTGTCCTGTGGGATCGCACAGTTATGCGACACGATGGTAAATTTTCACCCGATCCCATTAGTTCCGCTGGGGACGGTTGCCTTCAGCCGAAGTAATGAGCTGCACATAAACAGTGCCGTGCGATTCTCTGCACTAGCGGGCGGGCGTGATGACGTCATCACGCCGCTCCTAGTGCAGAGAATCGGATAAGAAATTGACGGTAAATTGTACCGTCTATTCCAAGCTTTAGGTTTCCACAGACTCATCACACAGCTCTGGCAGGTTTGGCGACCTGAATTATTTTTTAGCTGCTGCTAAGTTACAATTACAGGTCTTGCCCCACCTCTAACCTGTGACTATGCAGTAAATAGAAATGGTAAAACCCCAGAAGCCACAGAACACAACTTTAGATACATCCTAGAAGAGCTTGCCCTTCCCCCTTAAACAGTATATTGAAGTGTAGTTCTAGCTCCAGTTAAACAGAATTTTAGTTTTTATTCACTGACGTCTCAGTTTACTGAACTGGATTTAAAGTTCCTCTTGCTGGCACTTACTACGTATTTCTATCAGGGGCTAAAGTTTAATTCACATCTGTATTTTGTGTAAAGAAATTAGTTCTTACGCAACTGGCTTTTGTGCTGACAGCATAATAATTCCCCCCGAGATTTTCTCCACTGATCTGGCGCCAGAATCAAAACAGAAAGGAAAGGCTAAACCATAGCAAAAGTGTTATTTCCGTTTTATATGGATCCTGGTGAATCACATACTACGTAGTCCCTATTGGTTTTGTTTGTGAGATGTCTGGGCCACAGTGTTTCCTTGTGTCCTTATTTCCATAACCATTGCAGTGCCAAGCAGGTTTGCCATGTGTGATCATGAAGAGTAAACAGACAAACAGATGAAGAGTTTCCTATTTGCATGCTATTCACTTCTATGAACTATGGCGACATTGGGAAAGACGTCATATCCAATATGGGGGGGGGGGCAAAGGTCATGGAGTTAGGGACTTTCTTATTTATTGGATAAAATTGGGAATATTGTGTGTAAAACCGGCCATAGATGTCTCAATCCATGGCCGTCGAAACCTCAAGATGGGCACCCCTGTAGTTGCGTGCGACCAACCATTATGCGCACACCGGTCGATCACTTGCAACTATGGCCGGGAATCGGCATGTCTATGACCGGCTTAAAGCTGTATTAATTGAATTACGATCCTTTCCTTCTATACCAAAAACACATACCACTCAGGGCCCCCATACACCTTTAGATTTCTCTGTCAGATTTCCTTTAGATCTCCTTTTGTTTTACCAAAACCATGTAATATGAGGGACTTTCTAAACAAACAAGTCTACCTGTGTTCAATCGCAGAGGACCCGGCACTACATAGTTGTAGGTAGATCTAAAGGTTATCTGACAGAGAGATCTAAAGGTGTATGGCCAGCTTAACCCGTTTAGTTTTAATAACACCTTATAGACATCTCACCTATATGAGCTTGCTGGGCATACATTTTCCCCATTTATTTATTAATATGAAGTGTTCTCGCTTGCATTTTCATAACTATAATGGCTTCTAAACTTCAGGAAGATTTTGGAGTATACCTAAATTAATATGCTTCTGTCAGTCAAAAGAGAATCTGTGAGGCCTGAGTTATAAACAGTTAAATTCATAAAAATTATGTTCAGATGTGTTTAGCTCAAGGCTCTCATATCCTCTACTGTAGGGGTGGCCACAACATTTTCATTATGTGAGCTACTTTTAAATTGACAAAAGTCAAAGTGATCTACCAACAATAAAAATGGTAATAGTAAATAAACATAGTTGTAGTTTTATATATATGAGTTTATATATACAGGTATGAGTATACTTTATAATTAAACTATATATTGTTTACCTTGCATAACAGCATCCACATGTATAGCACAATACAATTCTGGCCAATTTTGTGTCAAAAAAGGAAAAAAAAAGTAATCAACATTGCCTTTGCGATCTAGCAGTAGATCATGATCCACCTGTTGTGCACCCTTAAGCAGGGTACAGACGGCTTGATATTCGTGCCGTCCGATGTACCCTGCAGCAGCGTGATCACGCTGCTGTAAGATATAGGCTGGCTGGGGAGAGACGGCTCTGCTCTCTCCCCGGCTCAGCTGAAGCTTTGCTTGGAGACCAGCGGTCGCTAGGCAAAGCATCGGACATCGGCTGTAATTACTGTCATGTCCGATAAAGCTGTTTTCGAGCGGCATTGATTTGTCCCGCTCAAAAACAGCGGTGCGTGCATGGCGCTCGAAGCGGCCATCGATTTGACCCATATCACCACATCTGTACCCTGCTTTACTCCACAGTAAACCATGTGTTCACTAACATGTGTTCGGTCATATTGGAATATAAAAGGGCCTTCCAAAACAAGAATGTAAGAGAACAACTGTGCATTCTTGTTATTAACCTTTATTTATAAAGTGCCAACATATAACGTAGCACTGTACATTAACATTTACGGACAGGTCCGAAGCGGCCCCGACCGATTTTTCAGCCGATTTTGAGAAATCGGGATCGGTCGGGTACATAATTCCGATTCCGATTAATCTCCCGATCGATTAATCTCCCGACCACATTGGTCGGTCGGGCAAAATTCGTACGAAAAATTGGAACGTGTATGGGGGGCTTTAGCCAGACTTAGGCTATGTTTCCACTGCGTCAAAATGGAAACATTTGTTATGCACTTTTTAACACTCCCTAAACGCATTCCGACTTTTAATGGCATCCCCACGTTTCAATAGTAGTCCATTGCATTTTTTTAACACAGGGCACTTCGCTTAAAAAAAAGGCAACGGAACAGAAACGCAAAGTGTATGCGTTAACGCATCCATAGTGAATGCCCTGTGTGCATCAAAAACAGATGGGTATCTGTTTTTGTTTGGTCTACAATGCATTAGCCCCCTCCTTCAAACAATAAAAAATGCATGCATCAAAAACAGATCACAAACACATCACAAACGCATGCAAACACAACCCACTACGTTAGAAAAAAATGTACACAAAAGGATACAAGAAACCTTGAAAATACAGCTTAAGGAGGTGGGTTTTCAGAGCTTGTCTGAAAGTAGGAGCAAGTCTTAAGCAGGAAACATACGGCTCGATATAGGAGCCGTTCGTGGTTCCCGGCAGCAGCATGATGATGTCATCGTGCTGCTGCCTTATATCGGAGGAGCTGGAGAGTCAGCACTGTTTACGGTCATGTCTGATATCCCTGTTTTTGAGAGGGATTGATTGGTCCTGCTCGAAAACAGGGATGGCATCCCGCTCCAAATGACCATCGATCTGGCCCATATCTATATGTGTACCCAGCTTTATGAGAAGAGGGAGAGATTTCGTCCATACAGGGACAACCCTAGGCAAGTCTTAAAGCCACGCATGTAAAGATGTTATGAGTGGGGATGCCATAAGTACGTCAATTACGGTACGGTACGGTAATTAATTCAAGTTGTCTGCAGACCGTTCCACTGAGAACGCCTTTGTTTAATAGTTCAAAGATGTGCCCAAATAACTTTATCCATATTAATAAAAGAACAAAAAGAAATCTAAACAAAAAAAATCGTTTTTACAGTCTTATACAATGTAGGCATTCCAGCTTAAACGTCATTACTTTTTGTTGAGGAAATGGCAGTTGCAAGGCCGCATTCGCCTCCAGACAGCGCAATGGGAGGATGAATCCCCCAAAGCTTATCTTCTATTGACTGGGCTTATAAAACTCTATCACAAATTACCTCAATGCTCATTTATTTTGTAGAGATAGATAGAGAAGAGACGCTGCTGCACACTAAGCAAGACACATTGCTGTTCTGTATTTTATAGCCGTCATAAATTTGTCTAATTAGTCTAGGTGGGTACATGGATTCCAAGCTTCCAGCTCCACCAATTCATCATCAGTTCATAAATTCATTCCGCACAATGCCAATGACACTATTCCAGCTGTTGCTGTACCAGGAGTCAGATTTCATTGCAATGAATTGTTACCAAGGACTGAATTGTGTAATGAATTGTATATATTTTTTCTAGATATGAGGTGATGAGGTATTCAGGGGAAATAAATGTACTACAATAAAATAGAGCTATAAAAGAAGTTATTAAAGGGTAGCACCTATTGAGTAGGGAGTTTTATTGCATTATATACAATGTAGTGTGTGCGCGCACAAGATTGTCAGTATAATTAAAAAACACAAAGTGTAAGAATGTGATTCTGTTGTTATAATTAAATATCACCAGTAAACAGCTTTTGCATGCTTGGAATGAAAAGATCATCTGTACCTTCCAGCTAAAAACAAGTGATTAGAATGGTAGGTTCAAGAGGGGGGCCCCGTAAAAATAAAAATCCAATTGGGCCCAGTCGTATCTACCCTGTTTCCCCGATGATAAGACACTGTCTTATATTTTTCTTTAACCCTAAAATATGCCCTAGGTTTTATTTTCACGGGGATGTCTTATTCTGATCACTCTGTGCCATCCATTGTCCCCTTTGATCACTCTGTGCCATTCATAGTCCCCTTCTGATCACTCTGTGCCAGTCATTGTCCCCTTCCCCTTTACTAACTCACTTTTTTTGGGTTCTAGCGGTATGGCCAGATAACAGACTCTGTTAAGGCAGGAATCAGCAGCTTGCTTGTCCTGACCAAGGTAGGGCTGACCTGTGTACAGATATTAACCCACAATTTACCCCCTTTCCCCAATAACCGACACAACAACAGGTTCTCTTTGGAAATTTTTATGTATTAAAGTGTAAAAGCATACATAAAAAGGCCACAGCTTATCATAAAATTAAGGTCCCTCAAACAGTGCCTTCCTCAATTAGCATAAAAAAATTCTTCACACATTTATAAATATACAAAGAAATACTATGGGTGCCTAAAAATCTGTCTAGCGCACCATCCCTTCATTTATGAATTACAGATTGGAAGCTAATCAAGGAAATTCCCTGATGGTTGTACCCTACTGGGACTTTTTCAAGGTGCTGGTTCAGTGAAATTAGTACTGTCAACTCATACTTTTTTCAAATATAATAAAAGGTCTTTATTGTGTCTTTACAGTCGGACCATAAACATGAATATAAATATAAACAGAAAGCAGAAGTGTACAATTCATACAATGAATATAAACATTCATTAAAAACATTATCCGGAAAGTACAGTGAATAAAAGGATTTTATATGACCATACAGTACATAAACAACTGTCACCAGCCCATCTTAGATTGTATCTGCCTCCGACATGTTTCGCCTTGATGGCTTCTTCAGGGAGGGGTTATTTCTAAAATATGAATATATTCAAGTTAGAAGGGTGACGTGGGTCATAGTTGACATACTTCTATATGGATATGACATGATTTATAGATCGCATGATACAAAGTACATTGGTTAAAGTAGTCATATCTTAGTATTAGTCACTAATATGCTATACCATATACCATATACCATATGCCATATATATTAGACATCATCTTGTATGTCTTAAACCATTTCACCCATGTGTATGTATCGGAGTATCTTACGTACTTGCTTTCAAACAAAATATGTATCACTTGTTATAGGGTTATTCAGAAAAAAACTAATTACTCATAATCTTAAGGTTTCAACAAATGTCTCCCTATTAAAGGGGTGATACATAGATAACGCTTGTTACACAGAGATATATACAATTATTTATTCGTGGCACTCACGGGCTGGTACAGTAGTTTTGGAACGCATT
>CM070035.1:38937137-38962556 GCA_036250615.1 Ptychadena robeensis
GTTGATTGATTGTACTCGAATCGTTTTACAAATCTACCCGTGTGTGCCTAGCTTTAGGAGCAGGTATTTATCTGCTTTCAGAGGGGGTTGGCTTAAGGCCAGTAGTTGGGCAGAATAGAATTGATACACTTAGGTGAGGAGTGGAGAGCGGGAAAGAGGCAGACAGCCGTATGGACACATACCCAACCTCATATAGGCAGCAGGTGCAAAACACTTAAAGGTGCAAGCACTAAACATACATATACACAGTGAATACCCAGGAATAGTGCACAGGGCAAGGTATATATACACAGTAAAAACATATACACAATTTGTGAAAAAGCCCTGTAACTACCCTAGGCTAGGAAAAACCCAAGAATATACACCCCATAATAAGAATGCATTTACATATACAAATAGTGCCATTTACTGGTCACTGTATTGGTAACCATGTCATGCAAATATGTTAGATTAGTTATGTTTTGATGACTATGGAACACCTCCCCCCCCCATGTTATAGAGATAGGGAGGTGTTCTGCAGTCCCAACACATTAGGTTGTCAAATTAGTATGATCAACTCTGGACAGGAATCAGGTTACTGACAGAATCCCAATTTTAAAATAGTAAAAGAAATGCATTGAGTACTCTGAAGCCTGAACAATTTAAGGTTTTTTGTTCTAAGGTTTATATCCAGAACAGAGGTGGGTCATACCACAACTCATTAATACAAAAATATAACGAGACTGAACATACAGTTCATGGACTGCTGCTTAAGGTAATAAAATTGGGGTAAATCATTGGTTGGCCAAGTGGACTAGAGGCATTCAGGCCATTGTCCTGGTTTAAAAACAATGTCATCAGAATGAATTCTTAAGATCTAAATTCTAAATACTATTACACTGCGACAATTTATTTTCCTTAATTTTACTCAGTAGTTACATTTTATTTAGCAGTGAACAATTTTATCATTGAATTCTCTGCTATACATATATAAATATAATTTGTTGATGTAGCAGAACTATGTGAACCACTAACCTCAAACTCTCGATTGTCGTTGTTATACTGAACGACGTCCATAATGTATTCCGCTATGGTATCAAGGAAAAATGCCATATCCATTTTTGAGTTGATCTCCAGTGGTTTACACAGGCTTTGGGAGGCAAAAACAACAGTCAGATATACAAAATAAAAACCAATGAGTTTTGAAATATAGTACAGGAAGAAATACTAAAATAAATTACATATAAGTTCATATATTTCCTACAGTACATACAGATTATTGATATTGTGCTGTGTGCGATTTTTTATAATATTGTATGATGTGACTAGAGATGGTGAATGAGAAGCTAAGATTTCTACATTATCATGCAAAGGTTTGCAAATTGTATGTAGTCTGAAACAGAGCCAACCAAGTGCAACAACTTCCCGATCAGCTCATTTTCTGTCTGCATTTAATTGTGTCTGCAGATAGAAAATGTATTGTTTCCTCCCCCTAGATGAGGAAGGAGGATAAAGAGTTTCTTTAGGCATCCAATAAGTAAAACATTATTTATTTTCCAATCACATCGTTTATAAAGCCATATAGAATGAAAATAAAGTAAATAAAGAACAATTGAGTCAGTAGGTATATGAAACTATACCCCACTAAAGAGTATTGATCCACCGTTTGATATTCTTGTCATGTCATGTGTCTCAACAAGTTTTGCGATCTAATTGCCTCCTCAAGAGATCAATATTGCAAGACAGGGAATATATATCTGACCTCAAACAATCATCCTAGGAGGGCATGTGTGACCATAGCCAGATGAGAACACAAATCCAGACATAAATAGGTGAACAGATCTCAAGCTGGAACTCTTTAATGTTGTTAAAACAACAGCACTTGTATCTCCCATAAGCATAAGGTCATTGGGCAGCCATCATCAGTGCCAATAATCTTATACGCTATAAGGTTCACTCCTTCAATCATGTGGGGAACCTCAACGATGTCAAGATGTCAAGTTAGTGAAGTTTCATTGTATATGACTTTATGTAATAAGTACAAAAAGCTCAAACGCATGTAGCGTGCCCATACACTGATCGATGAATGCTCCAGCGCAGCTTGATGACATCATCACTCTGCACTTGAGCGTTCCACAATTGACCACCACTTTGCAATGGCAATCAAACAGGGATTTATCAACATGCTGGTTCCCTGTTCAATCAAGCTCTCCTGAGTGGGATTGATCCCATTTGAAGAAAGGGTGGCTGCGTTTGTAAAATTGACCCATGTGTGGTCACAATTCCTGAAATAGATGACAGAGAGGTCATAATGGGTAATGTGTTGTTTTGGGCATATTGGAATCTGAACATTCTTCTTTTTCTCTTTCATCTTTATCTCTACGTTAGCCTAAATCCAAAAAGGAAAAATATAAAATCCCCCTATTTTGGACTGGGGCAAGGGGACTTTAAAGGCCACAGCTGATGGATTGGAAAAAGTGCAAGTTCATAAAAGCAAAAAAATTAATATTCATTGGTTAAAATCAGAATTACATCTGATCATCAAGAATTCACTTGCACATCTGCGAACACATAAATAGGCTCATAAATACCAATACAGATGAAAATGAAGAAAACATTGAAGAATGTATGTATTCAACCCCAGGGGTTGTAATTCTTATTTTAAACATGGAATATTAAAATGTATTGTTTTTATGAACTTGCACTTTATCCAATCCCCTGTTCAGAAATAATTTTATATGAGAGGAGATTTTGTTGTTGGATGTTGGTATAGTAGTTCTTTTTATCTAGGCTAGCATAGTCAGGTCAAATTTCTTTCTGCTGTCTATATTGAAATCTCCAAAACGTATTAAGAGAGGTCATTGGAACGCAGAAAAATAACAGCAGAAGACATTTCAATGTTCATTTTGTCATTTGTCAGAGAAAAAGAATCTTACTTGAAATCCTGTGTGATTTTCTTATAGTTTTCCTTGTAGACCAATAACTCCATTAATGCGCCTGAAGCCAATTTCATTGCCTTGGGACAATCAGAGTGATTTCTAGCTAAGGATGACTGCACCACGTCTAGGTATTCTACAAAACAACCATGCAAAAAGGAGTTGGAAAGTGGAACCTGTTCAATTTGCCTATACAGCAGTCACCCTGTTATCCAGGAGACATGCAACTACAATATAACTAGGCCCAATTACAAATAAATGAAGAATTTTAAACTGATCTATTGCTGCATGCTGATTGCTGCATGCTGCATTGCTGTTGTGCCTCTAGTGAAAGGGGAAAAATAATGGTGTATATACAGCAGCATGATATGCTCTACTGGGACTTGTGGTCCCACAAGTATCCGATTCATTTATATTGATTCTCAAGCAACCCCAAACTACATTTATCCCAAACAGTGAGGACAGCCACCTTTAAATTGCCACCTTTAAATCTGTAGTCCTGTTGGCAGATTTACACTACCTACAGGACTACATAGATTCCTGGCAAAGTGAGGGAATAAAGCTTGGTACACACATATAGATATGGGCCAGATCGATGGCCGATTTGAGTGCCGTGCGCGCTTACAGCCATCTATCTGGCCCATATCATATGCGGCCATCACTGTTTTCGAGCGGGACCAATCAATCCCCCCACTCCGATGATATCTGACAGCAACGTGATGACATCATCACACTGCTGCAGGGAACATCAGACGGCTCAAATATCGAGCCGTCTATTCCCTGCTTAAATCAAGTAAAATTCTGACAAGTATTCTAGCCTTCCTTAAGCTGGCCATACACCTTTAGAGCTCTCTGTCAGATATCCTTTAGATCTACCAACAACTATGTAGTGCCGGGTCCTCTGTGATTGAACACCGGTAGACCTAATGGTTTAGAAATTCCCACATATTACATGGTTTTGGTAAAACAAAAGGAGATCTAAAGAAAATCTGACAGAGAAATCTAAAAGGTGTATGGGGACCTTACATTTACACTGTTGTTTCACGGTTGCTGGAGAAACTACCTGTCACGGGCACCTGCAAACCTGTGCAGGTGCTCGGGGGTCATTTTGATAAGACCACAGTACAGTTCTATGGGGCTAAAGCCCTAAAACAGACCGGCGGACTCCTAATGTCACGTCACTGTGTTAAGGTGTTGTTCTTAAGCTTGCCATACACCCACAGACTGGGTGCCAGCAGACAAGTGCCGATGAGCTCTGGAATGCAGCGTAATGGCGTCATCACGCTGCATTCCCGAGCTGATTTAATTGGCGGGCACCCTTTGTGTGCCGGCCATTACCTTCAATGAAGACGCCGGTCTTCATTGAAGTTAATGGCATCGGCCAGAGAACATCGGACATGTCCGTTCTCTGGCCGGCTGAGCTGTGGGTTGTCAGGGATCTGTCGCCCCATGTGGGCACACGCCGTTTGGCGGCCGATTTTGCAGCCGGCCGACGGCACGAGCGCACACCCGTCAGTCAGCGGCAAAATCGGCCGCTAATCGGCGTGTGTAGGGCAGGCTTTAGTCTACAGAAATATTTAGAATAGGGAAGTATAAAATCCTGCGATCTTGAGATGCCGATAATAGAGCAGATCGGAGGTCAAATGTAAAATTTAAAATAAGTTGAATCTTTTAAAATTGCGCCACCTTCCTGATGACAATGTGCTGCCCCTCGATGTCCCTTCTGACGTCGCAGCCATCAGTGCCCGCAGCTCCGCCCCCCACCCGCGACACCCGATTCAGATAGGTGGATGGAGCAAAACCGGAAGAGTCTTGCAGCCTGGAGTACAGGACATGGCAGCGTATGAGAGAGCAGCCAAGGCGAATATTTTTATTTATTTTTTTGTTTTATAGGTCGCTGTTCCTGGACGAAGACCCGATGTAGGCAAGTTTTTTTTAAACCCACTTGAACTACTGACAGAAGGCCTAATGATTTACAGAGCTCCAGACTAAAAAGAGTGTTGTCATCCAATTGGCCGGTGCCTTGCAATAGGTTTATGCCCAAAAGCAGTTAATGATAGTGAAGAAGTTTTTAAGATTTGCTTATGTTTGAATAAAGAAACTTATTTCAAATAATGTTTTCTATCCATGGGAGTATTATTGCCACCTCACATGGGCCCTACCCCCCTCCCCAGACTCTCCACTATATAATGTACGTCACACTTTCATTAACTTAACAATAAACCAATGAGGAAAGTCTTTAGTTTCTTACCAGAAAAATTCAGCACGGCTTGGACAGGGGCACTGCTGGCTACAGCTGCATGAGCCAAGTGAGGGAACTTTAACCGGTACCACGCCGCAAGACACCCAGGATATGATCCACCAAAAACAATCCATTTCCTTTTGCCCAGTCCTAGTTTTTCAGTCATCCCTGCCTGGAAATGGGCGAGGTCTGCTAAAGCTTGCCGACTGCTCAGATAACGGAGATTATCCACACTCATATCCCTGCAAGAAAAGAAAAAAAAAAAAAGGTGTTCTCATCATGTATACCTAGATTTAGACTATTTATTATGGTTCTGTATATTTTTCTAAAGTTTTTCTCAAGTTTAAGCTGAATTTTTAAGCAGCCAAATGTGCTGAAAAATTACACTCTGCTTATATTTGTGTCAAGGAATAACAATTGTGAGTACATTACAAAGTCCCTTAACATGGTATCATCATGGAGAAATGCTGGAGGATTTGGATGTAGAGAAGGGTTGTAGAAACAATTGAAACACTTACTGCTCTAACACATGCAGTTTTTGCATAAATTAGGTTCACATTCAAGTCAACATGGTTTAAGTCAGCCTAACTTTAAACCTAAATGATGCAAAAACTGCATGTGCTTCAGCATTACTCATTCAGTTTTTCCAGGTTTTTGGTAAAATCAGATACCTATAATGACATGCAAACCCTGCCCATAATCAGTTTCATAGAATAACAGGCTAGCAGTAGCAGTGCTCTATACACAATCTAGAACCTAGGTGCCCAACCTGCGACCCTCCTCAGTCCTCCACTTGCGGCCCACCGAAACCTAACTGTTAATGCATAGGAACTCAGACTGCATCACATAACCTCCAAATCAAAATGCTTGAAGTATCATTTACAATAAGTTTTGTTATTTAAAAATGAAAAATAATATCTTCTAGCTCGGTCGGTCTGCTGTCATTTCCACATTAAAACATGCTTATACAAGTCAGTATAGATTGAAAAAGTTATCTGCGCCCGCACTTGTGGCCCTCCACATCACCTCAGTTGCCAACCCCTGATCTAGAATATTATTTACTAAATGACTTTCTGAGTGTAAAAGGTGTTATAGAGTAAATTTTAGTTTGCAATATGGTTTGAATTCAGTGCACTGCCCATGCTCTTACTCTGTTGGGTGGCTTTTTCCATAAAATCTGTGCTCCAGCAGGAAGCAAAGGGCTTTCATCTTCTCCGCATATGTTATCCATGTCCCTTGAGTCATCCAAGCTGGATTGGCTGTTCCTTCGCCTCCAATCATCAAGAAAACGGGGCCGTCACCACTTGTGAAGGAGTCATTGACATAATATCTCTAAGGACAAAAATTGTAACAAGTAGATGTAGCGTTTCACACAAGAGAAATATAGACTGAATGTAACCATAATATCAATTAATTAAAAATCTGTTTTCAGAAAGAAAGTAAAGGATAAGACAAATCAAATAGGAAGTGACAAAAGCTGCTTCTCTTGTCAATAAACTGTACAAAACGATTCCTCCGAATGTGGAAAGTGAATGCTATAGAGTTTAGCGCAAAGAACACTATACGGACTTAGATTTCATATTTTCAAGACCCCACATTCTTAATGCTAGCTTCACACGGACTTGTCCAGAGCCATATTTTACATTGGCTGCAGGAGTTTTTGCCCATGGTTTCACATTTGCGCAAAGCCTCAAAAATGCCTACACAAATGCATAAAGGTACTTTATACTTGCAAAATAAAAAATTCCCCCCCCCCCCTTAATGCAGAACCTCTTTGAACATGCATGTGTCACAGGGGAGTGTAGTAAATGAATTGAAACGAAAAAAATAAAATGGTGTGGGATCTTCCCTATTTCACAACATGACAGAGTTGGTTGGCCTGGTAAAGGAGAGCTACGAATGAGCGTGGCTCCCTCCAAGTAATAATAGGCATAGCAGTGTACACTGCCCTCTCCCAAACAAACCAGGCCTGATGCTGTACCTCAATAATGGGGAGAGCCCGTTGAGGATCCGAGTGAAACCTTTAAGAAGGGGCCCCCAGTTCGCCACCACTGAAGTAAAAAAAGTTTAAAATTCCTTTTGGTTCCCCAGCGCTCACTACACATCTAAGAATGCTGGGTGTTCCCCAAATGTGACTTGGGAAACCCAACATTCTTCTTTGAGAATGGAAGCTCAGTCAATCGTGGAGGGAGCATCACCACTGTCAGGAGTGTGTGGAATTGAATATTATTAAAGGCATTTAAAACTCTGTATTGGCGTTTTTATTTCTAGGCCATTTACTCAAACCCCTAAGGAATAGGTTAGAGGTCCCCAGGGATATCTGTACTCATCCCAAAGGGTGGGTGGTTAGGATCTGGGGATCCTTAATAAGCCTGAACACACCAGAATACAGGTTGCAGGGATGAGGCTGAAAAAAATTGTTCCCATCTGTGAGGATGAGGCCCGCTACTTCAATAACGGGTGCCCGTAAACGGGTTATTCAGGTAGAAGCGACACCCCTGACTGAATATGTGAACAAGTCATCTGAAAAGAGTTCTAAAATATGTGTCAAGAAGGAACACATTGGGATGTGATTGTTAAACAGACTTAAAGCGGACCTACCACGTTGTAGGCCACTTCGCACTATCGGCATCAGGCTGCCAATAGATAGGGCAATTACTGTCCAAAATGAAAAAAAAAATAGATCTTAAAGCAAGAAAGACGAGTTTTTCCGAGGTTGCGCCACGGTTGCTTGTCATAGCTGAAAGGGCTGCCGGGAAAACATCAGGTGTGTGTGGAGTCCCATAATGCACTGCTCTGCCTCTTCTCTGTGATTGATGTCACTATCACAGCATTCACTGTGCAGCTCCTGTGTGCTGTCAACGCCACCCCGCCACCCCACCCCCCCCCCCCCCTTCTCCCAGACATTAAAGTGTCATCTCGTGAGTGATTGTGGAGGAAGTGTAGAGGAGACATTGCTGGGACTGGCACAGAGAGTATAAGTATTTATAATATTATGATATTACTATATACACACAGCAACCCAGTCATGTCTGTCCTCATCCTCCATATACCATGATCGGATGAATGAGAACCTTCCCAGACTGAAAGTGTCATCTGTGAGGTGATTGTGGGGGAAGTGTAGAGGAGACATTGCTGGGACTGGCCCGCAGAGGAGGTAATAATATATTTTATATAACACCCAGTAACCCAGTCATGGTCTGTCCTCTCCTCCATATACCATGATCTGGATGAATGGAACCTTCCCAGACATGAAAGTGTCATCTGTGAGGTGATTGTGGGGAAGTGTAGAGGAGACATTGCTGGGACTGGCAGCAGAGGAGGTATAAGATATTTTATAACCTCAACCTAATCCTCATCCTCAGCCAACATGGTGCCACCCAAATCCATGTCACCCCCCATATCACTTGCACACTGAACCCCTTCAACCACCACTTCAGTCTCATCTCCTGTCTCCTACAGCTGGTCCTCCTTCAGCTTCACTCCTGTCTCCTAATGCAAACTGCAGCACATAGATCTCTGAACGACCGGAACTGTTCCTCCCATACCAAACCTTTGGGATTGGTAAATATGTCTGCAGGGGAGGGGCACATTAGTAATGTTCAAACGAATGGGCGTAAGTAGCTTCAGGCGCCAGTACTTAAGATGGTGCCTTAGGGATATGAGGAAGTGAAGATGTAAGTACCTTTTTTTTTTATCTGTGTAGCAGTTTTCACAGATGTATACTGCTGACAGGTGTGTATATGTCCGTGTAATGTATGTGGGGGATTTTTTTTTTGAGTTTACAACCGCTTTACGCTCAGCACACACCTTTCAAACTTTACATACAACTTCCTTAGATCTACCAACAACTGTATACTGCACAGGTCTCACTGATTGTATAGTTTAGGGTCTCATATTTGGCATATTTTGGTAAAACTACAATTCATTACAGAGAGATTTTAGGGTGAATAGCTGACTGCGCAAACAGAATTTTGCAGCCAGACTAAAGCCCGCCATACATGCTTCAATTTGCAGCCGATTTCGCCACTGATCGATCGCCATGAGCTTGCTTGCAGGAGGCTAAAACAAAGTGCATTTATCAGATATGCCCCCATCATCTAACCTAAACTTCATACCCACCAAGGTGGCCATACACCCATTGACCCGATGGTACTATGAAACATGCACACATGGCTAAAGCCCCCCATACACATTAAAATCGATCCATACAGTTTCCATTAGAGCTACCAACAACTGTGTAGTATAGTGGCCTCCCAGATAGAATACATAGTGATTGGAAGGTATATATCACTGCTATGTAGTGCCGGGTCCTCCCTGATAGAATACATAGTGATTGGAAGGATTAGAAAGCTCCTCATATTACATGGTTTTGGTAGAACAAAATTTGATTGTACAGAAATTGTATGGCAAGATTGTAAGGTGTATGGGGGGCTTTAGGAAAGGAAATCACACTGAGTGATGGTGCAAACGATAAATGTTAAGCTGGTCATATACCTTAAGATCTCTCCATCAGATATCCTTTAGATCTACCAACAAGTATGTAGTATAGGGTCCTCTGCAAAGTAGACCTGATGGTTTAAAAAATCCCTCATATTACATGGTTTTGGAAAAACAAAAGAGAACTAAAGGAAATCTGACAGAGAAATCTAAAAGTGTATGGGGGCCCAAAGATTGACAGACGATATTCAATATCACATAAGCCAATCTAGACCAAGATCAATTGAGCAAACATTAATGTATGCATCTTTACACCGCTCACGTCCTGCACTACATTCTATCACTGTCCTGACTGCACCTGTACGCGTCCAACACGCAGACGATTAACAATTGGCGCCCCATGCACAGCTTTCTGGACGAATGCATCTACGGAGGGCAGGGTGGGTTTGTTAAGGTCAGAGTAAAGAGACATACAGGAAAAGTTTGTTTGTGAAGTTATCCTTTAGTAGATTTCCAGGAAATTATCTGGAATATTAAAGCCAGGCGCAGGCAACAACGCCTGCTAACCAAACACATCGTCTCGTCTACGTACTAATCCTGATTAACTTGCCTGTTTCCAAACTCTGGGATCAGCTCCATTGAAATGATCCAATCTCTGCTCAAACCAGCGATCTTCCACCGTCACTGGGATTTCAGAGGGTCTTCTGCTATATCTTCCATGAGAGAAAGCATTACACTGCAGAGCCCCCAGACACAGCAGGACAACCAGCCGTATGCAAGCCATTGTCCACAGCAGTGTGCTCCTGGTGGTCACATGACCTTTAATCAGCTGACTCCCCTTCCGTCAGCTCCATTTCAGTTCTCGCAGCAGCTGAGGATGACTTTGTAGTAGGTGAACGTTCACAGAAAGCTTCCCTATTTCTGGAAATGCTAGCTTCCTGGTTGTCATGCTCATGTCTTCAAACCTAAAAATTATGTAAATACTTCAAGAATTACATTCAATATTAAAAGAGCAATTTAAAGTTCAGCATAAAAATATACGACACTCACTAAAAATACTTTGTGTGATAGTTGGCACATTCACATTCAAGCTACAACTGCAGTAACCTTTTGTTTTGTGTGATGTCATAAGACAAGCGCTTGTGTGACCACATCGCTGACTTTGCTTTTACACTTAATATTAACTTAGTTGTGGCATATAAATAATAGGTTTATATAAAATAAGTAATACACTTTCATTGAAGAGAAATCCATTTCCATTTTAGAAATGAAGGCTGGCATTGCTCACCTTGTTCGAAAAATTAAATACCAGCCTGTTATGGTCATCCTCTGGCTTCATTCATTTCTGAGATAATGACATTTAAAATAAAAAGTCAAAACTTGGAAACATCCAGATCTGCATACTTCTTCTAGATTAGCAACCCAAGGTATAGAGCAGTGGTGGGCAACTGAGTTGATGTGGAGGGCCACAAGTGCGGCCCTCGGCATCACTAAAGGGCCACACATAACATTTTCAATCTATACTGACTTGTATAAGCATTTTATTATTGGGTTGCTGATTGGCTTTCATGTGCTCAGCCAGAGCGAGTACCTCTCCTCCTCTTCCCTCCCGAAGAAGATTGTGGGCGAGGACAGGTGAGTTCATATGCCCTATGTATTTACAGTTAGGTTTCTGGGGCCGCAAGTGGAAAACCAAGGGGGCCATGAAGGATCGCTCAAAGGGCCACATGCAGCCCCACGGGTCGCAGGTTGGGTACCTGGGGTATAGAGGGACACCTGACAGCACAACAGCCAGGCAACCAGCGATACGTTAATGATCAGAAGGTCCAGATCGGGCAGGGTCCTCTACTCCTCTTGTATCATAACCTGTACCTGTGTGTTATCTTGTGTTGTCTCAACTCGAATGTATTGTACAGCGCTGCGTAATATGTTTGCGCCATATAAATAAATAGTAATATATAATGCAACATCACCTACACAGCTCAGAAAAAGGAAAGGGAACATTGAAATCGTACATCAGATATTTATAAATTCAAGTTGGATCAGTTTTATTGGAAACATTGAAAAGAAATTTAACTGAAAGCATTAACCCCATGAGGGCTGGAGCCACAATTCAAAGTAAATTAACTCAAATCTCAGTATGATTGGATTTCATCACAACTCCCCAGTGCTCCTGGGTATGCTCCTAAGAGTATGTTCCCACATAGGCGATCAGCTGCGGGCTGAGGTCATTTGATTCGCGTGTGGTAATCGCAGCTTGTGCCCACTTCAACTAAGGGCCGCTGTCAGTTGCGGCCCTCAATCTGAAACGCGGGTCAATTGGTTGTCACTTCAACTGCGCCCTTTCACTGTCTATGGGCTCAATCAGGCGGGGAGGGGCAAGATGTCCTGCCCCACCCCCCACTTCCTGGCTGAAATCAATCACCGCAATTCTAATCGCGGGAGCCAGCGGGAGATTGCTGGGTGCTAGCGATCTCCTGCAGCCTTGCGCTGTGATTAGAATATGCGGCTGATCGCTAGTGTGGGAACATACCCAAATATAAGACAGTGGATAGTCCATTGGGGATTTATTCCCAGTCATTGATAAGGGCATCACTGAAATTTAGAGATGGGAATGCGATGCCATTAGTATGCAAATGTTATGCAGGCTTAAACTGAGCCAATCAGGCACAGGGGTTGTATTTGGCTCAGTTTCAGTCTGAATACAATTTCCCCACATTTGCTTGCTAATGTAGTTTTAGCAACTTACGTCACCACTTCCAAAGTAAATGCTGGCACACAAAGGGTGTGCGGCCGATTCTCAGCACGACAAGAATTTGAAGGGTGTGTGTGGGGGGGGGGTTTAGAATGACTATCCATAGCAGACTTCAGATAAATTGTAGGTCTGCTGATCTACTTACTTTTTCTGGGTCAGGTGCCAAGAAATGATAGAAGCTAGGCAAGCAGAAGTTTCAGAAAGAGCTCAGAAATGGTCGCCCACATATTCTCCTAGATGTTTCGTGTAAAGCTGCCCACAAAGTACATGGGAAACGTTCATAGACAGCAATACTGCATGAGAAAAAATCTAACATGTATCTAAGCCAAGGGTAAAGAATTTTTTCCATCCACCAAGCAAGATTGGCAGAGGGAGGGCAGAGGACTGGGCAGCCCCCTGACCCCCTCCTCCTGATCAGTGAAGAGGTGATGTCATGTGCTGTGTGTACTGCTGCTAGTGACATCTACTGGCTCAGTTTGATATTGCATTCATTGAATTCATTGTATTAACCTAATTGATGTGAACACTTTTATATATCATATATTTTTTTCCTGGTTTTCCTGCTTTAAAAACTGGTTGTGTCTTATAGTCCGAAAAATATGATAATTGTGCTCTCCACACTTATGTTTACTAAGGCATACACTCCATTGCATTATTTTATTTAAGCCCAAAGTGACCATTGATTCATTGAACACAATAAGAGACATACAGAATGTGACAAGATTTTAATTAATACTATAACATGTCAGTTTTATTCCATTAACACGCGTAATCACTAATCCTTTTAACCAAAATGTTCAGATGTCAATATCCCTCTTGTGCTAATGGATTCTGATCCTGCAGCGTACGGGGGATAATGCCGCCAGCTGATATCAAATAAAAAATTCCTCTCCAAGCTGCTGGCTATTGCTATGGCATCCATGAGGTCTCCCCGAGTGAAGCATCCTGCTGCCCATGTGAACTGCTTTGTTCTGCTTGACAGCCGCCGGGAATTTGGAGTCCCCTTCTGTTGAGACGACATGTTTGGGATCTTTGAAACCTGCAGGAAAGCACTGATTGTTTTCACAATCTGGAAAGTTCTGTGGATCCCTGGGCAGTCTGTAAACAGAAAATGGCTGATGTCTCACATTCTTAACTCTGTGTCCAGTATCCACATTGGTCTCCATCTCATCTGGTTGTAGATTGGGTTTATAGCATCTGTTGTTAATGCAACACGTTTCTCTTTGTGTGAGTGATGTGGATGATGTTTGAAAAGATTTAAAGTTCATCACTTCTGGGAGTTCAGTTTGCTTCCCTTCCGGCGTGACTTTGGCTGGTTTAACCAATGATAATAACTGGGCAGTAAAAGGGTTTGTTTGGGGTGGCAAAGCAAGCTGTCCATCACTTGGTGGCATCAGGCTGCTATTAGAGACCTGTTTACAAAAAAGGGTGTGAAATACTGTTCAGCAATCACATTCTATAACACAGTATTTTTGACTACACCAGTGGTTCCCAAACTTTCCTTGCAGGGCCCCCCTTTTCTATTTAGGAACATTATCGAGCCCCCCCCCCCCCCCCATTCAAACACAGGTTAAGAATGAGGGCCAGTGCCCCCCTGGATTACACTAAAGGAAACCTAAAGGTAAAAAGGAAAAGGAAACCCAGGGTAAAAATCCAAACAGAACAGACATTGCACCAATTTGCTCAGCAAGTCCCACACGTGGTGGGATTGATGGCAAAGGGATTTTAAGGCAAACAAAGGGGTACTTGCGCGTGGTAGTCAGTAGTAGTAATACCCAGGGTGTCATAGCAGATCTCCTGAAACAAATTGTAGGATGCTTGGATAAGGCAACATTCACATGTGAGCAAGTATTGACAAATGCACCCCATGTTAACATTTTGAGCCTGTTCGTAGGGGCCTTGCTCAGATTACCTGATGTGACGTCACTGTCATCACTTCCGATTTTTCACTAGAAGACCAGGTTCTCTACCTCTCTAGTAAAAAGATTTTTCATCAGTGGGATCTTGCTGCCCCTGATCCTGCTGGTGGAAGAATAGTGAGCTCTTTCTCGCCGGCGAACGGGGCGGGTCGAACACCTGTACTGTTCGCTGGCTAGAAGGAATGCAAACATCGATGTTTGCAGGATTATTCTCTGCCTTGCGGACAATTCGGCCATTACTACTCCCTAGCGGTGGAATCCAGTTAGTCCGGAGTTTGGGTTTGCCTTGACCACTACTGGAATTGGGATCACTATATCCCGCTATATCCTTGGAAAGCTGCAGCGATTCTCTACACAGCCACAGCATTTCTGGGGTTCCTGGACCACTGACAATGACGCCAGCCATGTGGACAGTGGTGTGAGGCTAATTCAAGCAGAGTATTCTGCTGTGATCGCCCATACCACACTGTAAGGTTGGGTTTCTAGCACGGCCAGGCCCCAACAACACACAGCTCCACAATCATTTACTCCATACTCCATACTTCATTACAATGTTTTTCAATTTTTAAGCTGCCCTAAATACTGAAAACTATCATGTCTATGGAGCTGCCCCAAAAGTAGAGATGGTTCAAAGTCAAGTCAAAATTCAAAGTCAAAGCCAAAAACTACAAGTGCTAGAGCAAAACTTTCTGTTTTTCAAATGTTCTCACAACACTTCTCTACATCACCAAGCAATTTTGGTGATAAAAGCATGTTCTGGGGCTTCGCACTCAGCTCACAAAGTAAGCTATTCGAAAAATTCAACCATCTCTATTGACAAGCCATGCTTTTCGTGCAAAACAACTACCATAATACTATGAAGCTGACACTAAAGGCCCCAACACACATAGCGAGTGGGGGCTGACAGACAAGCGACAGACTCCATACTCAGAGTATCGACTGGCACCCTTTGTGTGCCAACCATTAGTTTGAACGGGGACGCCGTTACCCATTCAAGCTAATAGCATCAGCAAAAGATGTACAGACATGTCCAACTTTAGATCTTGATTACTCACTATAAGACCACTGACTAAAGCAGGAAACAGACAGCCCAATATAGCCGTTCGAGGTTCCCGGCAGCAGCGGTGCTGACCGATATAGAAATTAGGAGCAGGATGCGCAGCACTGCTGTGTCTCCAGATTAGCAGATGCTGGAGACACAGTTGACCATGGTTTATGGTCATGTTTTCAAGCGGGATTGATTGGTCCTGCTCGAAAACAGGGATGGCCACATATGATATGGACCAGATAGATGGCCGTGAGCGCGCACGACACTCGAAGTCTCTGGCCCATATCTATACGTGTGCTCCCTGCTTTACTCAGCACCAAAACAGATAAATACTGCCTTCCTATGAATTCTTGCTTTCAAAAAATTTTCAAGAAGACACATTTTCAGTCAACTAGAAACCTTTTTAAAGCACTACTTACTATATTGTGACATGTGCAGTTAGTAGGATGTTGGGAGTGATGATGGGGAGGATGGGGGATTCATTACATGTAATATAAATATAAATGACATTAAATTACCAAAAGCAAGATTCTGTTGCCATCATAATCTTGAGTTTGCCATCGTGTGTCACTGATTGGCACACAAGGGTAGGGCAATAAAGGGACCAGTTGTCCTATAGCCTGTATAGTAAACTGCAGTGCACAGGCGTCTTTCACTTGTACAGATACCCCGGGGGGCAGCTGCTTCAGGGAGAGCTGTATGGACGTATGCTTAGTAGTACATAAAACAAAGTAGCAGAATCCATACTTCTGGCTGGATGCCTCCACGCCCAAAATAGTTTCATAAAGCCGCACGGCATCCTCATAGTTGTCACAGCTACAATACAGGGTCACTCTCAGGATTTCTGTGCCATAGTGTACCCTTCTTATTCCCCAAACTGGCGTTTGCATATCAAGACAATAAAAGTCATCCCCATTTTGACTGAAAGAGCAGGACTGTCCTAGGTTAAGCTCTGTATTGACATGATCCCATGGGGGTAGCTGGAAGAAGCTTTGCAGAAGAGAGATCCTTTCTTCACTCAGGTCTTCTCGGAGGAAGAGTGTCACTGAGATCCCCGGAAATTCAAACCTCCTCTTCCCACTCTCATATCTCGTCACTGGGGCGCCTTGTTCTGAGACCAGGAAGAGAGGAGTATCTACATGAAGGCCTTGCAGTATTCGGTCAATTGCTTGGTGGAATGTTGCAATATCATCTTTACTGACGAGCAAATGAATGGTGACAGGCAAACCAGAGACTTGGGCCTCCATCTAAAAGAAGCTTAAAAAACAAGACAAATTATCATAACATATCGACATATTTTACAAATAATATTGCACTGGTACAATTAAATTTTATGTTCACTGCTGCATATGAATGGTACTCAGCTACGCATGAGGAATAAAAAAAAATGCTATACGTAGCTGCAGTATTGTTACTATGTGTGAGGGGAGAGATCTGCTGAACTCAGAATACCCCTCTGCCCCCCCCCCCCCAAGTGTTCACTGGGGGCATTTTGTGGTTAAATATGGTATTGTGTTTTGGTTTTTAGATTAAAATGAGATTAAAGCTCGAACACTTCAAATAGATGCAGAATCAACTTACCTTTAACATGTATACACTACTGTAAAAGAAAGTGTTTTAGATTTGCAAAATTCTTTTAGTTTTTATTGTTAAATGTATAACATTTATGTCAATTCAATAACCGCAGGGAAACATTAATATAACTATAAGAGGTTGCAGTTAGGGGTGAAAAACTGGGAAGGTAGGTACTCTTAGTTTAAAATACCAATTAAAAAAAGGTTGGACTTCGAAGGGTGTTGAAGATCTGGGGGTTGAAAGTCCAAAATCTCTGACAAGAAAAAAGCACTGTTTGACAGCTGGAATGTGACTATGAAAGGTTAACATATGGACTGCAGGTAGTCTCAGGGTTTAGTCACTAACCCCAAAAATATCAGGTTGCACTACTGAGGTATGAGATCTGGGGGTTCAAACTGTGAGAGTTACATATGACCTAAAGCCAGCTGGTGACCTGTGGATGGAGACAGCTAATCAGAGGCTCAATCAGGAACAGGGAGGTCTATCTGCAGCAGAATCTACCATGCAGGAGGCTGACGCAGAGGACAGTGAGGGAGGCAGTGAGGAAGATGCCACTTATTAATACCACGCTCTATATGGGGAGTACCACACACCATCTCCTGGTGCTAATTTGAGGAGCTTACTTAATAAGTGCATGTGCAAAATGTGCACCCCTGCTTATGTCTATTGATGTTTATCTAAACATATATAATAAACTGTGTATGAAAACCTAAATATATATATTATTCGAAGAGAAATCTCCGCAACTGAAGGCAACAAAATCTTTTTCCGCACAGCAATGCAGGGAGATAGGCTGCAGGTGGAATATGAAAACATAGAAAAATGTAGAACATAACACTATTCATTAGTTGTATTACTTTGGGTCATGTTGAAAAATATTTTACACGTATATCTCAAAATGAATTGATGAAAGTATATATTCTGTTTAGGATAATTTACTTCTAATGCATTACACTGCCTGTCACTATATAAATGTTATGCTTCATAAAAAATAAAATGATACTATGATACAATGATTACATCATGTTGTGTTGGCCATTTAATTTAGACTGGAAATACTCCCGATAAACTTCACAAGAGCAGGAAAGGTGCTGCTTCCTTTCATTGTGATTTCACTCTCTGTAAATATTTGTAGACTAAACTGTCTGACATATAGAGCTGCTATATAGAGTGCTTTAATAAGAGGGCGATATTGCCTTATAACTCATAGGAGACGTGGTCACCACTATAGTCTTGGAACTGCCATTTAATTACTGAAGACACAATTGTTCTTTGTATTACTTTATCAAATAGGTTTTAAAGACCTACAGACATTTAATGCTTAAGCAGGGTACAGACGGCTCGATATTCGAGCTGTCACATGTACCCTGCAGCAGCGTGATGATGTCATCGCGCTGCTGTCAGATATCGGCAGAGCTGGGGAGACGGCTCTGCTCACTCCCCGGCTCAGACAAATGAACCCCTCTTGAAAACAGCTATGGGCACATGTTTTATGGGCCAGATAGATGGCCGTGAGCGCGCACGGCGCTTGAAGCGGCCATCGATCTGGTCCATATCTGTAGGTCTGTACCCTGCTTTAGGGTCCCCATACACCTTTAGATTTCTCTGTCAGATTTCCTTTAGATCTCCTTTTGTTTAACCCTCTGAGCGTTTCGCCCATGGCACGGTTTTTTCATAACTGTGCCACGGGCAATCGTGTCGGAGCACAATATGCTCCGCCACGATATACCTGCTCAGCTGGAGGACGTAAACATAAGTCCGGCGTCACTTACGCTGAAGAAAAGCGACGCCCCTCCAGTTAGACGGAGGTCTATGGCGCTGCCTACCCCCGCCCCCTTCGCGTCACCGGTGACGCGATCAGGGGCGGACCCGGAAGCATCGGCATACATGCTGATGCTCCCGACCGCCGTAAGAAGACGGCGAGACCTAGAGCGCGGCTCTAGTTAACTGGGGCTGAGTTTCATGATGCATGAAACTCAGCCCGAGTTAACTCGGGCAGAACGCTCAGAAGGTTAACCAAAACCATGTAATATGAGGGACTTTTTAAACAATCAAGTCCACCTGTGTTTGATCGCAGAGGACCCGGCACTACATAGTTGTTGGTAGATCTAAAGGATATCTGACAGAGAGATCTAAAGGTGTATGGCCAGCTTAAGGGTCACCTTGCCTCACACCAAATAAACACCTCACTAACCAGTCATGCTAACTTTTTATGTGTGTTGCTTTGAGAAAAAGAAAGTCCCACTGTGCTGTTACTAATCTAAGGAACCAGTTTATGGCGCCATTGGAGGAAAGGAACCAACAGCCTTTCCATCTATCACTGAAGGAGAAGAGGTATGCTGAGAGAGTACCAGTGGGGGGTAGTAAAAGGTTAACAGCATGTGTCCCTAACTGACTGAAGGATGTCCTTAATGGCTTTAAATTCAAGGGGTATAGATTTCTCTAGTAATACTGATATCTGAAACACAATCTTACCCTTACCTCTGTTGAATTAATCCATGTCTGTGTAATTCTTCCTCTCCTTCCATGATTCTGGTACGTCGCTGGTTTTTGCAGATTGATGCCAGTTGATCATTTCCTTAAGACTGATATGCACTCAGATCATCTGGATTGGAAAAAAAAAGAAAAGTAACACATTTGCAGAATTTCTTGTGATGCTGCAGAGTAGACCATGAAGTTGAACAGGGTCACAATAATACTATAAAAAACTATATAAAAAATGGTCTTAAACCATCTCTACTGATTCTTAACTGCTTGAAAAAAATATATAAAATAACCCAGTTCCCATATGTTTGGTGTTACAATGGATCCATGTTAAGCTGGCCATACATGGCTAAATTCTCTGGCAAACGGTGTGTCATCAGATGCAAGGGGGTGATGCAAGAATGGGCGAACTATAGCATATCGATCGTTCAGGGAATCAATGTGCACCACTTCGGGGAATCAATCCCTGGCCAATAATTTGGATACAAACATACAAAGTAATGGTCCTAGAACAGGAAAATGCCTACATGTGGGATCCCTGTTTGATCGATCGCTCAAGGTGGGCTGCATTCCATTCCCAGACGGTTTTGTATGGCGAACGATCGTTCGGTAATTAAATGAAAGGTTGAGCCATGTATGGCTGGCTTAAGACTAGACTTCAAAAGTCTATAGCTGGCCATAGACATCTTGATTTTTCATGTGATTTCAGAGAGATTGATCGCTGCAATAGATTGTTCACAAATCGACGCATGCATAAAGTGAGTGATCAATCCAAATGGATCGTGAATCAAAGGACTTTGTTAGAGACTTACGATCGTGGCCATATCCCACTTCCATAATTTCCGATTGCATTTTTTTTGTGTAGCCGATCTTAAGTTACATCATCGATCGATGGGTGATAAATCAGATTCCAAAAATTATAAGTTATGATATTCCTGAATTTTCTTGCATGTTCAGGGCCACTGTCTCAAAGCCAAACGACAGTTGGCCAACTTGGCCATTCAGGAGACTGATAAGAACAGGCCATGTACATTCCTACAGTTACAGAATTTACCCTTTGTATAAGTCATTTTTTATAGTTTTGATATAACTACAAAGCAATGGAAAGATATATCATGCTCTCCAGTGAAAACTATAAGAAATAGCTGAGTACAGTAATAGAAAATTGTTAGGTGACTGCATCAGTTTAATAACATGGTATGAAAACCAGCTGAGGTCCACATTTATTTTATTCAGGGTCATTAGCTATCATGGCAATTTGTGGCATTCAGTGGTTTTCATAGATTTTATGGGTTTGGATCATCAGAAAGTGTTTTATGTTTCAGGCAGATTTTCCATAACTTTGTTTATAATATACCGTATATACTCGAATATAAGCCGAGATTTTCAGCACCTGAAATTAGCTCAAAAAATTAAATTCGGCTTATGTTCGGGTAAAAATGAAAATCGTTGCATTTTGTAAGTGAACTGAGTAAATTGCAAAGCCCCCGAACATGCTACAACAATGCTATCAACACCAAATTTGCTGGAGATGTAGAGAAGAGTTGTGGGAACATTTGAAAAATGTTCTAGCATATGTAGTTTTTGCATAAATTAGGTTCAAAGTCAAGTAAAATTTAAACTTAATTTGTACAAAAACTTGATATGCTAGAACAATACTTTTTTTTTTACAATGTTCCCACATCCCTTCTCTACATCTCCAGCACTTATATGATACAATGTTCAGGGGCTTTGTAATTAACCTACCAATGTGCTGAATGAAATAATTGCACCTCAAAACAAAAGTACATTTGCTGTGTGTTTCTGTGTCTTAGTTGCTGCATTTCCCTCTCTAGGCTTATACTCGAGTCATTCAGATTTTCCAGATTTTTTTTCTAAAAATTGGGTACCTCGGCTTATATGCGGGTCGGCTTCCACTCGAGTATATATGGTAGCATATTTAGGATATATAATGTCATAGGCAGAGAATGCGGAAAGTACTGCGGAACATTCCCAGTTTACCAGACTTTGCATTATGTGATGGTCTCCTCCAGAGGTCACTTTGTCATTATTTATTCCCCGTAAACATTCATGCTGATGTTTATCAGCATATGCTATGACATGCAAATTGCACTTAGGATTGCCGCAGAGTGTCATAGTAGCAACAGGTATTCCATCTCTATTGAGGGTTACATCCAGATAACATGCCTGCCTCCACCAATAATTATCATGTCTAATGATATAAGAATAAAGCACAACTGATGACTGACCTGCTGGCTCTGATGGGTTAATGTGTTCATTCTCCTCCACTATGCAGACCTTCCGTCTTCCAAAGTCTACGCTGGAAAAGGAACAGTCCCAGCCTTTCCTCTTCTGTTCCTATTCTGGGATAAAGACCACCCTTCTGCATCATCAAGCCAGCCTCAACATCTATTGTCACATTCATTTATTACACAAACCACCACCGTCTTCTCCCCCTTGCTGAGCTGCACTATAAAAGGACATTTCATGGCAATTTACAAGCAAAACTAATAATTAGCACCAACGAAAACGTACACATTCCAGCAGAAAATGGCTTTGTTTGCCACATCATTCACATTGTTTATTATTGTTGTTTATTTAGATAGCAGCAACATATTAAGTAGCGCTGTACAATAAATAAGAGATTCCACACAAGATGACACACAGGTACAGGTTATGACACAGGAGGAGTAGAGGACCCTGCCCGATTGGGCTTACAATCTAAAAAGTGGGGGAGCAGAGTATACAATAGGTGGGGGGATAGGACTGGCATGGTGGTGATGTAAGGAATGAGAAGATGAGTAGGTGAGACTGAAGAGGTGGGGCTTCAGGGAGTGCCAAAGGTAGGAGCAAGTCTAATGGCGAGGTAGAGAGTTCCGGAGAGTAGGAGCGGACATAGAGAAGTCTTGAAGCCGGGCATGAGATGATGGGGGGTATTATAGGGATAGGGGAGTATTTGTGTACCAGGTTGGAAATGTAAGTGGGACAGGAGGTGTGAAGTGATTTAAAAGCAAGACACAGAACTTTTTAATGTAATTTTCTGGACAACTGGAAGCCAGTGTAGAGATTTGTAGAGAGGAGCAGCAGATGAGGTGCGGTTAAAGGAGTAAATGAGTCTAGCAGCAGCATTCATGATGGACTGGAGAGGTGATAGTCTAGATAGAGGAAGTCCAGAGAGGATGATGTTGCAGTAGTCAAGGCGAGAAATAATGAGAGTGTGTACCAGGACTTTGGTGGTCTCTGGAGATAGGAAGGGGCGGATCTTGGAGATGTTGTGGGGATGGAAGTGGCAGGATCTAGCAATGTTCTGTATGTGGGGAGTAAAGCAGAGTGCAGAATTGAAGCTGACAACCAAGGCAGCGAGCTTGTAGAATAGGGGAGATAACAGTGTTATTTACTGTCAGTGAGATGTTGGGTGGAGGCTTAGAAGGTGATGGGGGAAAGATGATGAGTTCTGTTTTGCTCAGGTTGAGTTTAAGGAATCACACTTTCATTTCATTCAAAGTGAAGTAAATGAATATAAAAAAATTACACTCTGTGACAATCAATGTCCCCTTCTGATCACTCTCTGCCATTCATTGTCCCCTTCACTGACTCACTTTTTTGGGATTCTACCGGTATGGCCGGGTAACAGACCCCATTACGGCAGGGATCAGCAGCTTGCTTGTCCTTCCTGGCGCAGGCATTTGTAGTCACTTCCTGCTCCGCTCTGCACTGCAGCCAGCCCTGACAGAGTCACACGGAGGCACAGAGTTACCCATTCCACTGTTGAATGGGAGATTCGGGCAGGGGCAGGTATGGGAATGGCTTATCATAGGGGAAACAGGGTATGTATTGATACAAATAAAGGTTATTTTAAGAACTTTCTAAATCTCTGACCTGGCTTCTTTATGTTATGTAAAGCTCAGAGAATAACACACATTTGAGAAATTAGAAGAAATAATAAATAAGGCCTGTCATTAAAGGCTTTTATTCACTACACTTAAACCGGATGTATACTCAAAATCTAAAATATATAAAATTACAGTTTGACTTACCTCTCAGCTGGTATGATAGCACTTCCCAATCCTGAAAGAATATACCTTCCTGCTGTTCCCTGTTATTTTCCAGGCTTCAGTGGGTTAAGACAGTGTGCAATATCACACATGGCCACTGGGGGGGGTTCTATGGGAAAATTTGTCTCATTTGTTTTTATGCAGAGCTGAGATAAGAGATTTACCCGTCTATCTTTGCTGTGAGTTCGAGGGGGGGGGGGGGTTCCGGCACAAGCCAGGGAGAGAGCATGGGCTGCGGCAAGTTTTCTTTAATGACTCCTTTTTTTGTTTTCTGTTTCATGCCTTACTTCCTATCATTGGTGTTTCTAATGCCATTATTGTAATAATGCATTTATTGTGGTAGGTTTGCTTTAAGATGGCTGTACCTACATTCTAATAAACTCAAACGTATACAGTTCATTATGAAATTATTTGTAGCTACACAAATATTTTTTACAAAAAGAAATCTCCAGTCATCTGAAATATCCTGTGAGTTTTAGTTCCAAAATTGACAAGGTCACGGAACGTATATATGTGACAGAATACACAAAGTACACATTCTGTCCTTGTAGAGGTGTAACAGATCTGTATTGGTGTACAGGTTACAGAATGTCAGTATTGTCTCTACTGTACCTTTGTGCCACCGATATCACCGAAAAATCAGCCATGGGACAAGGTTTCTTCTCTTCTTACTCTCCCGGGGACAGAGGTAGCAGTCAGATGTGACACAGAAGTGATACCCGGGCTAGGACGTCACACTGCTTGGCAACGGTTGGTAGCTCTCGTCTTGGATCACTTATACGGCTTTGTTACAGGGAGAAGTTCTACTTTAAGATGGTCTTTAAGCAAGAGCTTTATAAACCTTTAGGGATCAAAGTTTAGGATCCCAGAGAAGGACAATAAAATCACCTCATCTGAAGCTCCATTGGTAAAGGCCCCCATACACCTTACAATTTTTCCATACAATTTCTGTACAATCAAATTTTCTTCTACCAAAACCATGTAATATGAGGACCTTTCTAATCCTTCCAGTCACTGTGTATTCTATCAGGGAGGCCACTATACTACACAGTTGTTGGTAGATCTAATGGAGATTGTATGGATTGATCTTAAGGTGTATGGGGGGCTTAACATGATCAAATTATAAAATCAACAAAACAAAGTACGCTTCATAAAATATTATGTCATTTTAATACAAGGATATATATAAAAAATTTACCGAATTGCAGAAGATTTAAATGGAAAAATCGCCACAATGTCAAATCACGCCTAATATATTTGACCAATGTATTGCAACACAGAAATGGATCTCACATCTATCCGATAATATATGACAGTGGCAGATAAAATCAGTGACCACAATAAACAATGCAAGACTTTGGTTCTGCAAGATCTATACCGATTCCTGATGAATGGTAGTATCTTCTCCTCACAGATTACCTGACGTGATACCGACTTTGGGACAAGACATCCCCATCAGAGGTAACCTGTTTGGTGATATGCATCTTCTGGTTTGGGCAATTTCTGGTTTGGGTGTGAAGGTAAAGCTAGGAACACACAGTTCGATTTAAGGATACAATCAATGTAAATCAATGAAAATTGACATCGATCGTACCAAAATCATGGCCCGGACACATGGTACAATAGATGATATTAGGTCGATGAAGGACATTACATCGATTGAAAAGTGATCGGACTAGTTGGAAAATTATCGTCGAATTGTACCACGATCGAACTACTTTCCTGGAATGTTTATTTTCATCGTACAATTGTATTCGATGAAGTTATAGTTTACTGTTTTTACGGCATCAATGGCATCGACGACTTTAGTCAATAATCAATGTTTTCTACATCCATATTGTACTACGATTGTATGACACTATAGCGCACACGGTACAATCGATAAAATACCAAAATCAAGGTTCTTTATCTAATCTAACATGGATTGTATGCTTAACCTTCTGAGCGTTTGGCCCGAATTAACTCGGGCTGAGTTTCATGCATCAT
>CM070035.1:38967849-38984562 GCA_036250615.1 Ptychadena robeensis
GGAACAGCACAAAGGGTGACTCAGATGAGGGGGCAGCTGCAGCAGGATGACATCATCCCACTGAAGTGGATACCTCATCTTGAGGCAGAATCGCCTTGTGTATGGCTGAAGGTTGAGGAACACAACCAACAGGTGACAGGCCCAAGGAAGCAAAGAAGTGTGGACTGCCGGAATCAGCTGAATTGCATAAATTGATTCATTTTACCGATCAGATCAATCGAGTTACTAAATAGGTGCCTTAAAAGTCCCTTGGAGTGCCTAGGCTCCTCAAACAGGGAAGTGGTTAAGTTCTATGCATTGGCATGGTTCCTTTCACTCCCAACCATAATTTTTTCCACTAGTATATCATTAGGGAACATGTAAATATGACTTACACATTTCATACAGATGCTTCATCCTCAAATCACCTACAAAACACTTGCATATCTAGGACAGTACAGGAGAGGGTGGATCCCTTTCCACTTCAATCTGCTTAGGGATGTAAGAGCAAGTAGATCACCTGTTCTGGGTGCCTCTTGGATTTACATTATCTTTATAACTGAAGACACATATAATACATGCAAAGTGCTACATATTCCTCCGCCAGACCAGAGCAACGAGGGATCGCAAAATCCCCTTCCATTTCCATCCTGTAGAGAAAACAAAGAGCATACTGTAGGCTGGAAATGCATACATCACAAGTACCTACCCTAGAGAGCCACTCGTTTATTCCACAGGATTCCTGAAATGTTACTTCATTACGTGGCGGTCCATTCCCGCATCCCCTCTCTCGCAACATACTTCATTACGTGGCAGTCCATTCCCGCATCCCCTCTCTCGCAACATACTTCATTACGTGGCAGTCCATTCCCGCATCCCCTCTCTTGCAACATACTTCATTACGTGGCGGTCCATTCCCGCATCCCCTCTCTCGCAACATACTTCATTACATGGCGGTCCATTCCCGCATCCCCTCTCTCGCAACATACTTCATTACGTGGCGGTCCATTCCCGCATCCCCTCTCTCGCAACATACTTCATTACGTGGCGGTCCATTCCCGCATCCCCTCTCTCGCAACATTGGTCCTGTAGTTTTTTTCAGAACAGGATCCACTTTTACTGCTTATGTTTCTGGTTCATCCCTAATAGATGATGAAAGCCCTGATTGGTGTTTTCACTGACCAATCCCTGTAAACTACGAACACAAAATTCTACATTCGTTTTTTGGGCAGTTGGCCACCCTGAAAACCATTCATGTGAATGAGGTCTTTAAAAGCCAGCAGCTGAAGGATGCATAGCAAGGGACAGGATTCCTTCAACAACTCGGTCCTCTGAACTTGAAGGGGCCCAGGATTTCTTTGCAGCCTTTCTGATTGGTGTTTAATGTGAGCATATCCCAAAAAAGGGAGGGAAGCATTTTCACCAACTCCAGGGCCCTGGCTAACTGAAACAGAAGCCGTTCATATGGAGCAAATAAAGCTCTGCAGAAAACAAGACAGTTGCAACACAGCATTATATCATTTTCCTACGTGGAAAAGGACAAAGTCAACTACCTCTGAGGAACCTGCCAGGAGACTTGGGACACTGTTAATGAAAGAGTGTGAATCTTAGGGTCGCCATACACGGGTCGATATTTCCATTCGATAGATCTTTTGAAGTCAAACAGGAATCTGTACCACCACTCAATCAATTTTATTTTGCTCACTTGTGGTTAATCGAACCAGGTGGACAAACAATCGACAATCCACTGGGTTTTTTTTTGCGCAATATGATTTATTCGCAAATTAATCAACCAGTCTATGGCTACATTTATAGATTTTCCCTGTGGAAAAAACACCCTGTTCTGAGATCAGCGCAGGACTAAACCAAGAAACACAGGAGTTTTTTTGTATCTGGTTTTTGAAGGTTTTGGCAAAACAATAGCTGGTTATTCTCTGAACAGGACCGTGTCAAATGACCATATTTTTGGGACTATAAGGCGCACCCTGTTAGAGCAGTAAAAACAGAATTTTTTTTTAATGTTCTAGTCAGTTGTAAAAAAAAAACATTTCCCTGCAGTACCCAATTCCAGCCACAACAATGGTGTCACTAGAGAGCACACTTCAGGCAGAGGGGGAGCGGGCGAATCTGCACTCCTCTCTCCTTTCTTGCCAGGTGAGCTGCACGGTGATCGCAGTTACGGGAAGACATACATGGAAGCTGCTGGCTGGCAACTTGCATGTGAGTCTCTCTGAAGTACTGCTTCTATCAGCAGCACTCTGCTGGTAGAAGCAGAACAGATAAGGGATGTGGCTGTTGCTCAGGAGAGCGGGCAGGAAGCCAAGGTGAAAAGGTTCCGATTGGTTACTTGCTTGCAAAAACAGCTAGTATAAGGGATAACGCTGAAGGTCCCCATACACCTTACAATCTTACCATACAATTTCTGTACAATCCACCTTTCTTCTACCAAAACTATGTAACATTCTAACCCTTCCAATCACTATGTATTCTATCAGGGAGGACCACTACACAGTTGTTGGTAGATCTAAAAGAAATTGTATGGAGTGAGCTTTAAGCTAGCCACACACAGCTCAATTAAGTAACAGATTAGAGGAACATTGGGTGCGCTCATGGCTCCCAATGTTCCTCTAATCTGTTTCTTCATCTGAGCCATCCACAGTTCCTTCCATCCAAGGAACTCAAACAGGTTTCCAACATGTTGGAAAACCTTGGTCGAAATCCATTACATTGAATGGGGACTGCCGGTCACCATCCAATGTAATGGACGGACTGAGAGCTGACACAAGCTGTGTGTTCAGCTAGCTGCTCTGCGTGCGTGTAAAGGGGGCGTGGCCAGCACAGACCCAGCTCTGCCATAAGAGAGGGGGGGGGGGTGCAGGCTGGCTGCTTCTCCAGCTGGGGAAAGGAGAGACCTGGGGGACCAGGAAACCGGGTCCCCATCGTACGGTTATTGATGTTCCCATGTGGTGCACATTAATTACGGTACGGACATCACAACGCTGTAATTGATCGCCGGTTAATTGCACGGGAATCTACCCGTGTATGGCCAGTTTTAATAATGGAAATTGAAGATAATTACAAAATCCACTGTTCCCAACCAGTCACACATGATAAAAGGCACTGCTACACAATAATCTTTCCATTTATTCTATTTTGGTTTGAAGGCTCAGTCTTATTGATGCATAAATAAAATTAAAGTTAATATACATTAAATAATACAAATACCCCTTAAGAGAAGGTAAAAAGAAAAGTATAAACTACGCTACAACCATATTAACGGACTAAACCAGAAGAAAAACTGCTTGCCAGGTTATACAAAATGTGCAAATCAAGGCAGTCGCACCAGTGAAGCCCCCTTCCCCGCCCAAAGAATATGCATTGCAGTGTAAACATGGCAAACCTCAAACCCTGTGTATTGCAAGCGCGCAGGCTCTCGTTACTGTAGACATAGAATGGTCTGCGAAGAAAATAAAACAAGGAAAATGATATTTACAATATGCAGACACACTGCCATCTGTGACTGCGGCAGATTTCTGATGAAACGGAAGGAAAAAAACAACGGGCGAGCTTCAATACATGAATGGCTGTAGGGATTCTTTAGCAACAACAAATATGAACTGTAAAAAAGAGGCGCACGTGTGGGGGGAAATTGTTTCGGATGTTACAAATGGAACACTGTCATTGCCATGTTTATACATTAAACTTACAATTAGGAGACACCAAGAAACATTATACGAGATAAGAGTGACGGCTACGGAAGGGCCTCGCTGCAGAGCGGAATACATGGCACGCCCGGAATATCAGTGGCAGCTTTCCTATTCATATTGCATTAAGTTTATGTAGAGTCTCTGGTGTCACTACTATAATCTTAGATCCCGAACATGTCACATTTTGTTGGTTACCCTGAAAATATGTTTTTGGATGGTGGCAGAAAACCCAAATAAACCCAGGAAGAACTCACAAAGGCAACATTTGCCACGTTTCTAATGCCTGGATGTCCCTAAAGCACCACAGCCTGTATGGTGCGACAATACACTTTTCCAATAGGGATAACATGGTACAAAGGACGGCAGGCACTCACCGGGAGAAAGTGAATATACGAATGTTGCCTGAGGGCTTGTTTCCACTAGTGCGGATGGCTGCGGTGCTATCCGCGCAGCTACAGCCGCTCCTGACTGCACCCATAGACAAAGCATTGGCCAGATTCCACATGTGCAGATGCGGTTCTAAACACCCGCCTACCACGTTTTCGCCAACCTCATCCCTGGACAAGGGGCATGCCCAAGGTCCGCATCCTACTGCACAGACATCCGCGTGCATCCGCATGCTGAACAGCTTGGGGTGCGGTCAATAGCGGCACAGATCGCGCCGCAGCCATCCGCACTAGTGGAAACAAGCCCAGTTTAACTCTCCAGAGCAGGGGACGGAAACTAAGCCAAGCCAGATGAGGCACATTTGATGGCTGCATTTGGCTCACTGCCAAACCTTTAACCCCCCTAGTGTTCATGATAAGCCCAGTTCAACCACAGCAGCAGGGTTGCGCGACCGCCTCAATAATAATTTAGCAGGGAGAGGGTGTTACTCTCCCTGCTAATGTCCCACCCTGTACATTATCAGCACAAACGGGGTGGAATATTAGCAGGGAGAGGAACACCCTCTACCTGCTAAATCAGCCGAGAACTAAATCCGACACCAGAAGGGACGTCGGTAACATCAATTCCTGTACTTGAAACGAGGAAGCACCACATTTCAAATACGGAAAGTAATGTCCGCGACGCCACTTCAGGGAGCGGTATGGATCTCACAGAAATACATTTTTCAATATGTGGCGTTTATGGTTCTCTGAGCTAAAAGCCCGACCCCTGCTCCAGAGTATCTACTTTTACAATCCTGTAGATATAACCAATTCCCCAGGGGCACGGAGGTCCATGACACAGACATTTTCTGGGTCAGGTAAGAAATTATTTATGAGCCAAGCAGCAATATTTATAGGCAGCCACAGCTATGGATTCCAGGGACACCGCTTCCTCCAATAAACATTGCTGCAAGAAATGGAAGATGTAGAGCTGGAATGGTGCATCCTTTTGAAAATCACCTAATTTCCTTTCAAAGTTACAGTAAAGCAACTTCAAATGTATCTGTATAATGGATAAGTTAGGGGGGGGGGGGGGGGCTAGTCAGGGGCATTGAACACTGGATGCAGTGGTTAGGAAACCATAAGTGTAACATGTTCATGATGCATTTTATGCGTCTCCCTCTCTTTTTAAGGTGTCTATATCCTAGCCACCAACCCCCCCCCCCAAAAAAAAACTTCACATATATACTCCCTAAACAATTAACAAGCAGCAGTAGCCAAAGACCTGGTGACCAGGTGACTTCCACTGGTCACTTCACTGCCCACCACCATTACTATGTCTATGACCACACTAATGGTCACCCAATAAATGTATTTGTTCCGAACATGTTTAGCCAATAGCACTTAAGAAAGTGATGGATATAATATTACAGAGAGCACAGAGAGAATAAGAGAATCGGTTTTCAAAATCTGTTTACACTCAGGGCCCTTTCACACTATACACGATGTGTGAAACAGTACACACCGCATGTGCCAACATTTCCCATAGAAGCATATGGGGGCCACTCGGTTGCCTTAAAATAATGCGTGCAGCAGTGCATTATGCAGCATGTCTAAGTGTGACAGATAGAACAGCTTTTCTACAATGCACTTACGTATAAGTATAAATAGATCCTCAGTAGTGAAACTATATTTGGTGCTCATTGCCAAAGTCAGCCATCAAATTAACCAATTTTATCAGCAATTACCAAAAAAGACAACAGACCACAACCCAAATCAATATTGCAGGATCTTCCTCTGAATCAATGGAAAATAAACATTTTATATATCTTTATGAAGAACTACAACCTAGGAGAAAATATGCCAATTAAAAATGTATTTTAAGGAACATGGGAAAAAAAAAAAACAACAAAAAGGACATAAACAGACTTACACCAGCACTAACTTCTGGGGGAAGGGAATAAAATCCCCAACATTTTATTAACGTGATTTCAATTTCCTAAATTAGTTTTTTTTTTATTTTCTCTTTTTTTGGTGTTCCCATTCTTTCCATACATTATTGAGAGAAAGAAAACTCTGGGTGTTAACAATTCCACAAAGGAACTGTATAAATGATATCTACAAAGGCCCCCCGAGGGAAATCGGATGTTGAAAATTCTTGTAGGCTTGCTGTGCATGTCTAGAACACGTACTTTTATTTAATAGATGGCGCTTGTAACCGTGTAATGATTTAAAAGAACTTCCCAGTCCATGCGAAGGGGGTATGAAGTCCAAGAGTAATTTAATTTGCAAATCGCACTTTCTATGCTACGTAAGTGTACACTTTGCGATCTTCTGGTGTTCGTGCTAAATATTCTCGTTCAATAAGTCCTTCAATGCGCTTTTTAATGACAACCGGACTTGGAAGGAATCTGGCCTTCAGCTGCTGTGTTACCTAAAAAAAAAAAATCAAACAAAGGGGAGAACATTTTAAATTTGACCAAATACAACATCGATATAAATAATTGTAATTGTATAAGCGTTAAGCACTGTACATGATGCTTTACAACAGGGGTTCTCAAACTTTCGGTTCATGGTACCCGAGAATGTTAGAGGGCCGGACTATATTTACTGGCTCGTGTCCAGTGCACTTGTCGAAATCGTGTTAAAAAAGGTTGCATCTGCAGGGCGTCCCCCATTAAATGTCGCTGTAAGTGCTGTGCGTTGACTCTCTCTCTCAGTGAAGCATCACAGGGGAGCGTGGCAGCAAAGGCAGACAGGCCTGTCAATCGGCTTTCTCCATTGACACGCCACTCCCCAATCGAGTTTCAGAGCCGGCAGCTTCTACTTCAGAGCTGGCAGCTTCGGTCTGCTCTCTGTCGCCGGTACCCACCATGCCCCCCGTGGGCACCCAGCATCGTAATGTGCTGCTGGGCACCCATTGGGGGCATGGTGGGTACCCGCGGGCCAGTAAGAACTCTGTGGAGGGCCGGATCCCTCCACAGAGCCGTAGTTTGAGGACCCCTGCTTTACAAACACTTATAGTTCTTTTAGTAGGACCTTTCACAGGGTCAACAACGTGCACTGAAAAGAAAAGCTCCATATAACAACATTGCAGCACAAAGCATGGCAAGCCAGCAACAATGCTTGATTAGTCTTGATTTGCCTTATTCCTGCTTTTTGTGGTCACGAGTTCAGGTTCAAACTGACATAGACAAGTTTCAGAGAACGCAGACAGTGCAAAAAACTGTTACCTCTGCTACTAATACGTTGTGCTGCATCTTCTTTCTAGATTTCATAATCCGAACTATAGCAGCTTCTATCTCGTGTTTTCTGTCGTCGTCAACTTTCTTCTGAGTCTCCTTCCTTTCTGGGTCTGATTCACCTTGTTTGGCAGCAACTGCAAAAAGTACAAATACCACAGCCTCAGTTATAGGGCAACATAGCAAATGAGACTGTTGTAGCCATAGTAATATCATGTCATATATAGGTCCCTATCGAATAAGAATAAAGTATACTTCTTGATTCTTTCCTTGTATTTTTATATCCAAAAACATCACAAGAATAATGTAAAGCAAATAAAACAAAGTTATATTGAGGTCTCTATCAGAAAACAACTGAAATTATGAAGGTGAAGCATTAAGCTGATGCAGTTCACTATCTCACCACTAGAGGGGAGAACTGCTGAAGGAGCCCAAAACAAATGTGCCCTGTGCCTGGATTATTATTATTATTATTATTATCATTTATTTATATAGTCGCCAAATTTACCAGCGCTGGACAATACATTAGAGGGAGATACACACACCACCCAATACACACAGGTACGGTAAACACAGGAGGAATAGAGGACCCTGCCCGGTTGGGCTTACAGTCTAATAGGTTGGGGAACAGAGTATACAATGGGGGGGATGGGACTGGCATGGTGGTGATGTTTAGGAATGAGAGGATGGATAGGCCAGACTGGAAGAGGTGGGTGGTTTTTAGGACTTTTTTAAAGTGCCAAAAGTAGGAGCAAGTCTAATGGGACGGGGAGGAGAGTTCCAGAGAGAGTAGGAGCGGCCCCTGCCCTAGAGTAGTCTGAAGCCTTGCATGTGATGAGGTATGAGTGGGGATGTCATTAGTAGGTCACTGGAGGAGCCGGAGGGGGTCGGGTTAGGGGTGTATTTTGTGACCAGGTTTGGAGAGTAAGGAGGACAAGGAGGTGTGGAGTGATTTAAAAGCAAGGCACAGGACTTTAAATTTGATTCTCTGGAAACTGGAAGCCAGTGACGAGATTTGCAGAGAGAGCAGACAGGATGAGGAGCGGTTAGAGGAGTAGATGAGTCTAGCAGCGCCATTCATGATGGATGAAGAGGTGTGAAAAGTCTAGAGAGAGGAGAGACCAGGAGGGATGATGTTACAGTAGTCCAGACGAGCGATGATTGAGAGCGTGTTGTGTACCAGGAGTTTGGTGTGTCTCTGGTGAGAGAAAGCGGGCGGTATTTGGAGATGTTTGCGAGATGAAAGGGCAGGATCTAGCGATGTGTGCTGAATTGGGAGTAAAGGAGAGCGCAGAGTCGAAGGTGACACCAAGGCAGCGAGCTTGTGGAATGGGGAGATGATGGTGTGATTTACTGTAAGTGAGATTGTTGGGGGAGGGCTGGAAGGTGATGGGGAATGGGGGAAAGATGATGAGTTCTGTTTTGCTAAGGTTGAGTTTAAGGAATCGTCAGCCATCCATGAAGAGATGGCCGATAGGCCACTGAGGAGTTGTCCAGGAACAGGGGAGGTGAAGGCCGGGGGTGGATAGGTAGATTGGGGTGTCATCAGCATATAGATGGTATTGCAGACCAAAGGAGGAGATGGATGTTGCCAAGGGAGGAGGGGATAGAGGGAGGAAAGAACTGGGCCAAGGACTGAACCTTGTGGGACGCCAACAGGGAGGGGGGGTGTGAGAAGAAGAGGAGCCATTGAAGGAGGTTTGGAAAGAGCGGTCAGTCAGGTAGGAGGAGAACCAGGAAAGAGCAGAGTCACGAATACCGATAGAGCTAAGGTCTGTAGAAGAAGAGGGTGGGTCAACAGTGTCAAAAGCCAGAGGAGAGAATCCAGGCAGAAGAAGGAGGGAATAGTTGCCTTGGGCTGGCGTGAGTAGGTCGTTGGCAACTTTAGTGATGGCTGTTTCATGGAATGAGAAGGTCGGAATGCCGGATTGGAGGGGGTCAAGGAGGGAATTACTTTACAGTCAGATAGTCCGTTTGAGTCTTTTGAAAGAGGCGTCGAGTAGTTTTGAAGCAAAAGGAGAAGAAGAGAGATCGGGTCGGTATCGGGGTAGTTGGAGGGAAGAGAGGGATCAAGCGATGGTTTCTTTAGTATGGGGAGATCTGTGGCATGTTTGAAAGATGATGGGGAAGATACCGCGGAAAGGGAGGAGAGGGTTGATAGTTCCCAGTCAGTGCTGGGCGCAGGGTGGGTTAGAATGGGTCTTAAAGCAGATCAGGGCGGTATAGGGTCACAGTGGGCAGGTGGTGGCTAGGACGAAGAGCCGAAGCAGAGAGGTGACTTCCGACCAGACTGACGGGGCAAGTGAGGTGAGGGAAGAGTTACACGTAGGATTGACAATTGGAGGATGGGGTGGAGGAGAAGGTGACACGAAGATGGGATGGCAGGAATGGGCGGTGAGGGAAGAGTTGCATGAGGCATGGGGGGTGGGAGGAGTGGAGTGGTGAGGGAAAGATTTGCCGGAGGATGGGATTGGCGGAGGGGGGGGATGTGGTGGCAGACATACTCGATTCAATGGACCTTGCAATTTTGGCCTTGAAAGTATGTGGGCCAGTCCTTGGGACAGAGGAGGTGCAGTGGGAGGAGGAGGTGTAGGATTGAGGAGAGAAGTTGAAGGAGAGAGGCAGTGAGGGTTGGAGCTTGGAGGATATGGGGGAAGAGAACGTAGTCTGTTGGCAGCAGTTAAGCAGTAAGCTCAGCATTTGAATTGGCTTGAGTTTGGTCTTGTAAGAGGAGAAAGTCAGTTGACCTGACCAGACTTTCCTCCATTGCGCGCCTCCACCTGCGAAACATCTCGTGGGGGAGCGCGTGTGCTTCACCGTGCCAGGGAGGCGGGTTGGTGGGGCGGGGAGAGACGGAGGGTGGCAGGGGCCAAGTATTTAGGGGACGATTGAAGTGGTGACGATTATAGTGGAGAGGCAGCTGGTCAGGGGCTTGTGAGATTAGTGATTAGTGGAAAGCCAAGTGCAAGATAAAGAGTCAGAGGACTGCAGAGTGGTCCAGGTGTCGGAGGTCTCTGTGCCAACGTTCATGGTTTGGGGATGGTGCTGGGTGTGTGACAAAGGGCAGGAAGTGTTTATGTCGAGGTAAGGAGATGGGGTCAGAGAGAGGGAAAGCACGAGATGTCCAGGGGGGTGAGGGCCAGACTTGGAGAAGACCAGGTTCAAGGGGGTGTCCAGCGAGGTGCTGCTGGGGGTGTGGATGGTGTGGGGTAAGGCCAAGGGGTCATGTTAAAGAGAGGAGTTGCAGATGGGGGGTGGCTGGGTCCAGCCATGGCTAGATGAAGGCACCAAGGATAAGCAAGGGGTAATCAGGGCAACGAGGTGTGGGAGCCAAGAGGTAAAGTGTCAAGAATTGGGATGTAGGGCCAGGGGGGGTGGCGATGAGAGACGGCACGAGCGGGGCAGGGATGAAACACCGAGGTTGTGTGGCCTCAAAAGGAAGAGAAAGCGAGTGAGGGAGGTGGTGTTAGTACAGTGTCAGGTGCAGCGACGGAGACCCCTACAAGGGCCACCACCTGGCCTGTCGTCCGTCTGGAGTGCTGAGTGAAGTGCGCCTCCATAGGAAATATTTATAGCAGCAGCAGAGACAGAGCAGAGGAGGAGAGCCAGGTTTCAGGAGCACAGCCAGGAGGGTGAGAGACTTAGAAGGAAGAGATTTGTGAATGGAAGACAGTTGTTACAACAGATCTGGCGTTCCAGAGTCCACATGAGAGAGGGGGTGAGCTTCTATGGGAAGGGCGGATAGGGAATACATTGTCCTTGTAAAACTTGATCACACTTCTCTTATGGTAAACAACTACTACATTAGATGTACAGATCAATGATATAGAAGTTGATATACAATTGTGCCTTTAAGACAATAAAGGTCGCCATACACACATAGATATTCAAAAGATAGATGGTTGCTTCAAACGGGATCAACTGATCCCACACGAAGACAGGTTTGTTGAACAAGTAACGGACATGTCCGTATATCCTGGTCGAATGTAACTGGCCAGGAATCAGGCACCTAGTGTGCCCAATTCCTGGTGTGCCTTGATTGCTTTCCAATCAATCGGCGCCCAAGCACAGAATGGCGACGTCCTCGTGATGTCACCATGCTGCACTAACGTGTCATCTGTTGAGCGCCCATAGCACTGTGTATGGGCACCTTAACTTTCTACTTGGATCAGTTTTACCCACCTGTTTGGATCTTAACTCTGTGCAGTTTGGAAGTGAATTGATCATTGACTGTGAACACATGACCACATTCTATTTCTTTTGATTTGGGCTCCTTTGTTAGGACTCTTTGAGTGGGTTTTCCACATGCTAGTGACTGCAGTGCTCTGACAAGTTCTCGTTCTGGGATGTCGGTCTCTTGCTGTATTTCCTGTAGAGGAAGTAGATATTTACAATTATAATACTTTGTTAATCTCTAAAAAGGATAATATACGGATACATAAAAAAATAAAATATATACAGTCAGTAATGACCAATAACCAAAACAGGGAAACAGGGACCCCATACACGCATAGATCCGCGGGTGGTTTTTGCGACCAGGGTCTCAATCCAAAGTAACGACTAGCACACAAAGGGTGCATTCCGATTCTCTGAGCGCCCGGCTGCACAGTGATGACGTCATCACGCTGCAATCGGCCACTCGAGAACGCTGCAGGGATCGCTACGTGTATGGGGGGGCTTAATAGATATAAAAGAGATACAAAACTGTGTGGCTTTCAATTGCCTAACACTTCCAATTAAAATAAAGAACAGCCTTTGAGAAAAAAAAATATATATATTTGAATATTTTTTGGTCAAGAAAGAGCTTAAAACTTTAAAAAAGCTAAGAGTTTTTCATAGACATTTTCTGCTTCAACTTCAAACCCTTAAGACACCTTGCAGTGTATACCTTGCATGCAGCACGAAAAGATAAGGGTGTGCATAATTCTGCAATGTTTGTTTATGAAACTCTTATTGTCAAATCTTTAGAAAAGTAGGATGGAAACATACAATAGGGAAAAAAGACATTTATTCCTTACCTCAAAGGTGTATTTTTCTCGGTTATTGAAGAGTATTAATATGGTCATCTGGAAGGTTGAGACTTGTAATATGTGTTTCCGTGTGTTAGAACCAGTGACTTGGGCTCCTCCTACACCAACCTCTGAGCCATCCTCCTGGAAGAGAATGCATACATTAAAGCAAATCAGCTAGCTATGCTGCCAAGTACCCAGGATATCTTCCCTCTTTCACCAACCTTTTTGACAGGTCCGTAAAATGTGGCGTTGAGATCTGCAGAACCCATGTGATGTTGCAATGTGAGCTGTCGTCCGCTGTGCTTTGCCAGATAAAACCTTTGTAAAAGCAAACACAGAATTTCAATTACCATCACTGAATATATATATAGAAGGGATCCCAATCTATAAAGCAGCACAAGACAGCTTAGAGCTCTATTTATTAAGTTTAAAACTTAATGAATGAATAGTTTAGAACTGCCATAGCACAGCTCCTTCTTTCGCTGGATAAAGCCAAACTGTGAGGCAAACAAAGGTTAATAACCGCTTCCTAAAAAAAGATTTTTTACCTTCTAAACACTTCAAACGCATGCCTTGCAGAAGGTGGGATGTTGCATTTCGGTGTAGCAGACTGTGTAGGCCAGTATCCTGTAGTAAGAACTCTGACTGTGAGATCTACTCCGCCTAAGGTGACCTGGAATACAAGAACGCCAATCAGAATGTCACATCAGACAACAGAAACTGACAAATAGTAAAAACCATGAACACAAAGAGCGTTTTTATACCCCCGTTGTCTGCAAATGTTGCCTGAATTCATCCATAGTGGTGTTTGAAATGCTCATATCTCTGAACATGCCTTCTAACTTTGACGTGAATTGGCACCCACACTCCGTCTGCAGAGAAAAGAATATGGAAGAACATGGAAACGTAAGTAAAACACTCTCAAATCCACCTCCAATGTCATTCTATGGCCGAGCACACATCTATCACAAGATTATTACAATAGTAAATACAGATAAAAAAATATTCTGTTCAAAAAATCGTGCTAAAAAACTAAATAAAGGAGGAGGTTACCTTCAACTTGGAAATCATATTCTTTTCAGAGTCATCAGACACACTCTTGTTGGTAAGTAGTCGTCTAGCCAAATGCTGTTTGTAGTAACGTTCAAATACATCTTTTTCTTGCATAAACCTAAAGAGGACCATTGCCTTGTCAAGTATGGATTCCACCTCCTGTTCTGTAAGCTTTGAAAACAAAGATATTCGCATTAGACAACTTAACCTCCCTAGCGCACCGCCCGTATCGCGCCATACTGCCACTGCCTGCCGTTTCCGGCATCTCGCCGGAGCTCTACGCGCAGCTGTTGTCATTACTGACAACAGCTGCCTGAGAGGGGAAGCCGGCGCTCCTCCATTAACATGGAGGTCTATGGCGCCGCCCCCTTCCGCGTCACCGTGACGCGATCGGGGCGGTGCCGCCAACCCGGAAATGCTGCAGCGATGAAGGCAATCGCTGCAGCTTTCCGGGGAGGCATAGGGTCTCTCCACTGCCTGCTTTCCCAGCGGTTGAGGCAAGCCTGAAGCTCGGACAAGCTAGGCTCGTCTCAACCGCTAGGGAGGTTAATCAACATCTGCTTCTGACCATCTAGAGATGAGAGGAAATTCTCAAGATCCTTTCATCCCCCACTTCACAAACAAGAGTTTAACCTCCTGGGCGCAGTTTGATCGGTCTTCGGCGTCATCTGTGGCGCCATAGACCACCATGTTAATAGAGGGGGCACCGTTCTTCTCCCCACACACTGCCGGCATCTATTTGACACCGGCAGTGTGTAGAGGGCTGGGCAGAGAGCCGGCAATCAGGGCGGAGTACAGTATACTCACCGCGATTGCGGGGGAAACGGCTTTTCGTGCCATAAAAAATGGCGCGAAAAGCCTGTAACGCCCAGAAGGAAAATATCACAGCAGGAGACTTTGTAGACTAATCTGAAAGAATTCTGGTAAAGTTGCAATAAACTTATTGTCATGAATGCAAAGTCCGTGTGTTCATGGGCTTCTGCTGACTTCACAACTGCTTCACATACAAGTCTATGGATATGCAGCTGCACTTCAAAGAGTATTACATGAAAAGTATGCTCATCCGTACCACTCATTGGCAAAGAAAAAAACACTAGGGCATAAATTACTAAAGTTGTGGTTGAGTCCACTCGTCACAGTGTCATCACACAGACATCACCTTCCTTTCCCTGCCCACCAATACTAACAGAGAGAAGGTCCAATCAGAGGCAGAGACCGCATGCACACCCTGCCTTGGCAAAAAAACCTAACAATCGGAGCAGAGACAGCATGTACACTAGTCAGCACTTACAAAGACTGAAGCATAAGACGTTCTTATATATATATATATATATAAAATCAAGATAAGATACCATTGACTGTATTAGTGAGGAGGGAAGAGAAGGGGATGAAAAAAAAATCATCTCCCATTCCCTCCCCAATAAAAGGCAGCCAGTGGGCATGCACATAGAGAAAGAATGCCTTGTGCTTCCCTAACTGGTGGGCGCGAAGACAGAAAGGCAAAGTCCGTGGTCAACTCCTCTCAGGTGTAGTGGACTCGTCTAAACTAGTTGGTTAATGCACTAAAACACACTGGCCCTTTAAGGATGTTTAATTGAACTGCTTAGAATTGCAGATTACAGCTATTGAATATAAAGCGTAGAATAAGCCAGGGCAGCTATACTTACCCCTTTAACTCCTTTCTTGAGTTTGTCGTCAATAAATAAAGAAAGGTACTCGGGGGATCTGGAGTTCAGGTTCAGGAAGTACTCAAAGTCACCAGCAATGGTTTGCTTGAAAAGACGGTCATTACTAAATGACTCTTGAAGAAACCTGTCAAACCTACTCTTTAAGTCTAGGAGTCCCTGAAGGAAAATAAAGAACAATGTAAGAAAAATCTCCAATGGCTGCATCAGACTTATCACTTCAGGAAACATATGCAAGCAAAATATGGTACAAACTGAAAACTTCCCCAATGATACAGAGAATTAGGAAAAAGAATTGTAACTGCTGAACTACAGGGTGAGGATGAGAAACTGTGGTTTAGTAGCTTGTGACAAATAAATCTAGGTTACATCTTCTTATAACCATGTGGTTTAAAAAAAAAAAAAAAAAAAAAAAAGAATCTGTCACTGTGAGGAGCTACTCTAAGACTAGACTTTTTGAGGCTGCTATGAACTGGTAACGTATTTCTCTGCATTGCTCAGGTAATGTGTTTTAGCTGGACGGCACCAAATTAACTATTGAACCAGTGCTGCTTGGGAATATTACAGATAAAACTCAGGCAGAGTAACTTTTTACTATAGTGATGATTTTCTACAATCACAAACTTTTAGGAAGTGCTTAGTGTCTTACAGCTTCGACTTTACATATGTCAAAATGTAAGTCATTTCTAGATTCTGCTAGCTTTAAAATATTAAAACTTCCATTATTGGTTGCAGTTCTAAGATCCCAGTCATTTGTTGTTTACTAGGACTGAAAAAAGGCAAACTGTTTAAAAGCATGGAGGTTAAACCCAGAAAACAAAAAGCATGGAGGTTAAACCTAGAAAACAACAAATGACTGGGATCTTAGTTTCAGTATTATTCATAAGAATGTATTTTTCATATACAGCCAGCAGGTGGCGCTCTCAGCTTGTGTTCTGGTTATACAAGGTTTCCCTCCAGGGGAACCCCCTACAAGTTTCCAAAGAAGATACTAAAAACTTTTCTAAGAAGGAGTAAAGCTGTGCATAGTCGTCTAGATTTGTGGCGATTCACGCGCCCACCTTAAATCAGGCACAGAGTTGGCCAGCAAATCGATCTAGACATGTAATGTGCAAAGTGCATGTGTTTTGTATATCTGCATTAACAAATGCCTTTAAAAAACACATATAGTGTGAAAGGGCCCTTATACATTTGGTTAAAAAGAAATCCTACCTGGATGTAATCAACAGGATTCTTTCCCTCCCCTTCTTCAGAAACCAGGGCTTTACCCTGCTCTCGAAGGTATAAACTCATACATTCGCACATTGTCTTCAGACCATTCGGAACCCTACTGAATAACTTGTACATACAGGCCAGATCTGTAAATATAAATGACAGAAAATGGAAGATAGCCTTTCAAGGAAAAAAAAAAAAGGATCAAATGATTTTTACTACCAATCTATAAAATTGTGAAGTGACACTTGCAACAAAAATAGGTTAAAGTAGCAACACTATAAGTAATGTCGGATTAAATGAGGTCCCCAGTGGAGATTAGTAGTCTAACTTGTAAGTAAGGAAAGCCTTCAGGTCTGTGAAGTCATTACTAAAGCTAAACTGCAGTGAGAACACAACCCTCCCATTTTATTCAAAATATGGGTGTATGGTTTAGAGCTTTCTGACAGCTCCCC
>CM070035.1:38987795-39002459 GCA_036250615.1 Ptychadena robeensis
AAAGGAGAGTGCGGAGTCAAAGGTGACACCAAGGCAGCGAGCTTGTGAAATAGGGGAGATCATGGTGTTATTTACTGTAAGTGAGATGTTGGGAGGAGGCTTGGAGGGAGATGGAGGAAAGACGAGGAGTTCTGTTTTGCTCAGGTTGAGTTTAAGAAATCTGTCAGCCATCCATGAAGAGATGGCCGATAGGCACTGAGAGATGTTGTTCAGGACAGAGGGAGTGAAAGCCGGGGTGGATAGGTAGATTTGGGTGTCATCAGCATATAAATGGTATTTCAGGCCAAAGGAGATGAGTTTGCCAAGGGAGGCGGTATAGAGGGAGAAAAGGACCGGGCCAAGGACTGAGCCTTGTGGGACGCCAACAGGAAGGGGGGTATGAGAAGAAGAGGAGCCATTGAAGGAGGTTTGGAATGAGCGGTCGGTCAGGTAGGAGGAGAACCAGGAAAGAGCAGAGTCACGAATACCAATAAAGTGCAGGGTCTGTAGAAGAAGAGGGTGGTCAACAGTGTTCATAGGCAGATGAGAGATCTAAGAAAAGAAGGAGGGAAAAGAAGCCTTTGGCCTTGGCATTGAGCAAGTCGTTGGCAACTTTAGTGATGGCTGTCTCAGTGGAATGAGAAGGTCGGAAGCCGGATTGAAGGGGGTCAAGGAGTGAATTCGTAGTTGGTGAGTCTTTTGTAAACAAGGCGCTCGAGTAGTTTTGAAGCAAAGGAAGAAGAGAGATAGGTCGGTAGCTGGAGGGAAGAGAGGGGTCAAGGGATGGCTTCTTCAGTATGGGGAGGATTGTGGCATGTTTAAAGGATGATGGGAAGATACCATCTAGAATACCAGCTAGAAGGGTATGGCTGAGGTAAAAGTACAAAGAAAGTTGTAAATACCATATGTTGTGGTCCATGAAATACACTTCATACAGCGGAGCGAATTATCCCAGTACAAATACCAGGAACTAGAGCTCTGCCACTCTTTCCCAGACTTAATCTCTCCATGCGAGCGTCAGCTTTAGCCCACTAATGTACCAGACCGACAGACCAGGCCCGTCCACTGGCGAGCGGATTTTTCCCTGTGCAGAGTATGTGGGCAGGCTGAAACTGCCATGCACATACACTGGCTCTGCAGACAGACTACCATCCATGGACAAATCATTCTATCTGCAGAACTCTGTATGTAAGCGGCAGCTTCAACCAGCTCACATATACAGCTCTGACAGCTTCCCTGCCGCGGCTAGGCCCAGTGGCGCATTCGCAATACAAGATGCAATAGACAACTTTAAAGTACGGGCTTTTTTAGCTTCAATCCTAGAAAATGATTTTAAATGAGAGGAACCAAAACCACAGACACTGAATTATTTACCTGGAAGAACTCTGCAGACATCTCTAAAAATGGGGCTTCAAAGTCTTCTTCATAAACAGACCTTCCTTCCAGCCCAAGGATCATAAGCATCTGACAGGCATTTCTAATTGCACCCCTGTTCAGAGAAACATGGTTAAACAAATTGTTTGAGCTTTAAAAGCTGACAGACTATTCATGACATTCATTGATGACTAGATTTACTGAGCATCTGTACTCCCACTCCAGGAGTAGAGAACTATGAATCCCAGCATGCTCTAAGCTCACGGTGGTGTCGCTAGAGCACAATGCTGAGAAGTCAGGACTCACAGTTCTCTACTCCCAGAAGCTCAGCGAGTCTAGCAGGCAGAAGGGCTGAGAACACGGCAGTTATTACCAAATTTGGCACCTGGGCCAGAGTCTGACACCTATGGCTTAAGCAGTTCTTAATATTTCACATGTCCTCTACAATAACCAGACAGTACACACATACCTATCCACTACTTCTCCTTTTCTTTCTCTTGCAATCATGTCCAATAACGTCTGTCGAAGATGATCCCTTATGCAGCCATAGCGTACAACTTGATCGCGGAATATTATCAAGCCCAAGTTGTAAACATTCTCAACATTATTTTGTTGAACATAGACTCTATCCTGAAAACACAGAAGTTGAAAGTAAACTGAAAGCTCAATATATTTTTTCAGAAATGTGTTTCTAAAAGATCATGCTGCTCCATAACTTCAGTACCTCTTGCTTTGGCATGTATTACTCTCCCGCTGTCCAGACCACTCACTTTATTAACAAACATTGTTGGGACATCATGCCCCCCCCCCCCCCCACCTCACAAAGTATTACCTAGAGTCTGAGGAACCTATAGTAAACCAGTCACCCTAGGTAGGTCCTCGGCAACACTGCACTAAGAAATAAAAAGGACCTAATCCTCATCTACTTGACCCTGCTGTGGATATACTACAACCTGCAAACACTTTATTCCTCAGCCCTATAATAACTGAATTCAAAGGACATTTTAAAAAGACACATATTAGAAAGAAGTGACATTTCTTTTGGACTACTGCAAACACAACTGCAAAATAAAAAGTGATAAAATAAGTGGAGAATCCCTGATCCATAACATTTTCCTTCAAAAAGTTCCAATCAGGGATTTACAAATCTGAATAAGCATACCAGCACTCACCATGTACATAAGGATGTCTCTAATCATAACCATGGCTGTCTGATGGTCATTCCACGCCTGGTTAAGCGTTTGTAGGAAATTGTTATTTAGAGAATTTAATACATCTTCTCGAACCTGCAAAACAATATAAAAATAAAACCAAAACAATCAATGATCTGAAACATGTTTGTGTCAAACAAAACATACAAAAAAACATTTGTCATTCAGATCAGTACTTTCAATCTTATTATGTATGTATGTATGTATGTATGTATGTATGTATGTATGTATGTATGTGAGCGGATGAATCAGCAGCTCACATACACAGTCTGCAGGCGGACAATGCATGGACGGATCATTCATCTGCAGATCCATGTATGGGAGCCATAGATTCTGGCAGCTCACATACAGAAGCAGGGACGATCTGCAGGTGGGCAGATTCTACCCTATGCAGAGTGTGTATGATCTGGCAGTCAGACGGGATATGCAGCCAGATGAATCTTTCATGAATGGTTGCGTCTGTGAGCTGCAAGTTTCAGCCAACTCACACACACTCTGCAAAGGTGACCCCAACATAGAATAGATCTGTGGGCCTATGACAGCTTCCCTGCCTCCTTTAACTCCCACTCTGCCACTTGGAGCCCCTTGTAGATTGTAAACTACAGTAAATTTTTGGATATATGGATGAGTCTTAATTAAACTGTAAAAATAAATTGATACTAAACAATCCATGTGCGATACAAGCTGTCGGCCCCCATTCTACATGCCTGTAAATATGAGTAATGAACAGGTGTATTTTAATAGTTAGAATTAGCTTAGAGATGAATGAGCAAACAGTTTCCCATAGATCATTATATGCTCCCAGGAACCTCCTTATGCTGTGAGCCACAGCTTCAGATACATTGTAAGACTACAAAATGATTATTAGCGCTACAACCTGCTGAGCATGTCAAGGTGTGATGTCATAATTAATACTTTAATAACGAAGGTGCACCTACTCATGTATGTTTAAAGAACATTTTGACATTTATAGTTTGAGAAAAGCTCATCTTTATTTTGATCTCCTGTAAACAGGCATTTGTAGACATGCTGTAGAAATATCTCTTATTTATTGGATTACAACATTAACTCTTTACGTGTAATCCAATGTATACATACACACATTCAATATTTCACCTCATTATTTCTAGGTATGTATCAGATTCTTAAAATACCTGAAGGAATTTGCAGCTATTGCAGTGGAAACAAATCCCTTAGTCAGATTACGGCTTGGCTGTAGAGTACAATTGATATTAACCTTGTACATTCTTTGCTGGCATTGTGTCCAGCTGACAGCATGAGGACCAATCGGCTTGCCGAGAGTGGCCCTGGAAGCGAGAATTACCTTATTTATGAGATGCTCCGTCACCACTTCTCTCAGTCCTGTATACAGCTTCTCTCCGTGCTTATGAAGCACCATGGTATATGCATTTCTATACAGTTCTTCAAAGCTTAGACCACTGTTGTTCTTGCGCTGGATTTCTTGTATTGCATTCTTTAGAAGATCCCATATGCTGTTCACATATTTTTCATCCATAGTCATCTGGAAGAGAAAAAAAAAGAAAAAAAGTAATGTCTTACTAGAGCAAAATATTGTACCCGTATGTATGGAACATTTAACCAAATAGAAAAATAAACTGGACTGGTTACTCAAACACAATTTTTGAGCCCAAAAAGCACCTGTCTGCCCCCAGTGTGCGGACGCTTACACACAATGCGCCCTTGTTAACAATATGGGAATACATTATAGTTTTCCCATACATTATAGTTATAATTATAGTTCTAATAATCTAAGCCATTAAAGTCCCTTATTAATAGGGTCACTGGTTGATTGTCAGAAGTGACCCAGGGTGCAATATTTAAGAGTGGGGGTTTGTTTCCCTATCTCAAGTATTTTTCGGATTTAACAATATAAGAGAGCACCCATAAAATGACTGGGGAACGAGATGTGTTGCGTTTATTGGGCAGCTGCAATGTTTGGGCGCTCAAAATTCAGCAGTGTGTATGCTGTCTTATGTGTATACTACGCCTTACCCAATATCATAAGCACCTCCTACTCCTACCTCCTCTTATTTATGATTTTTAAGATCTGTTGAATACTGCAAAAAGTATAGAACGCCTTCGACATGTCTCTAGACATAAAGGTCGGAAACCAACATTAGCAATTGATTAACCTCAAGTCACGTGAGCGCTCATTCTGCCACTGAACAGCCTCAGGGTGGAAATGTCAATGTGGCATTTCAATCATTTCCATTGTACAGAGTGGATTCATGTCACTCTTTCACCAACGCTGCTCAACAGACAGAACGGGAGTCAGGAGGTGGCAACACTGCAGGGGGAAGATTAGTGGGTAGAAAGTTGCCACCTAAAATAGAAATGTCCAAGCTAAAGGCAGGATCACCAGGTCTTTACCAATTCATATAATGGAACAACAAAAAGTTGGGACCCTGTCATGAAAGAACAGCTTGCACCAGTCTAAGGGCTGTCTACCACTTTAGAAAGCACTGGGAAGAAGGAATCGACCCATCCTCCCCTCTCAGCACACCAGAAGAGAGGATGGATGTATAGGATGGATGCTGAGAATAAGGGTCCCTTCACACTAGTAAACAGTGCATTGCACATAATGCACTGCTGTCCACATTTTGGATGTGCTACTGTTAAGGTGGGTTTACACGTCAAGATTTTTTCGGCCAACAGATGGACGATGGAAAAAAAAAAAAAATCGCAAAAGATTTTTCATTCGTGTTTCCAACGATTATTTTCATTCGATATTTGCGTCGGTTGTACAAAAATCTAAAAAAAATCTAATTACCTTCGATAAATGGATGAACGAAATCCGATAAAAAAAAAAAAATAGAATCTGAAGTTGAACGAAACAAAAATCTTGACGTGTAAACCCACCTTTAAGCTCTTCCAACCAATGTGCACATTGATTGCCGTTGGATACTTTTGATGGGGACCAGGGAAAAATGGACATGTCCATTCCTGTTTGAACCATTTTTTTTCCCCGATCGGGATCGATCACGCCATGTGGGCAGCTTTGATTGTCACGCAATCACTCACCGCGAACGTGCAAGGGCCCCATCGTGCAGGAATCGACTGTGAAATCGAGTATGGATGGCTTAACACAGCATCTCTGAAAACACATACAGTGTGTGCAGTACACAGCACACAACGCAGCAGAGTGGCTACATTCTTCATCCATAGATACCGAAGAGTGAACGGAGCCACACTAAGGGCTTGTTCCCACTTGGACGATTAGCTGTGGTGCAGACAAGATTTTAACCACGCGCTGTGATCGCAGCTGATCACTTCCATTTAGTTGAATGGGCAAAAATGGCGTCCATTCATTCTCTATGGGCGTGATCAAGGGGCTTTTTTTTTTTTATGGGGGCGATTTAAAAAAAAATTAAAAATCGCCCTGACGCTTATCGCCTTAAGGCCCCCACACACATACCAAGAGGGGGCCCACAGAGCAGCTCAGATCAGCGATGGAGTGCAGCGTGATGACATCATCACTCTGCTCTCCATCGCTGAAAGCATCGGTGGGCACCCTTTGTGTGACGCCGGTCTCCATTGAAACTAACGGCATCGGTCACAGATTATCGGACATGTCCGTTCTCTGGCCGACCAAGCTGGGTTTTTTTGTTGACGAACGATGTGCGTGCGCACTCGCGGTGGTCTGCAAAATCAGCCGCCGATCGGGGGTGCCCACATGGGCACCCCCGATCAACGGCTGATTTTGCAGACAGGCACGCACGCACATCGGTCAGTGGCAAAATTGCCCTCCGCTCGGAGCGTGTGTGGCAGCCTTAAGTGGGAACATAGCCTAAGGCAGAAAGTGCTGCCCACTGTATCCCCAGGAATAAACACTAAAAAATTAAGAAAAAGTCTAAAAAGATTAAACTCCTGGTTAATTGAAATATAAGAACTTTCTAAACACATTTTTCCATAAGTATAAACAGCTTTCATTAAAGGTAGGACACAAAATATGGTGCAATAGATCCAGCTACTACAAACACAATATGAAAGAACATAATTGATCTGATTATGGCAATTGAGGAGATTTGATTTGTATTAAAAAATATCTAGGACAGGATTTTGCAATAATATGAACATTTAGTCTTTAGTCATTATATTTCAGCAGGTTTACCTGTGACACTTATCTCTAAAGAACACCTCCCATGGCATTTTAGGTCATGTTAACTGTCTCAACACATCCTAAACACAAGCCGTTCGCGGTTAAGGCAGATCTCCAGCTCTTATGTTCTATACTATACACCAGAATACACTGTATGGTCACCCATGCTAGAGATAGGTGGATGTTGGGGACTCTATTTTATATAATGTGGATGTTGGGGCCTCTATTTTATATAATGTAACTGAACACTTAAACACTAACAAGATGCTGGCTCAACCTAGCGTCAGCTTTTTTACAGTTTTACAGCAATTATTTGAAAGGGAGTACCTGAGGTTTGCCCAATAATTACAAATGTCTCCAAATCCTTGTTGTGACCTGGGAAACTATTCTGCGCTAGTTTTAGATAGAACAAAATATTTAATAGATATGTATAGATTATTTTTAGTATTTCACAAGTGGGTGAAGATCAGCAGTGGATGAAAGTAGAGAAGTGATCTGAAAGCCACATGTATGCTTCCCAACAATATGATATTCCTATATGGAGAGCTCATGGAGTGCAAGAACACATCCAGAGAGGAAATGTGTGGGGTGACCGGGTGAGGTCTGTACATGGGAGATGCCTTCTGACAGATCTGGAAAGCTTTGGTACAGCAGAATGAGCAAATATCACCATCCAGAGGAATTTAATTGTGAGGTTATAGATCACATTAAGGACATGGAAACATTTTAATGAAATCGTGTGATCACAAAAACCAGACTCTTTATACCCACTCTCCACCCCACCAGAGAAAATATTGCAATTTTTCTTCTTCTTTGTTTCTCTGTTCTTCCTTACAGCTCGTGTCCACTGCGTCATTTTCCCTGTGTTGGAGTCCACAGAAATATAAAGATGCAGAGAGGAGCCTTCCCATTCTAATGAATGGGAGAGTGGCGCTTATTTTTCAGAGGGACATGGTGACGCCATGTCTGAACAGCATCAGGTGCTGCTTTTCGCATCTTTGTAATGCAAAAATATAATGCAGCAAAGTGAACCCAGCAAGTGAACCCAGGGGAGGGCCAGTCTACAAATCGCAGGCAATACGCCCTGAAATTGCCCACTCTGTGGACACATGGCCTTAGGGCTTGTCCCCACTGGCTAACTACATGTCAATGCAGCCGGTTGCCCACGTTTCAAACTGTGGCGCTGTGGCTCAGAACCGCAAATATGCAAACATTGAAAAGGAACTCTAAAACAAAGGGTCTGCATTTGGTCATGGCAAGTCACCTAGGTCAGCAATGTACCAATGTGTATTTCCCTCACTAGAGGGTCTACTTTTAGAGCTTGTTCCACTGCACAGGGCAGCTACGTTAAAGGTAACCCATACGTGGCAGGATTTGCACCCAACCCAACGTCCGGCTGAAAAACAGGTGGCCCCACCTGGTGAGATAGACCAGGAATCTGCTGCATGTCGGATCACACGGTGATCCGATATGCCAGTAAATTCCCAGCCAATCCCATTACTGCCCTCCCCATTCAAAGTAATGGCCGGCACACAAAGGGTGCCCACCGATCAGCTGAGAGGTCGGATGCAGCGGGATGGTCTCATCCCACATCGATCGAGGCAGAATCGTCTCGTGTATGGCTACCTTTATTCTAGATCTGTATTTACTTTTAATGTTAACTCACAATGCCGTGAATTGCCAAAAACCTCCAGCCTGCATTTTGCGGGCACAAGCATCTCCCATGCACTTGTATGGTAGACACGCGCACTGCAAAATGCGTCTTTTTTCCCGGTAATGGAAACGGTTTGCGTTAGCAGCAAAAAACACAACTGCAAGCTAATGTGAAAGTAATATATCATCAAAAACGTGCCTTGAACCGTCTACAAATCAGAGGCAGGCGATCTGCAGACTGTTTATACTGTTAAGCTAGGAACACACGGCTCGATTTAAGCATACAATCGATGTAAGATTAGATGAAGAACCTCGATTTTGGTATTTTATCGATTGTACCGTGTCATACAATCATAGTACAATATCGATGTAGAAAACAATCGTCGATGCCATTGATGCCCTACAAACAGTAAACTATCACTTCATCGAATACAATTGTACAATGAAAATGAAAAAGTAGTACAATCATGGTACAATTCGACGATAATTTTCCAACAAGTCCGATAACTTTTTAATCGATGTAAAGCTCATCATCGAACTAAAATCGTTGATTGTACCATGTGTCCGCGCTACAATTTTGGTACAATTGATGTAAATTTTCATTGATTTACATCGATTGTACGCTTAAATCGAGCCGTGTGTTCCTTAGGGTCCCCATACACCTTTAGATTTCTCTGTCAGATTTCCTTTAGATCTCCTTTTGTTTTACCAAAACCATGTAATATGAGGGACTTTCTAAACCATAAAGTCTACCTGTGTTCAATCACAGAGGACCCGGCACTACATAGTTGTTGGTAAATCTAAAGGATATCTGACAGAGAGATCTAAAGGTGTATGGCCAGCTTAACACCAAATAGCTTGTTGTACCTCAAAACATAAGACAGGCTCCTATTTTAAATGTTGCAGCAAAATGCGGTGGGGATTTTCAGCGGACGTTTTTTTATTAAAAAATATTTCTTTTTAAACCAAAAATTTATAAAGTATGCATCAATTAAAATATACCTAACACTATTGTATTTTAGAAAAGGATTTTAGCTTCCCCAAACCACTGCCTGCTCTGGCCCCAGGGGCTTTTGAGTCTCCTGGGGTCTTTTGGGGGTGTCTGCACACATTACAAAGCACTGCAGAACCACCATGCACGATAAATCAGCTACCATGCACAATAAAAATGTGCGCATTAGCAGAAACAGAGTACCCTTCTGAAGTGGAAGGAGACCTTCATTTTAATTTAATGTTCTATTCAAACACACGGCAAAAAAAACAGTGTAAAAGGAAAAAAAGAATATTTTTGTATGCAAAGTTAAAGGAGAACTCTGCTCTGGATACAAAAAAAAGAAAAAAAAGAAAAAGGTAATTCGGATTTGCACTGAGAAGTTATACACCTTCCGCCCAGCAGTGCAGGTCAGAAGAGCCCCAATATGTATAACCCATGTTATCGGCACCCAGTGGAAGCAGAGATGAATGAAGAGAAGGATTGTGTGGGCACGGTGATTTTCCCCCTCTCGGTTCGCTTCTCTCCCGTCAGCATTCAGCAATTTGTACTACTCATCAGAACAGATGGCTTGTTCCCATTCAACTGCAGTCCTCCCCAGACATCACCCGCTCCTACAATAAACTTGCCTGAAACACGCTGTACAAATCGGAACTGGCAGAAACATACACTGATCTCCCGCTGAATAACTGAGCATTCAAAAAGCGCTCAGGAAAAAAAGAGAAAACACCATAAGCTTGTTATCAGCGAGTATTATGGGCGCAGACAAAGAGTAATTAGATGCGGCCTGTAGAATGATGAATACATTGCTGTCTCGGTGGGGACAGAAACTGCAATGGAACAGATATAATCAGTTTACTCTGAATTAGTTTAACAAACAAAAGTTAATTTTCATAGGAAAACCAGGCAAAAGAGGAGGCTTTTCGTATCTATATCCTGAGCCAGGCTTTTCAGAGGGTTTGCAGCAATTATTTTGATCAGATTTTCCTGTTGGATTTCCTTATTGAGTCTTTACATTAAAACGGTTTATATTCTCTATACCTTTCCAAGGTTAGAAACATCACTGTTAGACCACCCAGATTACTAAAAATGTTAAGCAGGGTACAGACATGCAGATATGGGCCAGATCGATGGCCTCTTCAAGCACACTCATGGCCATCTATCTGGCCCATATTATATGCGGCCATCACTGTTTTCGAGCAAAACCAACGAATCCCGCTCGAAAACAGCCATATCAGATATGACCGTTTAATACGGCCGAAGTCTGTTGCTTTACATCGAAACCGCGGGTCTCCATGTAAAGCAGCGCCTGTACCCTGCTTTAAGCTAGGCACACACAGGTAGAATTCCTGTGACATCACCACGCTGTGATTGATCAGGGATTAATTGAACTGAAATCAATGTGCACCACGTGGGCACATTGATTCCCATTCCATGGGAACCCTGGGGACCCGTTCTCTCCAGCTTGCAGCACGTATGAATCACAACACGCTGCAAGCTGGGGAGAAAGCCAACCAGGTAGCCTCACAGCTGCAGAGAGGAGTGCTGGCTCCGCCCCTTCACACTGACAGCGGGTCCAGGCTGCAGCAGCTGCTCCAATACTTCGAATGTAGACTCACGTCTCCATGCAAAGTAATGGAGATTCAACTGGGTTTTCCAACATGTTGGAACCTCGTTCAAACGAGTTTCTTCGCGCAGGCTCTATTGAACCCGCTCAAAGGAAGGCTCACACGGGTACTTTTGTAAACAGATTAGAGTACAATCAAGCACCTGGACTGCGCACGTTGATCGATTGTACTCTAATCTTTTTACAGATCTACCTGTGTGTCTAGCTTTAGTTAACCCCTTTCAAAATTATAAAATGCTGACTTCGTGAGCTGATTGCAAAGCCTCTGAAAAAGTCAAAACAGCACATATACAGCAGCCCTGCCTACCCACCAACCAATCCAATAACTTTACCAACAGTTTGAAGCCAAAGTTTGAACTCTGAATGCAACCAGAAATCAGCTTGTGTGTATAGAGAGGAGACAAACATTTAATGAAACCATCTACACTGCTTCAGATGAATTCAGGAGACTTCTGCTCGTTATCAGCAAAACAATAGACTTAAATCCTCTCATTAATAACACAAAATAAAATGTGAACGGCTTGCTTGTATCACACTGCAGAATACTCCCTGGTCACAGTGACTCAGGAGAAAAGAAGAAGTGAGGGCCCTTATCACACTGAGAAGTATGACTGAGAATACATCACATAGTATAACACTATCTCCAGCTACATACAACCTAAGCTGACAGATAATCAGGCCCCGGCCTTCTATTACTCAATGTATCATCCCAGCACATTCTGGATGCCTTGCTGTCATTTACTATATAATGGAAATAGCATGAAGCATACATTTCCATGCTGAATTTACAGTTCTATACCCATCCAATTCCTACAGTCATTAATGAGAAGTTATGAAGCAAATAAAACGAAAAGAAAAACTCTTCAAGTAAATATAAAATGTGTATGGATATACCTGGAGATGGTCAAGAAACTGGCTGCATTGGCATCTTATCCTATTGTAAATGTGCGCAGTATAATGGGCATGGGAGTGCATTACAGATCAAACACATACTGTGAGGGTAAAGCCGGTCACGAAACAATTCCCTGCAATGCATATGGGCAGATCCAAGACAACTTAGATCAAACGCTGCCTGGCTACTGCAAGTGATCAAATTCTATAGAAAAGCTCAGGAGTAGTTGAATTTAGCCAGATTGATACTGAATAGGTTTCTTTAACTAGAAAAGATCTGCTGGTAACAAGGCTCCATCCCAAAGTGGCACCAGAGACTGAGCGTTGATCTCACCAAAAGGTTTTTTACTACAAATTTAAGGACAACTAAATATTTTAGAGCAGTGCACAAGCCCGGCACCAAAGTGGCTATGACACTGCTGTCTACACAGCCCATCATAGCCCACAGTCTGTCAGTACCAGCCTCCGTCTGCATTTGATGCGGCGTATAGCGCACCTATTGATAGTCAATGGACACGTCACACTACCGAATGCTCCCAGACTGGTTACTCAAACGTCAGCCCATTGACTTAAAGAAGCCGCATTATCGGCTGTGCTATGTAGCGCAGCCATTAGCGTGGCCCTAAACTGAGGGCTTGTACTCATTGGATGTGCTAAGTGGATAGTCAATCCCAAGCCTAAATGTGGTATCTTTAGTCTTTACAATGTGTTACTAATATCCCTTATGTTAAAGTTCTACACTACACTGTCAGCCTCAGGATCTCAGGTACTTTTATTTATTAAACTATTTCATAAGGTTTACCAGTCTATATCTGCCACCAGTAAAATACAAGGATATTCTTTCAAAGATCTGGCACATAAATTAAGGGGGCCCGGAATGTCCCACCTACAGAAGGTCATACACAGTCATGCATGGTTCTTGGCAAATCATCTATGTTCGGCTCCCAAGTTTTAGAGCTGATCAAACTCACCCAGAGTTAACTACAATAAAACTCACCTGTCCGACAAATTCCCCCTGCGATTCTGCGCTTCAGCATACCCGCTGATACTTCCATGCCCACCCGATGACATTAGATATGACGCCAGAGAGCTAGGGTGTAGACAGCACCTTTTTCCAAGCACACCTGGGACCTCAGGAATTTATTAACTTCTTGGGTGTTATGCATGTATCGCGGTGGAGCACATTAACCCCCCTAATGGTTAAGATGAACCCTGTACATCCAGAGTTTGAAACCTGGGTCATAAAAGCTGTGACAGTTCTCTATACAGCCGCAGCTATTTCAGGAGTCCAGGACCACCCCTTCAGCATCATCTCTTACACCGAAGAGGCCGGGCGCACGGTATAGACCTCCGTTATCACGGAGGAGCGCCGGTTTTCCGTGCCCACATTGCTGGTGCCATTGATGATGCCGGCTAAGTGGACAGGGGCGGGCTGGAAATTCAAGCAGAGTATCGCTGTAGGGGCTGACGCTAGGGAGGTTAAATGCTACCATGAATTTCTGCGAGACCAGCGAACACCTGGACAGGTAAATAGGATCCCGATGCCTGACCCGAGTATAAGCCGAAGGGGGGCTTTTTCAGAGCAGTTGTTTGGGGAGCAAAACTTAAAATATATCCGGTACAAAACAACAGATCTTCCACACTTCAATGCAGCATATGCACTGTCTCGCCTACCCATCCTCTCACCCCTAACATCACCACCATACCAGTCACACCCCCCTACCTATTGTATACTCTGTTCCCCAACCTATTAGATACTACATTGTGTTGTACAGCGCTGCGTTATAGGTTGGTGCTATATTAATAAATATTAATAATAAAAATAATAATAAGTAGCGTGAATTGCTCATACAGACTGGAATATTCGGTTCCAAAACAAGTGTTAAAGATGCATACACTAGCGCGCAATGTATTGTGAGTGGAGACCTGGGCATCATGCGCAGTGGATAGAGCACAGGGTTGCCACCAAGTGAATGCCAAGGGCGGAGGAATACACAGATTGGACCCTGAAACATTTACATGATCAAACTTTGAATGGTTGGGTGTTACACTGCAATTTGTTGCTATTTTGGAAACCACGTTCAGTTATTTACCACCAAGCATTTTTTAAATGATTGAACAGAATGTGTAAGCACCACTTCAACAGACCAAACTTTTACAACACGTGACCTAAACAGCTTTTCTCAGAGCAATAAAGGAAGTTTATCATTAATCGGTAGTCAAACGTTTTAAGCATTTGTATAACGGCCTTTTCTAGTCAAAGTCTGTACAAACATGTTTTAACTATGTCTCCATTTCAGCTGCAGCCAGAGTCATTTCTTCCCTCCAGCATTGCAGATGTTCTGCTCATAGGGATTCTAAGGTTCATAGAAGGTGCTGTATATCTAGGTAAACACTGCTTAATGCTGCATGTGCTCAAGTAACAAAAGTATAATGAGAACAAAAAACAAAACCATGCTGTGGGTACATTACTTATTATGGTGCACGAACACCTCAATGAATTAAGCTGGCCATAGATCTCACGATTTCTCATGCGATTCGGGTGCGATCAACCATGGCGATCGTATGCAGCAATCAATCGAGCAGAAATCGATGCATGCACAAAGTGTGCGATCAATCAAAAAGTCCTGGAATGTTGTTAAAAAAAACTGATCTCTCAAATATCGGACCCGTCTGTAAAATGTAGTCGATAGCTACAGATACAGATAGGAATCGCGGAACGTTAATGGAGACATGCGACCATCCCAATTGATCAACCTGTTGGTGCCTAAAGCTAGCCATACATGGTTCAATTGACATCAAATCGATCATCAATTCG
>CM070035.1:39009699-39020508 GCA_036250615.1 Ptychadena robeensis
CCCCCCATCACGATCCCCAACCTTTTGATAGCCATACTTTTGCTGGGTTACAGGGCTTCACCGGTCAAGGGTTTGGGTGATGATAAGGTTAGGTTGGGTGGTGTTTGGGGGTCAGCAGCAAAGGTAAGGTTAAGGGACTTGGGGGTTAAAAAAACAAACTAAACTCCCCAGTTCTCTGACCCTCAGATCCCCCTAACCCCCCCAAACCTTAACAGGTGCAGACCGTAAGCGGAGCACTTGTTGGGGGAGGAGCACATGCGCAGTTGTCAGGTTAGGATAAATCGACGGGTAGGACAAAGTGTCAGTACAACGGGTGATGTACAACTTGCTCTTACTTCCTGTCCCTGTGACAACTTTCTCCTCTATTCTGACGACTTTCTCTTTCGCTTTGTCAGTTGTATAGTAACACTGTTCCTGGTAACTAGAAACTTAACACGAGTTCTAATTGATCCCTACTTCACTCAAAACACAATACAAATACAATGTTCAAACTTTAAAAAGTGTTTACAGCTGTCTATAAAGTGTTTAGACCGGTGGGGTAAAAGAAAGCAATTTTTGGGACACCATAAACATTGGACGCCCCATCGGTTTCATTCAGTCACTGGTATAACAAGGACACACACCAACAATAGCTGTCACCGGAAAGGTGTGGGGGTGCCAGATCTCTTGTATGGACCTTGCATTGTGGGGGTACAAAGGTCGCCCGTTTTATCAGTGGTCTGATGTGACTGAAGGGACCCACATGGGTGATCAGTACATCCCTCCAGATACCAGTGAGGTCATATTGTAGGTGTGCAGTGATCAGACTACAGCTGACCCCCCATACTTCCTGGCAGTGAGCAATGAAACATATGACAGTAGTATAACAAGGCAGGCAGCATGGGCCGCACGGACAACACATGGGAGGTGCTGAGGTGTGACATGTCCCCCTATCACATCCCCGGTGCTGTCATTGTGTTTACAGAGCCCCCCACCTCCTCCTGCAGTGTACACACATCCCGCCCCCAGGTGATCGTCTCCCCGCCCCCTCCTGGCCGTCTTACCGGAAAGGCCCGGATCCTCATCTTGGTGTCTTTCCTACCGGTGCCTTTGCTAAGGTTGGACATTTCGCTAGCCGTAGTCCTGCCTCAGCCCCGGGGCCCCTCCTTGTCTCCCCCGGCGTGTGTCGCTGTGAGGAGGCCCCGGGCCCGGCCTGCCAGCGAGCTGACTTTCTCCTTTATCGTCTCTCTTCCAGCCGGTCCCTCCGTTGCCGGACTACCGGGGTGCCTATTACTCTAGGCTAGGGCTCCTCTACTCGGCGCTGACTAAACCCCTCCGCTATGGCGGACAAGCAGCAGCATCCCCTCTCGCTCGGCCGGTAGGAGGAGCGCGAGACTGGGGCGGTTCTCGCGAGATTTGGCGTCTTCCTTCCCCCCTCCCTTCCCGCAATCCTCAGCCTGTCACAGCAGTAGAGACGTAAGAACAGCTGGAGAGCGAGCGTACAGAGCGCCGGCTATCGGAGAGATGATAGGCCGGGGAGGGCGGAGCCTCATGCCCTCGGGTGAGGAGCGATCACGCCGTGTACTCGGCTGCTGCAGGCCACACCCCTCCTCTGCTCCAGCTGCTCCAAGCTGCTGTATCGCGGGTCAGCTTCGTGAACATCTTTATTAACACACAATGATGCGGACAAAGTGACAACTTCTGTCACACACAAATGTTGTCACACAGCTCAGTCCTGGAAGGGGCGGGGTGGTGACTGTATCTGGGGTGTATAACGTCACACTGACTATACCTGATTATAAACGTCACACTGACTATACCTAATAATAAACGTCACACTGACTATACCTAATAATAAACGTCACACTGACTATACCTGATAATAAACGTCACACTGACTATACCTAATAACGTCACACTGACTATACCTGATAATAAACGTCACACTGACTATACCTAATAATAAACGTCACACTCACACAACCTAATAATAAATGACCAACCCAGCTTTGTGTTACTTATATAAAATTGGATTTGGGCTTCTGTCAGATTGGAACTGCTCTCTGTGCCTTTCATGTTCTAAGACACACCATACTGGAAATAAAATATCAGCTTTCATGGAGCTAATCGGAGTCAGCATTTTCATAAACATTTCCCCTCACATCCTGTCCTGGTGACACCTGAAACGTTCTGCATTGGGTGAATGGATAAGCGCTGTACACACAAGTAGTATATTGACCAGGGTATACACCACATATTGGTATATATTGTATTGTATATACTGCCCTGAGTCACCTTATTCTGTGTATATACCTTTTAATGTCCTCTGTAGCAGGTGCAGGGATTACTGATGGCTCCTAGTTTCCCGCTCTTTTTCTGACCTTACAATGTAGCTTTTACTATCTGCATGGAGACAAGCTCCTGCCCTCCTCCAGGCAGAGGGGATAAATATATCTCCCTAGGCCAGTGGTTCCTAAACTGGGGGGCACGAAAGTATTCCAGGGGGGCGGGGACCCTCTATCTGAACCTGTGTGTTGAATGGGAGGGGGGCTCGAAAATGTTCCTAAATAGAAAAGGGGGGCCCTGCAAGGAAAGTTTGGGAACCACTGCCCTAGGCCCTCCTTAGCCAGAGTTGGGTTAGCTCCTCAACAAGCTTACAGCCAGTGTGTCTCACCCTGATTTGGAGTTGCAATCTGCTACCTTTTCATGGGTTCTCCCGCCGGCCAACCCATAGCAGTGCCTGGTATCCCTGGTGACTGAAAGGGTCGTCCTCTAGACCAGGATCGCCTTACCTCAAACGTGCCCGAGCTGATGGATGCGGCTACAGGTAGGTGCTGAGTTAGGCAGAAGCAGGATTCCTCCCTTCTCCACCTCACCTGGCCCGCTTTACCTATTGCCCTGATCACTGGACTGTGCCCTGACCCCCTCTCACTGGGACATGAAGCCATCATCACCCTGCAGCTGGTAGCATCTTTATTGGAAACAGTAGTTCCTCAAGTGTGTGCCCCATTCCCAGGCTTGGGTTTGGTGATTGCCTGTACATAATCCCTGCTAGTAAAGACTTGTGCATACCCCCTACCAGCCTGCTTGTCTACTTTCTTGGTGTGTGTGAGCCTCTGCCAGTGTGTTCCGAGCATCCAAAGAACCAGGTCGTGCAAGAGGAAGAAAATGCCCTCCACAACACTACACTAGCAGGTTGTCTTCATTGGCTGTGGTTAAGGTCAGTCATTTGGTGTATGTGTAAATACCATCTATCCTGTAGATGTACAGACAATGGCGGTAGTAAAGGTTACACTTTTTAACCTCGGCTGTAACTCTGGTTGTAAGGACTGTTCCATTAATGGGTAGGAGGGGCAAGCAACGACTGTGCTGCAGCTGTCACACTGTAACGATCTCAGTTCAGGCTCAGTCCATTAGCTGGAACAGCAATTAGATCACAGGTAGCAGTCAGGGAACAAGCAAAGGCGTAGTCAAATCCAAGCCAGGGTCAGTAGCCAATGGTGTCACGTTAGGAATGGAGCGATGAGAGAAGAGTAGTCGATATTCAGCAGCCAAGGTTCGGTACACAAGTTATCAGCAATGGGAGCACGATGAGGAGAAAAAGTGAGATATTGGCAAGGTACAATAATCTGGCATTGAATCCATGTTGAGACCCGGCTTTTATAGGAAGTCTATGGGAAGGGCCAAGGGTTCAGGGTTCACGAGAACTAGGTAACTTGGTATCCAGGTCCAAGGGATCCAGCAAGGTGTGAAGTCAGACTGTGAGGTGGCTCAGCAGGTAGAGCTGCAACCAGGCTTCGGAGCATCCCTGGGATCGGATCCTGACAAACACTGACATTGATGTGGTTCTTGATGTACATGGAGGTCCTTTTGTTGCTGCAGCAGAGTGTCAGGGCTGAAGCGTTATCATGTGTTTCTACAGTTGCAGTACCCATTCTCTGAACACACTGACCGACTTATGAAGAGACACATTTTACAATCTGGCACTGAACAACTTACCCATGACCAGCTATTTACATATGGGAGGAGATATGAGTCTTTGTTACAATTATTGCAATGCAGAATGTAAATGTAAATATACAACTCATGCCATCTAATTAAAAAATGTGTCTCTATAAGTCGGTCAGTGTGTTCAGGTAATGGGTACTGCTAGCGCTAATGCAGATAAAATCTCTTTTTGGCTTGGCTGGAGGGGATGTAACAAATTTCTGCCTCCTGGGATGTATAGCTGTTGCTCCCAGGATGGTTTGGACTGAAAAAAAATATCTTTTACATATTCGGACGGGTAAAAAAGTGTGTCTTATAGTCCAAAAAATACGGTAAATGGGGCATTCCATATATTATCATGTGTAGCGGTCACGCTGACCTGGCTTTCTTAATCAACTTTGGCACTCCTAATGACATCAGTAGAATTGTCGATGTTGATCGGGAAAGCCAGGTCTACATGTGAGCGCTGCACCCAGGGGCGCCCTGGGAAAGAAGGTCATTGATCATCACTGTCACTTCACATTCTAATCTCGGATTATTACACTGGGCTGCATAAACACATCCATATTTACACATGACACAAAATGTGCATTACCACACTGCAGCGTTCCCTAATGCTTTTATTAAAATGAAATACAAGTTTTGTTTTAAAAAAAACGAAAAACAATGTCTTCAAATGATGCCTGCTGCTTATACAAGCCAGTATACAGGGTGGGCCATTTCTATGGATACACCTTCATAAAATGGGAATGGTTGGTGATATTAACTTCCTGTTTGTGGCACATTAGTATATGTTAGGGGGGGGGGGGACTTTTCAAGATGGGTGGTGACCATGGCGGCCATTTTGAAGTTGGCCATTTTGAACTTTTGTTTTTTCAATAGGAAGAGGGTCATGAGACACATCAAACTTATTGGGAATTTCACAAGAAAAACAATGGTTTTAACGTAGCTTTATTCTTTCATGAGTTATTTACAAGTTTCTGTCCACTTATAAAATGTGTTAAATATGCAGCCCATTGTGTTGGATTGTCAATGTAACCCTCTTCTCCCGCTCTTCACACACTGATAGCAACACCGCAGGAGAAATGCTAGCACAGGCTTCCAGTACCTGTAGACATTTTTCCTTCATGAATGTACACACAGCACCCCATACTGACAGAGAAACACAGGACTGTAGACATTTTCCCCTCATAAATGTACACACAGCACCCAATACTGACAGAGAAACACAGAATTGAAGAAATTTTTCCTTCATGAATGTACACACAGCACCCCATACTGACAGAGAAACACAGGATTGTAGACATTTTTCCTCATGAATGTACACACAGCACCCCATACTGACAGAAAACACAGAATTGTAGGCATTTTTGCAGATTTATTAAAAAAGAAAAACTGAAATATCACATGGTCCTAAGCATTCAGACCCTTTGCTTAACACTTTGGAGAAGCACCCTTTTGATCTAATACAGCCATGAGTCTTTTTGGGAAAGAAGCAACACGTTTTTCACACCAGGCTTTGGGATCCTTTGCTGTTACTCCTTGCAGATCCTCTCCAGTTCTGTCTGGTTGGAGGGTAAACATTGGTGGACGGCCATTTTTAGGTCTCTCCAGAGATGCTCAATTGGGTTTAAGTCAGGTGTCTGGCTGGGCCATCCAAAAATAGTCACTGAGTTGTTATGAAGCCATTCCTTCATTATTTTAGCTGTGTGCTTAGGGTCATTGTCTTGTTGGAAGGTAAACATTAGCCCCAGTCTGAGGTCCCGAGCACTCTGGAGAAGGATTTTGTGCAGGATATCCCTGTACATGACTGCATTCATCTTTCCCTAGATTGCAACCATCCTGTCCCTGCAGCTGAAAAACACCCACACAGCATGATGCTGCCACCACCATGCTTCACTGTTGGGACTGTATTGAACAGATGATGAGCAGTACCTGATTTCCTCCACACCTAAAAAAAACCAAAAAGTTCTATCTCATCAGACCAGAGAATCTTATTTCTCACCATCTTGGAGTCCTTCACGTGTTTGTTAGCAAACTCCATGCAGGATTTCTCACCTTTCTCACCAAGGCTCTTCTCCCCAATAGCTCAGTTTGGCCGGATGGTCCTCTAGTAAGTGTTATAGACATCCAAACATCTTCCATTTAAGGATTATGGAGGCCAATGTGCTCTCAAAAACCTTAAGTGCCGCAGAAATGTTTTTGTAACTATGGCCAGATCTGTGCCTTGCCACAATTCTGTCTCTGAGCTCTTCAGGCAGTTCCTTTGACCTCATGATTCTCATTTGCTCTGACATGCACTGTGAGCTGTAAGGTCTTGTATAGACATGTTTGTGGCTTTCCTAATCAAGTCCAAATAGTATAATCAAACACAGCTGGACTCAAATGAAGGTGTAGAAACATCTCAAGGATTATCTGAAGAAATGAAATGCACTTGAGTTACCGTATTTTTCGGACCATAAGACGCACCTGTTCACCCCCATATCGAGGGGAAATGTGCCAGCGTCTTATGATCTGAATGCGCGTTGGCTTCCCACCAGATTAGCCAGGGAGCTGTCAGATGAGAGATCTGTCCACAGCCAGTGTCCAGGTCTAACATCTGAACTGTATTGCTTATGCCAACAGAGCCCTGCTGGTATAAGCTATGAAGAGAGAGAGAGATAGATGAACTGCAATCTATCCCTCTCTCCGTGTCTGTGGAAACTGCAATCACTCTGCAGCTTCTATGGACACAGACACAGCCGTAGAGGGAGAGGAGAGACTCTGCAGCTGTTCCACCCACAGTCCCCCCCCCTCCTCCCAGTTAATGTGTTCGAGCCTTAATCTTAACTCATTCTGCAATATCAACTTCAGCCAACAGATGTCACCAGAGAGCTCTTGCTGTCAAAGCACAACACAAGCATGGCTTCCTTCTCACACATAGGGGAGGAGGGGTAAAGCTGCGTGCATGTCTTCACTCTCTCTGTAGTATGCAGATGCGATTAGTAAGGATAATAAAGGTAAGCAAATTCGATGTAATGTCCTTAAAACACAGTGTCCCCGTCTAAAGTATGTCTTCTCCTCAGCTATGAGGGATATGAGATGCCCTCGGTGCTGAGGAGTCAGCTGTCTGCTTCTGAGGGGGGAAGGGGGGGGTCTTAGCAGCTCCTCCCTCTCCCTTCGTTCTAGGGTGCCCGGGCCGTTTGTGACCCGATGTTTCAGCCGATTGACGTCATCACGCACTTTTCAGCCAAAATATCGGGTCACAATCTATACGTGTATGGGGGGCTCTGTGCGGCATAATTAGATGTTTCCTCTATGTGTGTATTAGATTTACTAGCCCTTTAGATGAACAAAGCAATGGTTTGCATTTTCCAAATTACAACACTAGAAAGGTCAGAGATCAGATGACCGATCCCTACAGTGAATGCGTTTCCGAGCTGAGAATGAAAGTCTGACTTCTAGAAATGAATCAGGAACAGGTTCGGCTTGGTGTTACAGTAGACACAGGTGTCAGTTGAAGATTACTGCAGGGCTGGAAGCAGGTTTTAAACGTAAACTTCCTGTTATTAGAGACATGCAGATACTGGTAGAGAGTCACCTGATGGGGCAAGGAGCACGAATCTGTGACTCAGACTCTGGTTTCTCTGAACTTACTTCACTTATGACGGTACAGAGATCATTACAGGGACAAAATAGAGACTATGACTCACATGAAAACTAACACAGCATGTACTTAAAGATGTATGCAAATTAGAGAGACGTACACAACAGCCTATAACGTCTATGGCAGGGGTGGGCAAACTAAGGACTGGGGGCCGGATCCAGCCCATTGTCACCTTGTTGAAAAGATGCTCCCCTCTGCTTGTTCTCTGCATTGAGTGCACATACCGTATTTATTCGAGTATAAAATATACCAAAAAAAGAAGTTAAAGTTTGGGTGCGCGTTATAAACGAGGGCTGGGGTGGCGGCCGGTGTAACGCTGAATTCTTCTCCCTTGCCGAGATCTGCACCCCCTGAGTGGCCAGCAGGCGGAGCACATGTAATGAAATCAAATAGGCGAGGGGGGAGCTGATACAGAGCGGGGAGTCATGCATAGCAGTGGGCGCACGGCACCCACGGCGGCTGCTGAGTCCATGACCCCCGGTCTTCTTGCCCTCCGTCCACATCTGCTCCCCCTGGTACAGGGGCAGCGGAGGCCAAGAAGACTGGGGGAACATGGACTTAGCAGCCGCCGTGGGTGACAGTTTTGCGGCCACTGCTGTTGAAGGGACCCGGGGAGCACAGTTCCATGGACACCGGGGGGTCATGGAGACAGCAGCAGCCAAACAAAATTTTATACCGATGTTTCATCGAAAATTAGGGGTGCACGTTATACACGAGTGCGCGTTATACTCGAATAAATATGGTAATACTTAGAGGTACAAAAACCAAATATAAATACATACTGTTTTGAAATCTTTCATACAAAACAAGTATTTTAGAGATTTATCTTTCAAATGATTCCTTTTATTATTATTTTCTTTTGATTAAACATATCTTTTTTTTCTATGGTGCGCTTTTGGTACAGACATCTGCACCTCAGCAGAGCGCTAGGGAGGTTAAAAGTCTTCTTGGTCCTGTACCATTGATAGAGGAGAATATTCTGGCTTAACCATCATAAGGCTATGTTCCCACATGTGCGGCCGCCCACTGCGTGATTGTAATCACAGTAACGTGTAACTGAATGGGGCTTTTCCCAGGGCCGCGATTGGGGGGCGACCGGGAGGGACCGTGGCCACCTGCGGCTGATCCCCCCTGACCGCGGCTATAGACGTTAATGGCCGTGGTTAAAAATAAATCATTGAGATGTGGTTTTTAACTGCGGCCATTCCATTGCGCTGTGGGCGGCCGCACATGTGGGAGCATAGCCTCCATTTTTTCTTTATACATTTAGGAGAACAAGTTCTATTCTTTTAGCAATTTAACATGTATTTGCAGTAAATTTCCTTGGCTGGACTTAAGGCCCCCATACACGGGTCGGATTCCGGCCGGATTCCGGGCCGATCGATTCCGGGCGCGTGCACGTGAAACGATCGTGCCGGAATCATGTGCAGCCCACCTTGTCCGATCATTCGCATCCCATTGATCGGGGGCTCAGAATCGGATCCGACAGAGAACCAACATGTTGGTCTTTCTGATCCGATTCTGCACAGATCAGGGGGAGTTGCCATTTGTGAGGTGGACAATCGGACACGGAATCGTCCCGGAATCCGTTGGACAAGGTGGTATGCAGCGATCGGATACTCTTAATTGGCCGATCGATCACACCTGCGATTCCCGCCAGAATCGATCGGATAGCTGATCGAGCGGCCATGGAATCCGACTGTGTATGGCTAGCTTTAGGGACAACATTCTATTGATCCACTAAGCGTCTGTTCAATCCGCACTCCCTGTTACAGATGTGATATATTTAGGTAATAGTAAGAAAATAAAGAATGATTGTGCTTAGTCATGCTGGCCTTTGTAGCACACTACAAGAAACATGTGTACATGTAACCAGAAAGCAGGTCAAAGGACTAAACCCTTTCATCCAGCTGATATATAACCAGGGGTGCACATGAGTGGTACTCTGGTGCTCATAAAGGGCCAGAAACTAGCTCTGTGTACCGGCATTATTGTTACACAGCTCATATGTGTACTAACAACTTGGAGGCACTCCGTGTCTAGGCGGCCGCAGCTAAATGTTACATGTACACAATTAATGTCACTTGGATAACTGCAGGGAAATATGAATTATAAAAGGTTGCAGTTAGGGGTGTGAAATTGGGAATGTAAATGAATAATAATAATATACAAAAAAAGATCAGACTTTTAAGGGTGTTGGAGATCTGGTGGTTCAAAGTCAGAGTAGGAATATGTAAAATATGACAAGAGAAAAGCACTGTGTAACAGCTGGAATATGACTATGAAAGGTTGACATTTGGCCTGCTGGTAGTCTCAGGGGTTAGTTATTAAGACAGAACATTTCAGGGTTGTACTACTGAGGAATGAGATCTGGGGGTTCAAACGTGTTGTACTGTGAGGGTTACATTTGATCCATTTGATGCTGGAATCGGCCCATTTAGCTTTCTCTTCCAGTCCTTTGTCAAATTGTTGAAAAGATGCTCCCCTCCGCTTGTTTTCTGCAATGAGTGCACATAATGCCTAGAGATGTCCAAACATTGCCTTAAGGTAGCCATACACAGCCCGATTTGCCCCTGATTTTTCGGCCGATCGACTGCCATGCACGCTCCCATCAATCACCTGGCGGTCGCTCTGCCAAAATTGGATGGCCCCACCTGGTGAGATAGAGCAGGTGAGATAGAGCAGGAATCTCCTGAATGTGAGATCGCACGGTGATCTGACATGCCAGTAAATTCCCGGCCAATCCTATTTACACAAAGGGTGCCCGCCGATCAGCTGAGAGGCCGGCTGCAGTGATGACGTCACCCCCTGAAGCCATCACTGCAGAATCGCCTTGTGTATGCCTACCTTTAGGGACGATGCAGTTGTGTGATCACGACACTGTGGGCGCATCCTCATGGTGACAACAGGCAGTTTCTAGGAATGATCTCTGCTCATTGCAATGAATAGGAATATCTATGTGTAGGAAATGTAAAAGATAACAACATCCCTGTCACACGCCGCCTGTTACACATCACCTCGATCATAAGTGATGCTGGCCATACATATGGTGGGTCAGCCATTACAGGCTCTTGGTCCGGACCATTTATCAAATTTTAGAAACCAATGTGGCCGAGTCAAAAAGTTTGCCCACCCTTGATCTATACCAGTGGTTCCCAACCTGGGGGGCGGTGCACAGGTATTCTGGGGGGGGGGGG
>CM070035.1:39020534-39037173 GCA_036250615.1 Ptychadena robeensis
TCGATAATGTTCCTAAATAGAAAAGAGGGGCCCTGCATGGGAAGTTTGGGAACCACTGGTATAAACAATATAGAGAGCCCTCTACTGGTCATTAATGTGATTGCAGCTTCTGGCAGAACTCCGTACTGCTGTGATTTTCTGCTGCTCTCGTCAGTGTTATTAGCCTACAGCATGAATAAGCTGAAAATTGAACTCCTTCTTTGAGGATCAATGAGCAGCAGCTAGCGAGTCAGAGTAGCAGTAATACACAACAAAGACAGTATCACAGGCAGTGGCACATACACATTGTAGAAGTCTCTAGTGGAAAGGAGAAATGTACGCCTATGTTCTACACAGCTGCTGCCTTTGTTTTAATTCCCTGATTCATATTTCCAATTATTACTGCTTCACTCCAGCAGCAGCATCCCTGGAATCACCGGAATTAAAGCATAAGTAAAAGGAAAGGAAAAAATTGAAAAATAGGTAAAAGGACCAACACTGGCGAATCCTCTCTTTGATCTTCTTTTGGTAAAAATACCGATATGTAGTTAAATGTTCCACGCGTGAATGTATTATTTTTATTTTGGAAACAGTTCCAAATACCTCACATTTAAGAATTGTCATTTTAAGCTAACCTATTTATTTGCAGTCATGCAATGGTCAGCACACATAAAGTTGGATTATAGAGTCAATACATGGGGCTAGGGATGACATGTTCTTCCAAAAAATGTTCTCCTAGACGAGAATTCAATAACAAGCCCACAATCAATCTAATCAGCCAATTCATTAGTTCTGCTCTGATTGGCTGATCCTGTTTTATCTGACACAGGGAGCAGAAATAAGACACGGCCAAACGATGCTATTAGCTCATTTCATTGATCAGGTCCTACTCCAGAATCCATCGATGTGCAGATATGCACATACTTTCTGGTATAGATGGTTAAAGCCTCACCGCTGTGATGAGCAACCTCTGGCCAATAGTGAAGCTGTGTGTGTGGATGGGCCTCTTCACTTTTCCTGGAGCACAATCTAATCAAAATGAAGGAAGTCCTGACAGCCAGGCACCCGGATGGGATTACTTCCCCATACACGTCTAGATTTTTCATCCAATTAACTTATTTAAATAAAAAAATTTTGTTGATTGATTGAAAATCTATGGCAGCCCACATGGTTAGATCAACCTAAAACAATTAAAATTTGTGAAAAAAAATGGACATGCTGGTAAATTTTATTTGGTTGTATTAATATTGATTACACTTTCAGTCGATCCCAAAAAAGTTGATCAAATATCTGTTACTACAGTTGGCAAACATACAATCAATCACCAATTTCCCTGACTCAAAAAATGTATCTTTTTAAGTTGATTGAACAGAAAATCTAGACGTGTATGGGGGGCTTTAGCGTCCTCCATCACCGGGTTGTTTTTCTTGTTTCTCCAGCTTAGCAAATCTCCAAAAGCTTGTACTGAAGCTGTAATGTACAAGTCTTCTATCAATTGGTGCAAAGAGAAGAGATGGGACCTGGTGCTGAAACGTAGACAAATCCTGCAAACGATCTTACCGTATTTTCAGACTATAAGATGCACTTTTCCATTTAAATCAATGGGAAAATGTCTGTGTATCATATGGCTGAATATATAGGACAAATGTTTTGGTTTAATTTGTTACACACATGCTGGGAGAAATAGCTCTGCATCCCAGAAAACTGAAACGTGTTCCATCCCCACAAGCACTACCCATTCTCTGAACACACTGATCAACCAGCTGGGTGAATTGAGGCTATTTAGATAGCATGAGGTGGGTATTCACATTAACATTCTGCATTGGAATAAACAATTAGGTAACACAGACTCATCTCTCCTCCCAATGGTAAAATTGTAAAAATAGTAAAATGGTCCTCATGGGCAAGTTGTTAGAACCAGATTGTAAAATGTGTCTCTCCATAGGTTGGTCAGTGTGTTCAGAGAATGGGTATTGCTAGTGTATAGACACATGCTAAAGTTTCATCCATGTACACTCTGACCGAACTAAGCTCTGCCACTGGCCTTTTGGCTTGGCATAAGGAATATCGGGTAAAAACTGCATGGACTACTTGGCTGGAACATGCTGTATATTCACTTAATACAGTTGCAAGAAAAAGTATGTGAACCCTTTGGGATTTCGAGTTTTGCATGAACTGGTCATAAAATGTGCTCTGGTATTCATCTAAGTCCTACCAATAGAAAACACAGTCTGCTTAAACTAATACTACACAAACATTATATGTTTTATTGAACATAACATTTAAACATTTACAGTGCAGGGTGGAAAAAGTATGTGAACTTTTGGACTTAATAACTGTTTGACCCTCCTTTGGCAGCAATAAACTCAACCAAACATTTCCCGTAGTTGCAGATCAGACCTGCACAACGATCTGGAGTAATTTTTGACCACTCCCCTTTTAGTGTGGTGTGAATCACTCTCTTAAGGTCATGCCACAGCATTTCAATGTGGTTGAGGTCAGGATTCTGACTGGGCCACTCCAGAAGGAGTATTTTGTTCCGTTGAGTTGTTTTTGTTGAATGACTTGTATGCCTTGGGCCATTGTCCTGTTGAATCACCCATCCTCTGTGGGGCTTCAGTTGGCGTAAAAATGGTTTAACGTTTTCCTGCAAAATCTCTTGATAACTTCTGGATGACAAAAATCCATCCAGGCCCTGAGGTAGCAAAGCAGCCCCAACCCATGATGCTCCCTCTGCCTTGTTTTACAGTGGGGGTGAGGTTTGATTTTGAGTTTGGTTTCATTTGTCCACAGAATATTTTGCCAGTAGTGCTGTGGAACATCCAGGTGCTCTTGTACTGGGGACTGTCCCTATTAAGCATGTATATACTAAAAAATAATGTCAGTATGAGGTTAAAAGCAACTGCACACTGTTGCATGTAAAGCGAGAGATGTTACCCCATACACTCAAGTGTAAGCCAACCTGAATATAAGCCAATGGACTCACAGCAGATAAGGAACAGAAACACCCAGCAAATGTGGCTTTGGTTTGGGATGTCATCATTTCAACCAAGTTAATTGCCAAACCCCTAAACATGGCATCATCACCAAAACCGACGATGTAGAGAAGGTTGTAGGAACATAATTATCAAAAAAACGATTGCTCTAGCATGTGGAGTTTTTGGATAAATAAAGTTTTATGTTAGGTTAACTAAAAAATTTACTTGCCTTTGAACCTCATTCATGCAAAGACTCCATGTGCTAGAGCAATAGCTTTGTCCCCACAAACCTCTACATTAGACAATGATGGGTGATGGAAACATTACAAACAAACGTTATCTTTTAGCACATTTAGTATTTGCATTAATTAACTGTCAAATCACGTCAAAACTAGATTTTCATGACATTTCTGCAAAAAGTACATTGGCAACCATTCCCTACATCTCCAGCAATATTGGTGATGATACCATGTTCAGGGGCTTTGCAATTGACTCACAAATCTGCCCGCAAACCTTGAGTGTAAGCTAAAATCAAAATTGTGAGCTCATTTTGGGTTTTTTGCAACTAGTTGATGTGATGTTGTCATGAAGCTTGAAATTAAAGTATGTGCAGATTGCTTTGTATATGCTTATTTACCCTTTTATCTCAGGAGTGTTCTGCCTGTTGAGTATTATTTTTGCTTTGGATAAAGCAGCTCTCTTACTTTTCCACATAAAATGTTCAGATTTTGTAGTCTATCTTCCATGAACAGTATGATGGCGCCACCTACCTGTCTTCCATAGGTATCACACTCCCAATAGATTACGGTACTATGGGAAGCACTTTACAATTCCTTATATATGAATTGATTCTAAGGCCAGGTTTCGACAGCGTCAAAATCCAAGCCTTTGAGGTGCTTTTCAAATGCTCTGTAAATGCATCCATTGCTAATTAATGTTTTCACAGAGCGTTCGGGGATCCATTGCGTTGATGTCAATGTAGAGCACCCCGCTGGCGTAACGCAATGTGATAGAACCCAAACGCAGTGTGGATGCATTAACACACCCATAGTGATTGCATTGGGCACATCAAAAACACAAAGGTATGCGATTTTGACACGCTCTATCTGCATTCACATCGAGCAAAAAATCCCCCTGACAGTGCTGGACCCATCTGCTAAGTGGGATACGTTAGGGCAATGCTTTCCTTGACACCTAAAGGCCCCCATACACGTGTCGGATTTGCACCGGATTCCGGCACGATCGATTCCGGGCACGTGCACGCCAAACGATCGTGCTGGAATCGCATGCAGCCCACCTGGTCCGATCGATCACGTCCGATTGATCAGGGGCTCAGAATCGGATCCGACGTAGAACCAACATGTTGGTCTTTCTCATGCGATTCTGTCCGGATCAGGGGGAGTTGCCAGTTGTGAGGTGGACAATCGGACACGGAATCGTGCCGGAATCCGTTGGACAAGGTGGTATGCAGCGATGGATACTCTTAATTGGCCGATTGATCACACCTGCGATTCCCGGCAGAATCGCCGGAATCGATCGGATGATGAATCGATCGGACATGGAATCCGACACGTGTATGGCTAGCTTTAGAAACATAGCCTAAATTTGTTGTATTTATTGGTTTACTGGATAAGAGCTACATTCGTTTGTAGTATATTATGTGTAACCTCCCTAGCGCTCGGCCCATACTGCGCTGCTGATACGGCACGGAAAACACACTACTTTTTTCTTCCCTTCCTTCTCCTCTCTACACATAGTCGGTAGTGATGAGCATAGGCAATATACGAATTTGCAATATTTCACGAAAAATACTAATAATATTCGATTCTATATTCACAAACATTCGCAATTGCGCGTGATTGTGAAACTTGATATTATAATTACCTTCAAAATGAATGGTCACATGTGCTCTTTATTTTCGCATTGCAAATATATATTCGCAATTCATTGCCCATAAGCATTCCAATGGGGAATATCGTGAATATTCAAAATTGCGAATATCCGCCGCCATATTCGCGAAATTAGCAAATTCTCGAATTGCCGATATTCGCGAATATATTTGCAATTCGAATATTCAAGCTTAACACTAATAGTTGGCATCATTGATGATGCTGGGAAACCCATGCCCCGCCAATAACATGGATGTTTATGGCGCCCTTCTCTTCAGCGCCACCGATGACACAGAAGGGGCGGTGATGACACAGAAGGGGCGGTTCTGGAAGAGAATAGAGAATTGCCGCTGGTTTCAGGTGCATATCTAACTCTGGACGAGCTGGGTTTGTCTCAAATTCTTCGGAAAGGTGTTATCAATGATGCTGGTGATGTGGGCTGGGAAACCGATGCCCCTCCATTTACACGGATGTCTATGGCAACCTTATCTGAGTAACAAACTCTGGACGAGCTGGTCTCAAACGCTAGGGGGGTTAAGTAAATAAATAATTCGCAAAGGCGTCAGCTGGCACCACAGTTAACTGAAAGCAAATGCCATGCCACTTCCATGAGGCTGCTTCCTGAAGGGCTGTATCCCAGAGGTTATTCATCCTTATCAACCCCCCAATGACCAAGAAGAAGCAATAGACTTAAGGTAACCATACACCGATCGACTTTTGCATGATCATTCGTTGACCCGATCCTCTTGTGCAATTTAAATATCGACTGTCAGTGTGTACACAGTGTGACTGATACACAACTGATCGATTCCTTTCCCGAGTTCTGTGCACATGCTCCATAGTACCATCCAATACAAATGGACCCAAATATCTAGACTTAAACTATCGACTAAAGTCACTGATTTTCTGTTCAATATTGATCACTTTGTGTTGATTGTACCAGGAGGGCAGGAATCGACTCCTGTTTAATTGATGTTAACACATTGATTTCTTGGCCGATCGCGAATGTATTCCGGGGGGGTCCAGCTAGGGGGCCGAGCGAGGGACAAGCAGGAAACCAAACATGGATAAACATGCCGCACACAGTAAGTTGGGTGCATATATTTTGTGTGTGGATCACTATGTGAATGATTGATGTCTCTGCATGAGAGTAGTGTGTGTGTCTCTATGTAAATTAGTTTTGGTGTGAAAACTAAATAAAGTTGTAGGAGTTTGAAGGTATATGGCTACCTTAAGGCTCTTCTTGGCCATTTAGGAGGTGCCAATTGTGTAATTGTTTGCATACAATTCCTTTTAACACTGAAGTTGCCCATACACGCATAGATATGGGCATATCGATGGCTGATTCGAGCGCCTTGCATGCTCACGGCCATCTATCTGGCGCATCTAATATGGCCATCCCAGGTTTTATTCCGGTTTTCGTGATCAATCCCACTCGAAAACAAGGTTATTGGACATAACTGTAAATCATGGTCAATGTCCATTGCTTTAGATTGGGACCGCGGGTCTCCATCCAAAGCATCGGCTGAGCTTGATGACGCAGCAGTGCTGCGCCTCCAGCTCCTTTGATATTGGGCTCAGCGCCTGAGCTCGAATGCTAATCTGTCTCATGGACATCGACCTACGTATGGCAGCATTTAGTGTTATCGTGAACCCTTCTTGCTGTCAGGAGGTATTCAGTAGATCACAATGACAAATGGAGAGTAGATGGTCAATTTTTTTTTCGAAAATTCAACCATTTCGACGATTGAGTTAATTGCAAAGCCCCTGAGCATGGTATCATCACCAATCTTGCTGGAGATGTAGAGAAGGGTAGAGAAGGGTAAAAAATTTTAAAAATCTGAATTTCGACCTTACCTTTGAACTTAATTTATACAAAAACTCCATGTGCTAGAGCAAAACTTTTTTAAAAAAATGTTCCCACAACCCTTCTCTACATCTCCAGTGATTTTCAGAGACTTTGCAATCAGCTCACAAAGTTAGCAAGTTGAAAATTGGACCACCTCTAATGGAGAGAGTGTAGGACAGGTTTGCACAGGAATACATTACCTTGAATAAGATTTGTGCAAGAAGTATTTTTTATTATACTAATCAGATATTGTTTATTTAACAAAAGTTCAATGTTAGATCTATATAGACTATACGTTTTGCTTCAGGGGCTCTTGTTCTTCGTTAGTTCTGAAGACTTGAATAAAATGTTCAGAACTGCTAATAAGCAAATCACGTAAATTCCTTCTCCAGGCAGCAAAGCACTGAAACTGACATTCAGAATCTACGTGATGCGACCTATGGATGTGTTTGATCTCTCCTATGTTTTTAATCATTAAAACAATTATTCATTTATATGGTTCCAGCATATTGATGCAAAACCAGCAGAGAGGCTTCCTATATGACATATATCTGAAATGAACATGTCCGGATTCCCTTAGGCAAACGTTTAGACTCTAGATTATAGCCGTCTAGTGTATATTCAAATAGAAAAGAATCTGACGGACGATAATTATAGACATTTCCCCCCAGACACTTCCTTTTCATGAACATGTCTCTTACCAGACAGAATTAATCATAAACTGTCACTTTGTTTAGCTCCATAATACAGCTTCTTCCTAATCCAATTCTCTTAATCGACAGTGCACCAGGACTTCTGCATATTGTGTTTTTTGTTTTCTTTTGAGTTCCGGATTATTCACACGATAAGACACACCCCCCCAAAAAAAGGTCACACATAACACTTGGGCAAAAATACATGGAAAAAATATTTTGAAAAATATGGGGTGAGGAAATTCTGGTGGCCATGCCTACATCCAGCCTCAGGGTGTCCTCCAGTTTTTGGTGTCTTATAGTCACACCAATTGATCCACATTGTCCATTTCCTGAAGAAGCCCCGCTGGGGCGAAACATGTTGGCTTTATGACAATACTGAATCATGTACTGTGGAATTTGCTATAAGTCAAATCATGTCTATTAAATGGTTTTAATCATTTCTTTTGTTGAAATAAATTTATTGAATGATTTTAGACCTTGTAGTCAACTTGTTATATGTAATATGAATAGTTGGGTGTGCCAATGCAAAGTCCCCTGATGATGGTATTTTTTTGATGTTGATGGGCACACCAACTATACAGTAATTGGGTTATTGCTACCCTTCTTATTTTAAAAACACTCTGGCACAGATGGAAAAGGGTGCTGATGATTTACCATCTTGTTCATCTGTAGATGTGTGTTAGAATGCTAAAGTAAGAAGACACCTTTCAGAGAACAGCAATTTAAGCAAAGGGAACAGATTATACCAAACATAGACATCAGTTTTATATTTTTAGAGCTTGCGTCACCTCATGTCTGCAGCTTTCTAATGAATGGGACAGTGTCCCTCTGAACTCTTTAAAGCGGCGCTGATTTGAAGCTGTGGAACGCCACATCTTCATTGCAGCACCACATTTTGCCGCCAGAGACTCTTCCATTGATGATCATTGAAGGTGTATCAGGATGTGGAAAAGCAGCACCCGATACTGTTTGGGGGCTGTTTTTCTGTGTCTTTTCTCTGCTAAATCAATAGCAAATGTGTCGGCACGCTTCTTGATTCTCTGCGCTGGATGTACATCCAGTGCAGGTAATCTGCAGTCCACACATGACCTTATGGTGCATATACATGCATACATATGGGCTAGATCGATGGGCTCTTTGAGCCCCGTAAATGCTCACGACCATCTATCTAGCGCATATCATATTCGGCCAACCCTGTTTTCTTGGGGTTGATTAATGCCGCTCGAAAACAGGGATATCGGACATGAACATAAATCACGGTCGATGTCCATTGCTTTGCATGGGGACCACGGGTGTGTTTACAACCTCTTTGAAATCAAGGAAGCTCCAGTGCAATGACGTCATCAAGTTGGGCTGGAGCTTCCCCGAATGGCTTGAATATCGAGCCGTGTATGCCCAACTTAACTCTCAGGCATTGAATATTGGCCTAAAATGATTATTAGTTCAAAATGATTATTAGTTCAAGCTGTCAGCACTGCCCCTCCTCACCCTGAAACATGTATACAAGTGTTCACTTAGGAGGTGTGGCAGAGCGAATATAGTATAGATAATGTTTGAGACTGTATACTTCCTATTAAGACATACAGATGTTTACGCTGATTGCATATTCTAGAGCATAAAATCAGCAAGAGCTATTGGTGAAGAGGATAAGGGAGAAGCCAAACTCTCTGTATCAGTATACATTTAAAAAAAAAAATTGCCTTTAAAGTAAACCAAGACAAATGTCACAATAAAATATTCTACCAATTGTTTTCACCAAAAATATTAAATTTGCATTAGAAAACCAAACACACACCTTATTTTTTTTCAAAATGCTGTTTATTGGTAGAAAAGACACTGCATTTCTCAGATGTTTGACGTTGTTGTTACAATTCTCTTCGAATTTCTTACGGACAAACTATATGCTATAAAATGGAATAATGCTACAATAACAGACACATAACACGACAAGAATATAACAAAGTCACACCTAGATTTAATGACCTTTCAGAATTTCTCAATACAGCAGGTATGATACTGTTACTATACATATCATATGTATAGATAGATAATATTTGCCTTGGCTTATCAGCTTTGGTTAAGTTCAATTATCTTCTGGTTGCAAATGAAGGAATCTACTAAATGTACAACCCCCTGGAACACTATAGCTATACTCCATTATCCTCCCCCTGGAATTATGAGAAGAGAAGTCAGTCACGTCTTGTTACAAGCCTCACTTCAATAAATGTGTAATCAACGTTAAGCATATTTCTCTGTTGGCCAAGGTTGGTAGTAGGGTTGTTTTTTTTAAGGCAGGGTCCGTAAATAAGCAACTGAATCCCCATTAAGCTAGCCATACATGTGTCGACTCGTGAGCGATCGATCGCCCATCTGATCGATTCCGGTGAAGCCACAGGCGTCGATCGATCGCCCAATCAAGTATGTGCCTACCACCTTAGGCCACCGATTCCTGGACGATTCTGTTCCCGATTGATCGCTTCACAAATGTCAACGCCCCTTGATGTGTGCTCAATCGATCAGAAAAGACCAACAGGTTGGTTCTCTGGCCGATCCGATTTGGGGGCCAAGTCGATCGGGCAGGGTCGATCAGTCAAGGTGGGCTGCACTCGATTCCTCACCAATCGATCGGCGTGCACGCGCCCGGTGATCCATCGGCCAGGAATCGTGTGGGAAATCGACCCATGTATGGCTACCTTTAGACTTTCTAGTTGGAGTGGAATTTAAATATAAAGGGCTACTGAGCATAAATGACAAGCTGGCTAAGAGATTTCACCAGCTTGGAGGCTTTCAGCATGGACTATGCCCTGAAAACCAGCAAAAGTAGCGCATAAATCATACAACCAGCCCCTCTCCCCTGCTGCTCCCCCATTGCTACCACTGCCAATGGATCTCTACCTATTTTAATATCATTAGTAATATTCAGTAAATAATAGTATATCATGTATACTTATTATCCACAGTAATATTAGTTCTACAGCCACAAATAGACCAGATCCTGGTACAAGCAAAGGCTTCACTAGATGTGAAGAGTAGAGATGGACACATTTTTTGACTAGCTGACTTTGTGAGCTGATTGCAAAGCCTCTGAAAATGGTATCATCACACAAATTGCTGGAGATGATTTTCAAAATGTTGACTTAACTTTGAACTTTATTTATGCAAAAGCTATGTGTGTTAGAGCAATACTTTTTTGTAGAATACCCCCAACCCTTCTCTACATCTCCAGCAAGTTTGGTGATGATACCATGCTCAGAGGCTTTGCAATTAACTCAAAATCATCAAAATGTCACCTCTAATGAATAGCAGAAAATTATTTATTTTTAAAATAAAGGAATCTTAGGAATCATTTTCATTCCCATTCCCCATTCCCATTCCCAGAAGACACCAACTTGTGGATTTCATTTTTTAGTTTATGCCAATATGGCATTTAATGGAAAGCTATAAGTTGAACAGCAAACTTATAGAAATATCAGATACCTTGAAGTGCAGATTTGTAAAGACTAAAAATAGTTGACTGACAGGTCCATCAACTGGCATCTGGAACATTCAAAATTGGTGGTTACTGATGGCTACTCAAGATAGTTGTAAAATGTGAGTTAACTGCAAAGTCCCTGAACAGGTTATCGTCACCAAAATTGGAGACATAGAGAAAAGTTGTGTGCTCCAGCCAATTTCGTTTTTTGCATTCAGTAAGTACATTTAAAAAAAAGAAGTTGAGTTTGAACTTCATGTATGCAAAAACTACATGATTGGCATAGAGCTTTTTTTATGTTCTTACAGCAAGTTTGTAGTTCAAGTGATACCGTTTATTGGCTAACTGAAGTCATTAGAGAAGCAAGCTTTCGGGATGTCTCAGGCTGAAGCCTAAAGAAGGGATCTGCGACATCCCGAAAGCTTGCTTCTCTAATGACTTCAGTTAGCCAATAAACGGTATCACTTGAACTCCAAACTCTCTATATTTATCGATGGCTAACATGGTACAACACTCTACTATTGCTTTAATGTTCTTACAAACCCTTGGTCTCCAACAATTTTGGTGATGATACTATGTTCAGGCTTTGTAATTAATTAAAAAATCAGGCCCTGGCCTATTATCTACTGTCAGAAAATGGTAACCAATGTGAGGGGGGATTGCGGAAGTTCTAGTTTTGTGTACATACAGATACATTTACATAGGTATTTGTAAAAGTAACTTGGAGCTCTTCCATCCTTTTTCCCTCTTTAGTTGTCCTTCAACATGTATTATCCAACAAATTGTTCTCAGTTGAGAATGCCAGGAGAATTTTTTTTATTTAAATTTCAATCTATGCTCCAGTTGTTACCCAGAACTGCAAATATCCATGCTCTGCTTTCTGCGCATGGGTTGTGTGCGAATAAACAAGAATCAACAACATGTTTTTCAGCTATTTCTGTATTGTCAGGTCAACTAATCTTGAAGCATACAATTGAGTGATGAGCCTTAAACTACAGAGCAAAATTACACAAAGAAAACACAATTTACTAAACACGAATTGCAAGATCACTCGGTGATATAAAATTCACACAACTGCAACACATCATATCAGTGGAACATTCAACATTATTCAATCATTTCAATCTCAGAAAACCTAAAAGCAAAGTTAACTAACACTTTTCTACACCAAGACTGTAAAATGTAATTATAGAAAAAGTGCGATACACTGTAGATCATTTAAGAGGACTAACATTTAATAATAAGAAGCATTAAATGTAAGGCAAAGCCACTCAAGGTTTACAGATGGGAGACTATGTATGAGATGAATAATATGGCCAGAATTACCCTTTTCAAAGGGATCAAAGCAGCAGAAAAGTTAAAATAGGATGGACGGAGAAACATGACAGTATATAAATATTTAACTGCATCCAGAAAGTGGATATAGTAATACAATTCAGGAACCAACATTTACTGCATTCCAGAACTCCACAGGACCCCGAACGGTCAGGCCCCTTTATTATGCACATTTTAGAACTTCCCTGCAGTGTGAAGGACTGGGCTACCCTTCTTGTTTTCTTCTACTTTAATAAGCAAGAATTTTTTTTTTTATGACGGCAACGTATTGATGTAGTTGGACATTTTAAGATTAGACGTAGAGCAATTCCCTTAGCATAATTTAGAAAACGTCACAGTATGGGACCAGAAATAATGTATTAACATCTGGAGATAACAGCTTTACCAAGAGTGCATTACAGCCATAATCATCCCCACTTTTTGTAGTAAGTATTCCTCATTTATTGTTGGTTTATTTATTTTAAAGCTGAACCCCATGTAATAGTTTTTATTAATCCCACAATACACTTTTTTGTATACAGGGAAGAATAGAAGATATACTCCCCTGATCCTGCTCTCCGCTCCTAAACTGGCTGTTTGCTTGTAGCTTAGGAAGTCGTAACTTTGCAATGGTATTTTATATAACAAGGTAAAGATGAGGACAACTTACCTCCTAACCAAACTGCCCCCCATGCAAGGGTCAAAAATATTTTACCATGCAATTCAGCTTTAATTATTGTTATTGTTTTTTGCCAACAATGGTTAGGTAGCATCAGAGTGTTGTAGACATATAGTCGATTGTCCATTTTACAAGAACTAAAAGGGATTTAAATTTAGTCTGTTAAGATAATTCACCCTCCACCTCTCATTTAGTTTGAACACCGGCCTGATTCTTACTGCAATAGCTCAACTCTCTTTGTGCAATCCTTAGATTTGGAAGTCCTTGTCCCACAGTTGGACTCACCATAACAAGAAAAATAACTCCCCCAAAAATCCTGTGATATCCTTATTTATACCTAATTTTTTTTGACTCTTAGGGGTTCTTTCTATTAGGTCCGGACCCCTCCGCTAAGCATATAGGCTTAGCGGGAGGTCAGGACGTAGCAGATAGACTAACCTGCGTGGCGGATGCTGTGTCTTCACTGCGCCGAGCCGCTCCGCCGATGTAAGGCTAAACGTAGTCAAATACGTTCAGCCTCTGCACCGGTGGATGTGTAAACAGACCAACCGCCGAGCAGGCAATGTCTGTGTGATACGTTGGGATCACCGCTAAGCGTATGCGCTTAGTGGAGGGGTCCCGACATATAATGGAAACAATCCATTACCATCCCTCACCATATTCCAGGCCACACCAACTATCTAACATCTTCAACTCTCTTTAGACTATGTATGCTGAGCTTTAAACACTATACTAGACACTTTTTGGTAAGCTCGGGACTTAATATCCAATCTAAAGAACTGTACATGCTTTCATTTTCACATCAACCAGAGAACAAACAAGCGCTGTACACACATCACTTGTTCTGTGGAAAGAGGAGGATGAGCGAGCGTCACTCCCCATGCTGTGTCAATCCCCATAGAACACTTCAGGTGTTGGACAGGTTGGTCAATGAAATATCTGTCCTGCCCAATCACGACAGATTGCAGCAGTTGACTGCTTTCTGGCTTATATACGAGCCCAAACTCTCAAAGTCTCCAGCAAGTAGGTGTGGGCTGATGATCACACTGACTAATTGACAGTGGTTATGGTGGGTGTAGGCCAAAATGGAGACGATCTGCAACCTTGGCTGCTGAAGTTGTTCGTTTCTCATGGGGACGCGCACTTTTTGTCATTGGGTGCTCAAGGAACTTGTACTGCCATTGCTCTGGAAGTCCAAAGAAAACATTTAACTGGATGAGACAAATAAGATTGTATTTCCTGAATACTGACTTACCACATTTTCTGCAATATCTTATTTTAACTGTACCCTAAAATATTCTAACAAAACAGAATAAAGTGTCCTGTGTGCAGACAAAGCACAAAGAAGAGACCATAGTACCCAAGACATCAAACTGCTAACCTTCCAGAAAAACTGAAAGGTTTGTTTTTGTGAACAGACTTTAAATTATTTTGTCTGATGAAATAAAAATACATGCATTAAAAATGACTTTTTTTACTTCATAAATAAAAAGTGAAATGAAGTGTTAAGAGAAAATATAAAGAACTACTACTGAAAAGTTGTTACCAACAATTTGAAATGTTTTTAGAGAAATCAGCAATGTATTTACAGCGCCCTCCTGTGGCAAAAGCCAAAGATTATTACAAAAATATTCTACTTCCAGACTTCAAGGAAAAGTCCAACTTCCACTATTGTTTTAATATACAACCACATACCACATAATTATACAAATGTGGTAAAATAAATGTGTGCCATGCTGCTGATTGGCAAGTGTGCCTCATTCCCAAACCAAGCACGTTTTTAAGGAGAACACCCATACTAATCTCCAAATAGGAGAATAATTGGACAGGGGCTGAGGGTACATGGAAGGTTTAACAGATCGAGGGGCACAATTATTTGACATATGCTAGATCTAGGTAGAAATCCTATCATGGCACCCAACATATGTTTGCACTGCTGGTGATGATGATAAACGAGTATCTGAGTAACGAAGATTACTTTCTCTTTGTAAATAATACTATACACAATAACAAAACAATGAAAAATAAAATAGAGGGGGAAATAAAAATAACATTGTGTACCTGTATCCTTATTCAAGCAATAACCACAAAGTACTAGTACCAATGATGGAAATTGTAGCTACATAAAGCCATAGCACAAGACACACTTGGTAAGGCAACAAATGAAATAAAAATACAAAAATATTCTATAGAATTTATATCAAGGCTGCGCAAAACTAAACTACATAATGGGTAACTGAAACCTAGGTTATGGGAGGGCACCGCAGATCTGCAGAGCCCATGGTTTTGTATGTCTCTATACAACCTGGAGAAGTTCTCTTGCTATAGCTAGCCATACACGTGTCGGATTCCATGGCCAATTGATCACTCACCCGATCGATTCCGGCGATGTCAGCGGGAATCGGAGCTCCGATCAATCAGCCAATTAAGAGTATCCGATCGCTACATACCACCTTGTCCCGCGGATTCCTGGACGATTCCGTGTCCGATCACTTACTTCCCAAATGGCAACTCCCCCTGATATGTGCAGAATCGGATCAGAAAGACCAACATGTTGGTTCTCTGTCGGATCCGATTCTGAGCCCCCGATTAATCGGACGCGAACGATCGGACAAGGTGGGCTGCATGCGATTCCAGCACGATCGTTTCGCGTGCACGTGCCCGGAATCGATCGTGCCGGAATCCGGTGGGAATCCGACACGTGTATGGGGGCCTTATGTCATCTTCCATCGCGCCCTCTAAGCACACCTGTTAAGTATTCCTTTTTGGCCAGGAAAGTCGTGTTTTTTATGCGTCCTTCTCAAGTTAATTTAGGACAGAGGAAGCATTACTCTCCCTCCTAAGTTCCCACCCCTCTTGTGCAGATGATGTATGGGGTAGGGGCAAGGAAAGTATCGCCTCCTCCCTCCTAAGTTAGCTACTAAATAGGAGAGGTAAACCTCACGATAGTAGCATCTGCGACGTCAGTGCCTGTATTTGTAACATGGAAGTGACAGTCCAAATACTGGAACTTGACAGGTATGCCTCTAAAGGTCGCCATACATGGGTCAATTTTTACTTGATTTTTGCCCGATCACCATGCCCGATCGCTGGGAATGATCGAATCAGGAATCAATCGATGACAAATCGACCTGGCTACCTTAAGACACTGTGGGGGTCTCCGTGCTTTTACGTCATTGTCTGTAGTAAGGAATGTACAAGAACAACACCATTCAATGGCTGCAGCATGAAGTAGAACCTGGGAACCATCATACATAATGTCTGAGAACTCTTATACATTCAGTTATGAGTAAACTGATGACCCCATAAGCTTGTATTTTGTATCAGAGTGTGACCCACTTTAATTTACAGGTTTCCAGACAAAAAAAGATGCTCTACAGATAAATTCTTCTGATGCATGGATATCTGTGCCAGGCTACCTTTCTTATTTAAACTTATGGGTAGAAAAGTATATCTAAAGCCCCCCATACACCTTTAGATCACCCCATGCAATTTTTATTGATTCTCCCAACAACTATGTGGTGCCGGGTCCTCCCTGATAGAATACATAGTGATTGGAAGGTTTAGAAAGGTCCTCATATTACATGGTTTTGGTAGAAGAAAAGTTGGTTGTACAAAAATAATATATTAAGATTGTAAGGTCTATGGGGGCTTAAGTAACTATTGTACTGATACATATTTTATGGATGTCCTTGAAATTCTCTCTCTTGTCCTAACTACTGAGGACAGTGGATTGCAATTAGACTTTAAATGAGGGGAATCGGGGGGGGGGGGGGGGGGGGGG
>CM070035.1:39054883-39091283 GCA_036250615.1 Ptychadena robeensis
GTGAAGGAGAATGGATCGCCAATAGTTTAAGACTGAAGCCGTTAAAGCATTTGGGAAAACTGCTGTAATTCAGCTGAGGCGACAAATACTAGATTGTTAGCTTCAACTTTTACACATGACTTGGGATTCAAGGGAATCAGGATCATTTTTGAAGTGCCCCTTCGCCCTGCCTTTTCTTGGAGCTTCACTGCCCTATCTTCAGCAGAGAGAAGATCAGAACACTAAAGCTTGGCACACACGGGTAGATCGTGTAAAAGATTTGAGTACAATCAATTAATTGTGCACTCATGGTGATTGATTGTACTCTAATCTGTTTACAAACCTACCGTGTGTGTGCCTTCCTTCGGTGTCGGGATCAATAGAGCCGGCTCAAAGGAACTTGATTGAATGGGGTTCCAACATGTTGGAAAAAGACCCTGTTCAATCTCCAATATTTTATGGAGACATGAGTTTCATGGAAAGTATTTGAACAGCTGCGGCTCGGCTGCCTCCTCCACAGCCGTCGGTGTCAGTGCAAGGGGGCAGAGCAGTACTCTCACTGTGGAGTGTGTGAGTGAGGCAGCGTATGAGACAGGCTGTTCTCCCAGCTTGTGGGTGTTGTAAATCGCAACTGTAAGACTGGGGAGAAGGGGTCCCCATTGAAACAGGAATTGATGTGCCGATGTGGTGCACATTGATGTCCGTTCATTGATCACTCGATCAATCACAGGTGGTGCCTAGCTTAAGGAAAAAAGCAGCAGCATCTTCTGCCTACCCCCTTTCTCTGCTTAATTGGCCATTACAGTACAGTGTTGGTTTCCTAGCCAGTAGTTCTGGGTGTGTTGTTGCCTTCCTTTCTTCAATGGTTGTCTTCCCCTACATTCGCCCTCTTCACCTCTCGCGGCGTCGGAGGCGTTGGCCCGAGCCATCTACAGGTGCCACACACCTTTCTGCGGCGTCGGACACAGTTGTTGGTAGATCTAATGAAGATTGTATGGATCGATCTTAAGGTGTATGGGGGCCTTAATGCAGAAGGCTTTTACAATCAACAATAGAAAACTATTTAGACTACTATAATTTTAAAGTATTCCTGCAGCCCCACCTTAGCTTAAAGATTAGGCAACGCCATGTATATGTTTGATTGAGATTCGGAGTAGGGTTGTCATCTTGCACACTTTTCCCCTCCCAAAATCAGAGGGAAAAGGTCAGTGCATCCTACAGTATAGTCCAAATATAGAAGTTCAAGCAGATAATAGACTCCTTCCACGCTCTCCTTAAGGTGCCCTTACACGTATAGAAGGGCACACAATTGATGACACGTTTAAGCGCAGCACCCAAGGGCCCGTCGTTTAGACTGAAATTGAGGTGCTTCATTTTAGGTGCTCGATCCAAAAGGAATGAGATTCTATCAGGATTTACGGACATATTCGTTACCTGTTCAACCAGTCTGAAGACGGGTGGTCATGCCCATCAGCGCTCGAAAGGCCCATTGATCGAGAGCCCATCTATACATGTATGGGCACCTTTACTCGAGAGGAGAGGCAATGAAAAGAGCCAAAGAGAGTCTTTCTCAGCATAAGTCACTCTGCTCTGCCAGTCTCTGGCTCTCGAGAGGAGAGGCACTGAAAAGAGCCAAAGAGAGTCTCTCAGCATAACACACTCTGCTCTGCCAGTCTCTGGCTCTCAGCACTGCTGTTTGAGCAGCGAGCACTAAATCTCCAGGTTCTGGCTCCAGCATGTTATATACCGGTATTTTCTCAGGAGGAAGGGCAGTGCAGAAAGCTAGAGACTCTTGATAAACTTGCTCCAGCTCTTAGCACTGCCCCTCCTCCTTTGTAAATTAGGATCTACAGCATGTCCTAGCAGAGGGAAAGCACTGTGGAGAGACCAGAATTAGTCTTTAGGTGAGTAATTTTCTTCCCTTGACCATGGAACTTCTTAGTCTGATGTGTCCTCCTGTGTGCAAAATACAGTATTTATCCTGGCAAACACAGAAAGATACCCACTGATGTGCACCATGTTCAATAAGATCTCACTTTCCTGTTTATGTTGGCAACACTCCCTCTTTCCAAGTATGGTGGAATACAGAACACTTCCCTCACATACTTTAACAAAGAGGAGGGTTCTGTAGTCCACATAAAAGAACTTGGGTGTTACTGGCTTTCTGGAAGATCAAAAGGGTTATATGATGTGCTTAAAGGTGGGTTTACACGTGGAGATTTTTTCTTCAATCAACTGCCAAACTTGATTTTTTGTTCGTTGTCGAGCATTGTTCGTCCATTTATCGAATGTAACATTAGATTTTTTGTTTGTCCATCCGGATATTGAATGAAAATACATTCAAAATTACAACAGATAAAAATTTACCAACATGTTCAATGACCTTTTGAACGATTTTTTGTTCAAAAATTGTTAAAAATTTATCCATCGAACAAATTGGCCAATTTAGATTTTTGTTCAATCAACCAAAAAATCGTTCATGCTTTGTTGATCGAACAAAAAAATCTACACGTGTAAACCCACCTCAAGCCCCCCATACACTTTAAGATCGATCCATACAATCTCCATTACATCTACCAACAACTGTGTAGTATAGTGGCCTCCCTGATAGAATACATAGTGATTGGAAGGATTAGAAAGATCCTCATATTTCATATGGTTTGGGTAGAACAAAATTTGATTGTACAGAAATTGTATGGAAAGATTGTAAGGTGTATGGAGGCCTTTAAAGTGATTTTAACTGGTATGCGGATTTACAGGCATGACTCACTGCAGATATATATATACTGCTTCTGAAAACATGAGAACCATTAAGGGAAGATGTGTGCTTCTAGGGGCCGAGATTTGTCTCCTACACAATTATATATGACGCCAGATGTTTTTTTATCATGCATGGTGCAAGTTATGTCCTTGAGAATGACACAGCTGGTCGCTCCTACATCAGAGCTATACGTAGGCGTGCAGAGAGAAACATTTTAAATTACTTGTCAGAAAGGCTGTGATCTCTGATGAGTTTTTCCCCAAGTTAATATATCGGATTCTCATGTGCAATTTGTATGTATCTGGAATAACATAATAATAAGTACAAGGCTGCACATTACCTGGGAGCACGTGTGACTGAGAGTTAAGCTGCATACTGACAGGCAACCATCTGGTGACTGCAGAGACAGAAAATACAGAAAGTAGCGTTACATTATGTATACAAAGTGATAGATTGGTATACACCCTAACAATACATATTATCAGTTTATAATCACATTTTGCAACATCTCTTTGTTATATGAAAAATGAAATACTGTGGATCCTAATACACCAAGCACTGCCCAGTTCTGAGAAGCATAAACTACAGAACTAATGGTGGGAATACACGTCTCGATTTTCGCATCGATTTTTGTACAATCTATATGAAAATCAAGCCGTGTATGGGTAGTTTTGTGCAAAATCAATCAATCCCGTTCGAAGCTACATGTTACCAACATGTTGGTAAACCTTATTCGATATCCTATCCTATACCCTCGGTCCCCATTCAAAGTCTCGACCGGGCTGGCAGCCGATATTGGGGCAGGCCGGCAGCAGCTCAATAACGTCATCGTGCTGCTGCCAAGAAATCTCAAACCGCTCGAAAATTAAGCCATGTATTCCCGGCATTATTCTTCACTATGTTGTGGAGACATGGGAGGTGGGAGGGTTTATGAAGACAAAAAAAAAAAAAACTTGTGCCAACAATATTACTTATTTAAAGATACAATACAGTGGGTGGGTGCTGACAACCCAGAGTAATGCAGGCAATATCAACTTGCCAACCAGAGCTTGAATTTTTTCTTTTTTATATACAAGGACTAAATGACATAGAAGTCAACAAGAGGACATCAATCTTCCTGAAGAACCAAAACTACAGCAAAGTCTTTGGATGCCCCCCCACCTCACCTGTAAATGGTACAGTCCTGAGTGACTGTATAGCCCAGGGGTGGGAAAACGTTTTGACTCGTGGGCCGCAATGGGTTTTAAAATTTGACTGAGGACTGGACAATAAACCTGTAAAGGAGAGCCAATCCCAAGTCCTCCTAGCCTGGGTGGAAAATGTAAACATTGATAAACTGATTGAAAAAAGTAATAATCATACTGATTACCAGGGAGGGTAAAAAGAAAAAAATATATATTAAAAACATTAATATATATTACAAAAATTTGGCTTTGGATAGTAAATATAATCAAACTACGGCCTCTAGCAGGACACCTTTAAATTTCTCTGTGCATGATCTCCACTTGCAGGGAATAAGCAGAGGGGAGAAAGTTCGGGATATGGCCCCCGGGCCTAAGTTTGCTCACCCCTAGTATAGCCTGTGCACTGGCTTCTGCCCTGTGTTGTGCCTGTATGTTCTGGCTGAGGCTTCAGCATGTAGATCATCCCTACTATTGGTATGCAGCATTAAGGTGACCAGTGTTGGGGATTCTTCTCACCAATTCTCCATATGCCATAGTAAGGAAATGGTCAACACTGCTGGGATTAGGTAAAATGTGACAGACTGCATCTGTGAGTTGGTATTCAGCAATAGATTACTTTTTTGTTTGCGTCTTTAGCTATATTTTGCTCCTTATCCCATGCTAGAAGAATGTACATACATCTCTTCCTTTGACTCCTGCAACATTTTCCTCTCTGGTCTACCACTTACACGTTGGTTCTCAACCTGTGGGTCGGGACCCCCTTGGGGGTCAAACGACCATTTTACAGGGATCCCTGAGATGAGAGCATCAGAGCTGCTGACAACAAGTAGGTGCCCACAAGCAGGGTGGGAAGTTAGAAGGTAGAGTAATGCCCCCTCCTTACACCCAACTATTGTGAAAATGATGTGCGGGGTGGGAAAAAATAAGTAAGGGGACATTACACTTACCTGATTGTGCTGCAAGTAATGTTATGAAAACCCACCTCTTCAGTCTGGTCTACCCATCTTCTCATTTCTAACATCACCACCCTGCCAGTCCCATCCCCACACCTATTGTATACCCCAACCTATTAGATTGTAAGTGTGATTGGGCAGGGTCTTCTCATCTTGTGCCATAACCTGTATCTTGTGTTGCATCTCAACTTTAATTTATTGTACAGCGCTGAATAAAATGTTGACGCTATATATATAGAAGCTAATAATACCGAAATTCGAGCATACATACTAAATAAACCACTGAAAGTAATTTTGGTTATACACATATAACTATACAAGGTCTGTTATCTCACTTTATTTATAAATACCCCATATCCTTAAACAGGTAATCTATACTTTGGAGGCAAATTTATCTGCCCATACACTAGATGTTTTGTTGGGTAGGAACATTGGGCCACCCGTACTGAGCCATACTCAGGTCTGGCAGCTATTTGTTTAGAAAGTAGTAATCCAACAAAGAAACATAAAAACTATTCTCCATAGTGTCTGTACTTTCCTATTTCTATAATATAGTATCTACAGAATCCTGTGTATATTCTATGCAGAGATGGAGTATTTATTTATTTGTTAAGGCAAAATGATGTTCTAGTTTCAGGATGTGGTTAGTGATATAGAGAAAGGACAATTAAATATTAATTTTCCTGTATTAAAAAGTTCTAATTGCTGTCAGTTTATGAATATATGCAAATTACAGACATCCAATTATAATATCTATGTAGATAAAAGTACCAATATATGTGCAAAAGAACATTATCATTCACAGTATACAGGGACAAACTCCAATTTAAAGCAAATAATGTAATCAAATCAATTATTACAGCAGGAAATATAATTTATAACTAGGTTGCAGAAAATATAAAATGAAGAAAATACCTAGTAGAAGAAGAAAGAAATGCATTCTGCCGCTGTGTAGTAACCGTCCAGATGCTGTCTAGTATGGAAATGGTAATGGTTTGCTCAAATACACTGTATATTTTTATTCTTTGGCAGGAGCGCCTCCTGAGGACGGACAGGACGGCCTTTCACAGCCTCGCATACCTAACAGCTGATTCAGGGAAACACACAGCCCTGGACCACAGGAAGAATGGCGGCCTTGTTCTCCGTGGGTCTAACATTTAACTTACATATTTTTATTTCTAGTGGTCTCCTCGCAGAGACTCCTGCAAACATGTCCAACCCCTTCATACTGCTAGGACATAAGGCAGTCATTTGTCACCCATAATTTAACATGGACCCATCATTAAAATTTATACCGCACGTGAACCAACGCTGAACATTTAGAATTGTCAAATGAGAGTACTATTTTGGTAAAAAACAAAATTGTGTTTTAGGAATTCAAACAGCTCTTTCTTAGCTTCCACCTAGTGACTATTGTTTTAGGATCCGACAGACCCATTCAGCTAAACATAAAAAACAAGAAAGGATGATCAGCAAAGAACAAAGTATGCAAATATGTCTGACTAGCATTAGCTGTTGATATTAACTAGGCACATACACAGAGGTGCACATAAGTGTTACTCTGGTACTCAAAAGGGGCCAAAAATTAGCTCTACGTACCTGCCTTATTGTTACACAGCTCATATGCATACTAACAACTTGGAGGTAGTCCATGTCTGGGCGGCCGCAGCTAAATGTTAAATGTATACAATTTATGTCACATGGATAACTGCAGGGAAATATGAATAACTATGAAATGTTGCAGTTAGGGGTGTGATATTAGGAATGTAAATTAATAATGCAAAAAAAGATTGGACTTCTAAGGGTGTTGGAGATCTGGGGGATGAAAGTCAGAGTAGGAATATGTATAGGGTAAAATCTGACAAGAGAAAAGCACTGTGTGACAGTTGGAATATGACTATGAAAGGTTGACATTTGGACTGCAGGTAGTCTCTGGGGTTAGTTACTGAGCCAGTAAATTACAGGGTTGTACTACTGAGATATGAGATCTGGGGGTTCCAACAGTGTTGTACTGTGAGAGTTACATTTGATCCAAAGCCAGCTAGTGACCTGTGGATGAAGACAGGGAGACAGCTAATCAGAGGCTAAATAAGGAACAGGGAGGTCCATCTGCAGCAGAACCTACCATGCAGGAAGCGGATGCAGAGGACAGTGAGGAAGACCACATACATATGGGGTGAGTACCAAACACCATCTACTGGCAATCATCTGAGGAGCTCACTAAAAACGTTATGTGCACCCCTGCACATACATTTGAATTTTTCACATATACACATATCAGCTGCAATATTAAAACTACCTGCCAAACATGGAGTCTACACTACATTTTTCACCACTATCACCGCATGTAGTGCAGACATCCCTCTGCATTCCCCTATGAGAAATGACTTACCAGTCTATACTGGACAGATCCACATCACCCAGCCCGGCCCATTGGTAAACAATAGGCGTGCTATGTGCGCAAACCCCGCCCAATGCGTTTTCAGGCTCGGTTTGCTAATGGAAAGTATTGGAAGCCAACATGGTGAAAAACACGCTCTAAACTCTTTTAGAAACCGAACCGCGGGTGGCCACTATGAACTGTGGGTCATCACAAAAGAAATCTTGCCAAATCTTTTTTTATATTTAAGAAATGAATGGATATATGGATAGATGTGTGTTTTATTTGATGTCACATTATTTGATAGTATTACACTTCGCTTGTTCAATGCTTAGGAAAAACTTTTAGGCATTTTTATCATACAAAAAGGTTCTTTGTTATATTTGATGAGAGGAAAAAAACTCAATTGTAGAATTTTTTTTCCAAAATTACCAAGGTTGGCCTGTGATCTGAAGTTTTTAAATTTAGCCTTCTATGTATTTGAGTTTGACACCCGGAGCCAAGGCATGGACTCCACAAGACCTCTTAAGGTGCCTAATAGTATTCGGTATCAAGCTAAAGAGCAGAAGATCCTTCAAGATGCAAGAGAAAACTCCCATGGATTTGACTTTTTGCAACAAGTTCCCCAGTAAATAAAACCACATGCACCAGGCCATCTATATGATGTACTGAAAAACATGATTATATCAGAATAGGCCACCTTCTTCTCTTGCTTCACCCATTTGATATCATGCTCTTGTTCCTGTTGCAGGTAATTTTTGTAGTGGACAGTAGTCAACATCTTTGCGGCCGGTTTGTACACACTCCATATGAAGCAAGCTGCAGAGCTTGGTCTTCTTACACATTGCCTTATGTTTAGTATCAAGAATTTCAGCAACTTGGACTCGCGTAGCTCTTTTATGAGATTGGACTTGTAGGTCCCCCCCCCCCCTATCAGCATCAACGAGCCTTTGGTGTTCAATGCTCTGTTTACAGTTGTCCTTAATTGGACCACTTCAGGTATAAAACATCGATACAACTTTGATGCAATGTCCTTTGATGCAAAGAAGGTTTGCTGTGTCTTTCAGCATATTGCCCAGAGCATGGAGGCACTACCAGGAGACAGGCCAGTACATCAGTAGACATGGAGGAGGCTATAGGAGGGCAACAACCCAGCATCAGGACTGCTATCCCCGCCTTTGTGCAAGGAGGAACAGGAGGAGCACTGCCAGATGCTTTCAAAATGATCTCCAGCGGGCCACAAATGAGTCCGCTCTAATAGTCAGAAAGACTATGAGGGTGGTATGAGGGCCTGACGTCCACAGGTTGGGGTTGTGCTTACAGCCAAACACTGCAGGACGTTTGGCACTTGGCAGAGAACACCAAAATTGGCAAGTTTGCCACTGGCGCCCTGTGCTCCTCACAGATGAAAGCAGGGTCACACTGAGCATGTGACAGAGTCTGGAAACTTGTGAGACCAAATGCTGGTGCGGTTGGCCCTGGGTTCCTCCTAATGCAAGACAATTCTAGACCTCAAGTGGCTGGAGTGTGTCAGCAGCTCCTGCAAGACAAGGGAATTAATGCTATGGACTGACCTGCCTGTTGCCCAGACCTGAATCCAATTGAGCATATCTGGGACATCATGTCTTGCTCCATCCACCAACACCAGTTTGCACCACAGACTGTCCAGGAATTGGATGCTTTAGTTCAGGTGTGGGAGGAGATCCCCCAGGAGACCATCAGCCACCTCAACAGGAGAATGCCCAGGTGTTGTAGGGAGGTCATACAGGCACGTGGAGGACACACACACACACACACACACACACACACACACACACACACACACCTGAGCCTCAATTTGACTTGTTTAAAGGACATTACATCAAAGTTTGATCAGCCCAATTTTGAGTGTAACCACCAGGTTGCAAGACCATATGAGACCTGAAAAAAGAAAAAAAAGAAAAGGGGCATGTGTTGTGCATTGGTCACGGTGGATGGGACACACAGGAGGCGTGTGCACTCCCAATAGGGATGCGATCTATCCACACAGGTAGGAATGGCGGCTGCCTCTGCTACATGGGGGCTTCACCCCAATAGGGATAATAGATTGGTTTTGGTTGACTTGTTACACACTATAATTTTCACCAACCTAAGTGGGTCACTGCATAATACTGTTTAGGTATTTAGATTGACACATTTGCTTAAGATTTATATCCACACACATTTATAGCACCACACATTATACTGACTATAGCTGTTCACATAACTTGTAGATGGTCACACATAGCACACTCACTACATGGCCTCACAGCACACAGCATATCCATACTCAGTTCATGCACATTTCCTTTTGTATTACATTTGTTTAGCACACACATTGACTGCCTTCTTATATTTTAGTCACATTGGACCCCTGTGTGCTGATGTATTCCCCATGGCCATCTGGGGGATAGACCAACCCTGTCTATGTTTCATCTCCATCCGCAGGTGGCTGGTGCTCGGCATCATGACTATTCTGGCCCCCTGATTCTCGTCTTACTGTGGATGGGCACCCAGTCCTCTCCAACATACTTACATCACACCTAAAGGCTGTGAGTATATATGCACAAACACGCTACATAATGTTTACTATGATGATGTATAAATGACTAAGATGACTCTGTTTGATATTTGCTAGCAATGGGAAACATTGAATTCTCCTGAAGAAGCCAACCGGCGAAATGCATCGAGAAAATGTATTCCCAATCTCGCACAATGTAATTGCTATGTATATGTAGAACCTCGGTGTGAGATACATGTTTGTAACATTTTATCTTATTGATACATGATGTTTATTAAATTGATGACATTGTAACATTTCTGTTATTGAGTTTTCTTAGTAGATTTTATACCAAATGTGAACAGGACAAAATAAAAAATAAGCAATTGACAGGCTTTAGTAACTTATATTAAAATGAGGTTAACTATTTCTGTTCTGGGACAATGTAGGACCCACAATCAAAGACAGGTGTACACTATCTGGGACGCATGCAATCAGAAACTCTTGTCAAAGGAAAGAAATAGGTTTATTATTATGCTCGCTTATGACCAGATTGTAATCAATATGTGGAACATGCCTTAAAAGCCCAACCTTTAGGGGGGAAAAAATATTTGGCTTAACTATTTAATAAGAATATTTCATTCAGATCTAGGATGTCTTATTTTTGTGTTCCCTTTATTTTTTCCTGAGCTGTGTACAAAGTTCTACCAGCAAGACCATATGAGACCTGACATTTTGGAGGTCTCCTGGCAAGTCATCTAACCATCCCATCATGGCTATTGTTAAAGTCCCCATTCTTACACTTGCTCATTTTTATCTGCTTCAATCACCACACCTTCAAAAACTGACCAGCCACTCACTGTTTAATATGTACCATCTGGGCACATGCCATTGGAATGAGATACTCAACCTATTCACGTCACCCGTCAGTGGTTTAAATGTTTCCTTTTCTGCCCGACAATACATCCTCATTCTTTCTTTTATTCTGTAAATATTGTATTACAATTCTGTAGGTGGTTCCTATGGACAACAAGTTCTTCCTTTCAAACTTTAAAAAGAACCCCTGGTATGATATTGCAACTGTTTTGTTTAGCACTGCAGGGATGTCCCTACAAGTATAGTTTGGCAAGCAGACATTATCTAGTCTATCAGTAAACCGCGTTTCTCCCCACGCCGCCTGTGGTGCTACTTGTGGTTATGTATGTCTATACTTTCAAAGTACAGTAACAGCAGTATATGTGAAACAAATCTGTATTCCACTAGTGTACATCATAGTGGTAGGACATTATCTGTACTTCAGCACGGTGGATACATTCCCTGCATGCAGACATCAAGCAATCATAAAAGAAGATTAAGGTGAACCTGGCTACTGAGGAGATTTCTTTACAGCTTGCTGTCCCAGCAAAGAATACAAAGCAGAACTGATGTACGTATTTAAGATGCACATAAATGCAGCTTTGTATATCTTAATACCTCATCAAAAGAAAGTTACCATATTCACCTCTAATCTATAGAATTTTTTGACAAGAGTGTGATAGCATGCACCATTCAGTTCCATTCTCTTTGAGTCCAGGTCATCCTGCACCTACCCTATAGCCTGTTAGTGGCCAGTAAGAGGACCATGATAAGCCCATCTCCACGTGACCCTTCTTTCTCTTTATAGCAGCTTGTTCCTTGTTGGCCCATGAACTGATTTACACCTTTTGGACCCTGATCTGCTGCAAACCAATACTAGGTGGAATTCAGGTACACAGTGTATAAAGCACACTAATTGGCCTATAAGCTAGATTGATAAACCTGATCAATGTATTGATGCCATGTTAGATGACAGCTAAAGTATAAATGGTGATTAATGGGCGGCATGGGGATTCAATGGTTAGCACTCTGGCCAAGCAGTGCTAGGGTTCCAGATTCGAATCTCAGTCTGGGCACTATCTGCAATGTCCTCCCAATGTCTGCATAGATTTCCTACTACACTTCAAATACGTACTGGTAGGTTATTTGACAACCCCCCCCCCCCCCCACCAAAATTTTAACTATTTATAGTAAAAAGTGGCCTCTGGCAGGTCTGTGCCAAAAGGTGTCATTTGCCCCTTTGCTGCTCCCCAAACCTATTTTAACTTAATACATTTGCTTGTTCTTGCCATAACCTATGCTTTTTTCTAGGGTTAGATCTCTTTAGTATTTAGTAGAACTACCGGACATCCTGTTGCACGAGGAGACGCCTAAGGTACTTAAACCTTAAAGTTAAGTCACATTGCACCCAAAATTAAATTCTTCTCTTTGCAAACATTATACTTGGAAATATTCCATCCAAACATGATATTTGAGTTGCAGAGTTACAGGCAGTCTGGTAGGTTAGAGCAGACAAACAATGTTTCATGTATTCCTTGTCATAATTACATACTGTGAATTTGGGGGGTTCACCGTCACCACACTAGAGATCAGTAAAAGCCCCCAACCATGCTTTACTGAGCAAACAAAACAACAAAAAGGCTTAATGGCAGTTCCAAAATAACATGGGGTCTTTCATGTAACCCCAAAACAAATACCATAAATAAACAACAGTGCGTGTAGTCCACAGGGAGAAGCACCTGACCTCATTACATGGCTGCTGTGCAGCCAAAACCAACCCTCCAGCATCCCAGGGGTTACCTTAAAGGTGACCCAGCCCGAAAATGGGCGACACATATACTGTATACCATTGAGGACACATCCCTGGCATTCTGTACAATACTTACATTACCCAATCAAGGAATCGTGGTGACTCCAACCCCTCTCAAATACCAGCCCAATAAGCTGCATTTTTTAGAAACAAAATAAGAAAAATTAACAACCGGCAGAAATAATGGAAAAAGAAAGTGTGATAGCTCAGGAACACACTGAGATACTTTACCAGTAAGGTCCTCAAAGATAGTACCGATTTTCAAATGGTTTATAGGCATCTACACACGTGCACTAACTGTGAATGGGAACAATATTTCATTATCTCTACAGGCACAGGCACAGGGAGCCCGTCCACATCCCCAGTGTCATTGATGATGTTAGAGAGATCGGGGCTGCCCACGTCTAGGCCTGTATTTGATAGTCCTGGACAGTCCCCAGGAAGAAGGGATCCCTGCCAAGCATTGCTAGAGAACGCCATGGGATCGCAAGAAGCAGATAAGCTGCCCGAGCCACAGTTTTTGCTGCAAGAATACACATAGAACACAGCTGAACTCCACAGCAGCTCCAAAAATTAAAATGTCCGCTTCTGACCAAGCACCTGGTCATCATTTCATGCTCAATTGTCCTCTTCACACAATCCAATTACTCCCAGTGTAGATCCGCACTACGCCACACAGACCTCCTCTTCGGATATTGAAATCACTTAGTTTGGCTATCCGGTGCTGAGACTTTTTTTATAGCCCATCTACACCTTATACCATAGTCCCCATAAGTTCCATATGAAAGTAAAAATAACAAAAGCAAACAGCACATGGTCCGACACTACTGTGGCTGCTTTCCCTTCTTACGCGTTTCACTCAACATTGTGAGCTTAACCTCCCTAGCGGTTGTGACGAGCCCAGCTCGTCCAGAGTTTGTGTGAAGAACAAACTCTGGATGAGCTGGGCTCCGGTGCATGCCGCATATCCCCGGAAAGCTACGGCGTTTCTCTTACCAGCTGCAGCATTTCCGGGGTCACCGATCGCGTCACGGTGACGCGGAAGGGGGCGGGGGGTGGCCGGTGCCATAGCCCTCCATGTTAATGGAGGAGCTCCGGCTTTCCAGCCCACACAGCTGACATCATTAATGATGCCGGCTGTGTGGAGAGAGGCGGGGGGGGGGGGGGGGGGGGGGGGGGGGGGGGGGGGGGAATTGCAGGCAGTGTGTTAAAAACAGCACAGTATGGGCAGTGCGCTAGGGAGGTTAATGGTAGAGTATCAGACCAGTGTTAGGCCTTTTAATTCTCTGTGTGCAGAACTTTCATATAAACTTACGGGGACTCGTCACACAATGTTGTTTCATGTGGTTAGTTCATGCTTTTGGCTGGCGTTTATAACACAGTTGTGCTTATCTGGTTATGTGATTTACGTCCACAGTGGAAACTGTGAGAATGTTGATGCCCTTCATGGATGTGATCTGTGAAACAAATAATCTACTTAGCTGCTATACAGCACAGCCCTTTGTAGTGCTACTTATCACAGATTAAGCAGCATTCTTTTGAACAGATCTCAGGATTCCGCCAGTCATTCCAACCACGTGTGAGGATTGTTTTGAAGGTCCATCTTATTTCATCTTCTGGTTTTAGTTGACTCCAGCTCTTGAATGCAGTGTTTAACATTTTCCAATGCCTTGTAGAGCACATACCACCATTGCCAATTGCAGCCAATGAAAATTAACCTCATTTTAATAGTAAACCTGTCTATCCTTTGAAGAAGAAAGGTCCATTGTAAGTAAGAGTACATTGCACATCCCCAAGGAGCTCCATAAATACAGGAAAAGGCAAGAGGAGTATTCTAACATTCATCGCCAATATGGCCTTGTTCCATATTATTGCTGCTAACGTTGACTTTTATTTGTATTTAAAGTGGAAGAACAGTGAAAAGTTAGGCCTAATCTTAGCTAAACTTATGCACCCCTGATGTCTGCTGGATATGTGGACATGACATTACATTTTACAAACAGCTATTCCATTATGACTTCATTATCAATTCAAGTTCATTGTGTGTGGAATGTACAGTGGATATAAAAAGGTCCACACACCCCTGGTAAAATGTCAGGTTCCTGTGCTGCACACAAATGAGACAAAGAAAAATATAAAAATACAATTATGTGATTGTACAAGAGTGCACACCCTTAAACTTATACTTTGTTGAAGTACCTTTTGATGTTCTTACTATTTTTAGGTATGAGTCTATCAGTAAGGCACATTTTGGGTATGAGTCTATCAGTAAGGCACATTTTGGGTATGAGTCTATCAGCATGGCACATTTGGGGTATGAGTCTATCAGCATGGCACATTTTGGGTATGAGTCTATCAGCATGGCACATTTTGGGTATGAGTCTATCAGCATGGCACATTTTGGGTATGAGTCTATCAGCATGGCACATTTTGGGTATGAGACTATCAGCATTTTGACTTTGCAAGATTTGCCCACTTTTCTTTGCAGAAATACTCCATATCTGCTGTGCACAGCTCTCTTCAGATCACCCCACAGATTTTTAGTCGGATTCAGGCCTGTGCTCTGGCTGGGCCATTCCAAAACTTTAATCTTCTTCTGGTGAAGCCATTCCTTTGTTGATTTGGATGTATTCTTTTGGTTGTTGTCATCTTTCTGTTTTCAGCTTTCTAGAAGAAGCCTGAAGGTTTTGTGCCAAAATTGACTGGTATTTGAAACTGTTCATAATTCTCTCTATCTTAAATAGGGCCCCAGTTCCTGCTGAAGGAAAAAGGCCCAAAATGCTGCCACCACCATGCTTCACTGTTGGTATGGTGTTCTTTTGGTGATGTGCAGTATTGTATAGTATAGTTACAAGATGAAAGCCTTTACTAATGTAGAAAATCACCCAAGCCAGGCTATATTTTGCTAAAACATCTGAAGTCTCCCACAAGCATGTGTGAAGAGGTGTTATGGTCTGATGAAACCAAGGTTGAGCTTTTTGGCCATAATTCCAAAAGATATGTTTGGTTCAAAAACAATACAGCCCATCACCAAAAGAACACCAAACCCACAGTAAAGCACGGTGGTGGCAGCAGCACAAGAACCTGACATTTTACCAGGGGTGTGTGGACTTTTTATATCCACTGTATGTAGGCTTCCTTGATGTTGGCATAATATGAGGGAATAAAAATTCTCAGTCACAAAATTCTAAGAATGCTTTCCTGAAACATTAAACAAGTAGTGTACAGTGTTTATACCAGTGTGGCCAAGTAACAATGAACACAAGATAATTGCCATGAAATTATAAAAACTTGTATTGGTAAAAACTGCTTAGCATATATAGTATTTCATGCCTAATGCACGCTTTACAATACATATGCCTGAACACTGTGTATGACTGTTAACCAACCCCGACACTATTTCGGTCACACCTGCCAACAACATGCTTTGTTCTGAAATTGGGAAATGCAACTACAGTTTAACCTTCTGCTGAACCAATGCTTCATTTTCTCATAAATATTCACCACTATGTTATACAAAATTACAATTATCATTCTGCATAATTTATTTAATATAACCAACATAGCACCTAAATGTTATATATTTAAATGAATGTTTTTACACACAAATGCTGCTTCTTCGTATAAGAGTTCAGCATAGTCATGCAAGAGATGGATATCAATGTTCGTCATGTGCTTCATTTTCTCATAAATATTCATTGATATCCATCTCTTGCATGACTATGCTGAACTCTTATACGAAGAAGCAGCATTTGTGTGTAAAAACATTCTTCATTTAAATATATAGCTTGTTCATCATGTGCTTATCTTCATTCCTCCAAATTGTTAACGACACTATGCACATCATTGCTGACACCCGTCTCTCATCTGGTTACCATAGGTATCAGTGTATGTCAGTATACATTATCCATTGTATGTGTAGCTAATCCAACAAGGAAATTAACATTTTTAAATTAGTACACGTTGAGTCCCTATATTGCCTACAAGCCTGTGAAATTCAATTATTTTGTGTTTTATTGATAAACATGAATTTTCATAAATTTCCTGGCCTCTGCACTGTTATCTTCTTACATGCCAAACATCTACATGCACAATATAAAAGATTTTATTTAATTCCCTTGTAACAGGTTTTGTTGTCTATTTAGGAAACACGTGGTTGCAAAAAACATTATTCAGTGGTAACAAGTAGTGTTGATTTTTTACAATTCACAAATTGTTATAGCGAATATCTGCAATGAGAGAATTTATGAATATCCCTAATATAGTGCTATATCTTCGCAATATTCAAGATACTGTGCATTGAGTTCCTAATACAGTGGTGGGCAACTGAGTTGCTATGGAGGGCCACAAGGCCCTTAACATCACTAAAGGGCCGCACATAACATTCATAATCTATGAAAGATTATGAATGAATTTCAAAAGAAATTACATCATACATAGAAGACATCATTTTTAAATAACAAAACTTGTTTTAAACTATACTTCAAGCATTAGGGAACACTGTAGTATGGTAATGCACATTTTGTGTCATATATATCATCAAAGCCTTTGAATGTATCGATGGGGCACATAACCTTTGATTCAAAGGATATGTGCCCATATTCTCAGGTTATGTGCCACAATATATATTATACAATCACCCCCATTCATTGGTGAAATAGCATAGACACTCACCTGTCTGCTACAGCGTGCTGATTAGCGTACTTTAAAGCCAATCAGTGATCTAGACGGCGCCTGAGCAAGCCTCTCCTCCCACTCTAAGAAGATCCCAAGTGAAGACTCGTCAATGGAGCTGGGGTGGTCGGCAAACAGGTGAGTTATGCTCTATGCATTAACAGTTAGATTAAGTTTAGGACAGAGGGGGGCCGCCAAAGAACGCCTACGCCTACGTCAAAAATTCTATAGGATAATATGAATTTTTACTCAGATAACTGATAATATTAATTATAATTATAATGTATTTTCTTCAGCCTTAAACCTCATGCACAATTTAAAAAAAGCACTAAATGGGTGAAAGTGGCAGATCACAATGTACAATGTATTCTGCCGAAATTTCCCACCCTACATCCTTCACAAGCTTGGTGTCACTGATGAGAGGAAAACATTGAAGAGAGGAAGGCATTGCCTTCATTACAGCCCCCCCCCCCCCCCTGCCGGTCACAGAAATTAGAGGCTCCAAACCTCACTCTCAGGGCAAATGCTGGTGTATTTGGAGTATATAGTTATATTTTAGAATTATATTCTAAACTTCAAACTTCACCATTATCAGCTTTTTCTCTTTTATTATGTGGTTGCTGCAGCAGAAACATTTGCCAAGTATCTCATCATTTAGACGTCTAAGTACCATGTGATTTTCTGTCTCAGTGGATACCATACAAGCTTCTGCATCCAAGTCAGTTCCTCGTATCATATTTTATCAGGGGTATCCATACACCCATTCTACTGCCTGCTTCATTTTCTATTTTGTCTTACTAAAAAAATTACCTGTTAAAGTTGTTAGTGTGCAAAATAAATGTTGGCATTCTTTAATGCAATCAAAAGTTTTAACATAATCTGCAAAATTGATTTTTAAAATATCATGGGGTATGTAACAATATTAGCTAAGGTAGGCGCCTAGTCATTGCTTCTCCTTACTCTGAGCACTCAAGGGGTGACAATGTTTAAATTAAAATGTTTGTAGAGGTAAGAGAAGGGACCAATAAAATATTTGTGGTGATTTATCTGCACCAAAGTTATCACTTTTTCAAAATGTGTGTGGCCATCATGAGGGAGAATTTATATCCCTGATGGTTTTTATTTTGGTTTTGAAGAACCCCACAGATTTCCTAGGTGGTCAAGGTGAACAGAATCAGGAATTCCAGTGGGCATAGCTCAATTGTGAAACTTTTGGATGGGAAAAATCTTTCAACCCTGTAAACCGGTGGTTCTTAACCTGTGGGTCGGGACCCCCTTGGGAGTTGAATGACCATTTTACAGTGGTCCTTGCCCTTACTGAGCATCACAACAAGCAGCAGCTCTGATTCCTACAAGTGAGGTGGAAAGTTAGGCAGGAAAGTAATGCCCCCTCTGCTAATTTAGGAGGGATGGGGCATTACTGTCCCTCCTAACTTCACACCCTACACATCATTTACACAAGTGGGGTGGGAAAATACCAGCGATGGGACATATACCTGATCATGCCTGAAGTGACCTCACGGAGACTCCCGGTATTTGGAACACGGAATTGACGCTTGGCACCGGCACTTCCATATTCCATATACAGGAAGCGATGCATTGTGGCCTCACTTCCGGGGAGGTGGATCAAAAAAGGTTAAGAACCACTGTTGCAAACTATGCACACTTTCTTTACACTTTACACTTTCTTTACTACTGATTGCCAAGAAGTCATGGCATCATATATATTACTGTACATAACATGTTGACACAAAGAATAGTAGAATAGTCTCAGTACCTTTGCCCAAATATGTGAAGTGAGTTGAATTAGTTTAATATTGTATTCTCACTGGCTGAGAGTGCCCACAGCACAACTGCAACACTGCTGGAATAACAATGCTTGAAGAGATTAGGTGAAGATTGACTTTGCAAGGATTAAAGAACAACAAAAAAAGTTTGATTATGGGCTGCTCATTATACTGAATACTAAGAAACCTCTGCTGCACAAAATAGACTAAACACAACAGCAACAAAAGGTTAGATAGTTAAAAGTAGGGAGGGGCAGAGGAGTTGGGCCAGCTTAGACCATGATCATATTATCCCAGAAAAGTTAAGAACTTTGATATGCAAGAAAATGGTAAGAATAACACTGAATGTAGGCATTTAAATACCTTTTCTGGCATTTTAACTTACATTTAGGCAAGTATGGATATTGCTGTCAGAATTCTTCTTAACCATCCTTTACTACGTCATTGCAAGTGTGGAAAATATGCATGATCAGTCAGACAGACAAGATTTGGAAGTTCGAATGTTACCAAGAAAACATTTCGATTAACCAATATTACAAAATACCAGAGGAGCATGACCAACCCCTTCTTGTGACCATGGCCACCATGGCCAGATGAGACTCTGAAATGTACAATACTTGTTGTATATTTGAGTACGACCACTCTCGTTGTATGGCCAACATCCCAAAATTATAAATAAACATGAGCAACCAAACACAATCGTAGCCCCTGAAATTTCCTTACTGTGCAGTATGGACAGGGGGACTTTTCAGGCCAAAGAGTAAAACATATCAATAAAATGTATTAAACATAAAAGATGACAAAGAAACTGTATTTAATTGCCCATAAAATAGTTCATTAACAACATAGATTTAGACTATAAATATCCTGGGTGCCGCAGCGGAATTAATGTATCCATTAAGTATAAATTATTTCCTTTCACACCCCAACGTACATTTCGCTTAGTACTTCATCAGGGGGTTATGTGCCTCAAATTGGGACCCGATTTCAATATACAATAGGAACCGTGCCATCGCACCTCGGGGAAGAGCGGGGAGCCACTAAACAATAAGTGTATATTTGTGACAGCTTGTCTATAGGTGCAAGTGGTAGTACTCCCCCAAGGCTCTGACGACATGTGCGCACATGTCGTCGGAGTAAGAAAATTTCTAGGGTGAAAATTGTGTTTGGTTGCTCATGTTTATAATGCACAATACTTGCTCAAAAGGCCGTGCTATGAAGTCACTACGGCAGTGCAAACAAAAAGGAAAGCATTTGTCTGAAGGATCCACTTCTTAGTTTGAAGCCAAAAATATTATCCATTTAATTAGATGAATTGATAAATGAGAATTTAACAGAAGTTCCTTTCACGGTCAGCTGAGTCTTTTTATTAACAACTACAGAGACTGGCTTTGTTTCTCAGGGGAATGATGGAACAGTTAAAATGGCAAAGAAATTGGTTTGCAAAAAGTTATCCAAGAAAGTAATCCTTCATTTTTCTGAGTCTTCTATGAACTCCACATAAAAGTTAGCATTTACAATTAGTGGAAAAGTACAAAAAATATAATTAAAAAGTCTTCAACTACCGTAGATTCAATTTAGTGTTTTTTCCAACTCTTTCAATAGTTTATATTAGGATAATGAATCATTTCAGGGACACTACACATAAAAATCTATTATAAAGCACCATTCCTCCTATAAAGCTCCTTCAACCTTCGTCACACTTGCCAACTTTCCTCATCTGGTGAAACGAAGTTCTAATGCTGCCATCAGACACAAATAGAGGCGACTATAGCTACAGTGTCTATGATTACGGACTTCTCACACTGAAAAGAGGAGATGTTTGAAACCCTCACCAAGGTAGGTCAATGTGGTAGCATTTTAATGGTGCAGGAGCCATAGCAATACAATGGTGCAGAAGCAAAATTTTGTTGATCTTGGCAGGGCTGTGGAGTCGGAGTCGAAGAGTCAGAGTTGGAGACATTTTTGGGTACCTGGAGTCGGAGTCTGCAAAAAATGGACCGACTCCTACTAAATGGCCAACCGAGCTGTGGGGCAACGGCGATCTGTCACCCCATGTCGGCACCCCCCATCGGCGAGCGTGCACGCCCATCGGTGGGCGGAAAACTCGGCCGCCGCTCTGTGCGTGTATGGCAGCCTTAACTCTCGCTGATAATGAAGTAAATGTGTTTTGCCAGACTAGAGACGCTTGTATAAGTGAAGGGAATGGATCGCCAATAGTTCAAAGCTGTAAAACATTTGAAAAACCGCTGTAATTCAGCAGAGGCGACAAATACTTAGATTGTTAGCTTCAACTTTAATCATGACTCTGGGATTCAAGGGAAATCATGAGTCATGTTTAAAGTGACCCTTCGCCCTGCCTTTTCTTGGAGCCTTCCACTGCCCTATCTTCAGCAGAAGATCAGAACACTAAAGCTTGGCACACACGGGTAGATCTGTAAAAAAAATTGAGTACAATCAATTACTCACCACACTCACGGTGATTGATTGTACTCTAATCTGTTTACAAACCTACCTGTATGTGCCTTCCTTCGGGCGGGATCAATAGAGCCAGCTCACAGGAACTTGATTTAACAGGGTTCCAACATGTTGGAAAGACCCCATTCAATCTCCAATACTTTGCATGGAGACATGAGTCTTCATGAAAAGTATTGAAACAGCTACGGCTTTTGCCTCCTCCAAAGCCGTCAGCTGTCAGTGTGAAGGGGCGGAGCCAGCACTCTTCATTCGGAAGCTGTGTGAGTGAGGCAGCTGTAGGAGACAGGCAGCTTCTCCCAAGCTTGTGGCATGTTGCCCATGTGGTGCACATTGATTTCCGTTCAATTGATCCCCGATCAATGACAGCATGGTGCCTAGCTTAAGGAAAAAGCAGCAGCATCTTCTGCCTAACTCCCTTTCTCTGCTTTAATTGGCCAGTACAGTCCAGTGTTGGTTTCCTAGCCAGTAGTTCTGTGGTAATGTATGTTGCCTTCCTTTCCTTCAATGGATGGTTAAACTACATAGCATAGCATATTAAATACAGAGGAGTCGGAGTCAAGGAGTCGGAGTCGGAAGAATCAGAAACTGAGATGTCGGAGTCAGGAAATTTATCGACCCACTCCACAGCCCTGGATCTTGGGCACATGAAATCCTGCTTTTTTGGCTTTTCATTCAAACCTAATTGGTATTAGAAGGACAAAAAAGTTTTTAATTGATTGGTTAATCACACAAATAAACATATGTATACAGACACACAAAGATATACTGAGTAAACAGTGAAGCATTCTATTAAACATGCCAACACGCCACCTGTGAGGAGCAGAAGGTACAAAGGATGACTTTAAAAATGTGGTTCTACCAAGGGAAAGAGTTGATGGAGAATATGCCCACCATTACTCTTCTCCACCTATTGTAACTCCTGGAAAAAACAGGTGCATTAACAAAGCTGAGGCATCTTTTAAAGCTGGAGTTGGAGTGGTGCTGAAGTGACCATCAGACGAGTTCAGATTTTTTTGTCTCTTTATTGAAGAATAAAGTGAGGGAGCCACTCTAAATTGGACCTTCTCATGTGTCTCCAAAGCATAGTTGTTTATCTATCTATATGCAACCTCTTTTCTATACCCGGACACCATACCCAGGAGCATAACATGGAAACTAGATAGTAGCCCAGTGGAGATACATATATACACAGATAAGAGCATACTTACAGAATTGCAGACTTAGGCTTAGGAAGGCCAGAAGCGCACCCAGAGCCAACAGTAAAAGAAAACGGTTTCGGAGAAGCATTCTTCAGTACCGTCTATTTTGTCTTCATGGTGTCACGTCTTCTTCTAAGCATGCCTGATGAAAGAAAACAACTTGGTCAAACTAATCATCCCTTATTAGAAGAACCAGGTCTGCACTTTGTAGTAAGAGAAGTATGTACAGCAGAAATAGACACTTCAAAGGGGTGAGTGGGGTCAGACTAAAAAAGATAATTACAGACATCTCAGGGTTTTTGATCTCCTTTCTCCTACTGTAAGAGATACGAGTTCTAGATCTGTACACCCGACCTTCTACCATCTTCTTTTCTTGTCTGCTAATTTCTTTATTTTTGGCCATTTGTTTAGTGTTTGAAGGACAAAAAATAAATATAAAACCCCAGATGAGAAGAAAAAGCATTCTTCAGATCTAGACTGCTTGGTAATGGCTTCTATTACACTGCAGGCCTATAAACCTAAATAAATACTTACATTTTCCAGCCTGAGAATAGCAGACACACATAAAAGGAACTATAAACTCAAATTACTGGAGAAGAACGCTCACCTCTTCCCCTTGCTGAAGATCCTTTGTAAAGTAAATATTTATTATATAATTTAGTGCGTGTGTGGGCATTAACTAGGAGGTACACAATACTAATTGGAATGTCTTTCTGGTCGGGAATAAATAAAAAGTATAAGAAAAACACATATAACATGACATTGACGGATTATACTGTTTTTGTTTTCAAAGCATATAAACCACAACAAACCATTGTATATTGCACTTGATCAGTCCTTGTGTAACGGCTGCAATGGCTTTATTTTTTCAGGAATCAATTCCTTTTTTTCACCTCGTAATCCCAGTCAACATACTCCCATGTCCTAGAGTGGTTCTCAACCTGTGGGTCGGGACCCTCTTTGGGGTCAAAAGACTATTTTACAGGGGTTGCCGAGTTCACTGACAGCATCAGAGTTGCTGCTAACAAGTGGTATGGGAAGTTAGGAGGGAGAATAATGCCCCCCTCCCAACTTAGATTTGCACATCATTTGCACAAGCGGGGTGGAAAAATATAAGAGAGAGAACAGTACACTTACCTGATTGTGCCAGAAGTGACTTCACAGTCAAAGCCGTTATGTGGAATGCGAAAGTGACACTCCACATCTGCACTATCGCGTTCCAAATACAGGAAATGACACTTTACAACGTCACTTCCGGGGTCACGGATCTTAAGGCCCCCATACACGGGTCCGTTTCCCATCGGATTCCAGGACGATCGATTCCGGGCGCGTGCACGCGAAACAATCGTCCCGGAATCGCGTGAAGCCCACCTTGTCCGTCCGATCACGTCCGATCGTTCGGGGGCCCAGAATCGGATCCGACAGAGAACCAACATGTTGGTCTTTCTGATCCGATTCTGCACACATCAGGGGGAGTTGCCATTTGTGGAGTAAGCGATCGGACACGGAATCGTCCAAGAATCCGTGGGACAAGGCCCCATATATATATCCCATATATATATCGCTATATATAGTGATCGGACACACACTTAAGATCGCCGGAATCGATCGGATAGGTGATCGATCGGCCATGGAATCCGACTGTGTATGGCTAGCTTTAAAAGGTTCAGAATCCTAGGCTGACAAGTCCCCCCTCCCTATATTGGCAAGTATATTCTATCCTCACATAAAAAAATTATGAAAATCTTTGTTGGGTGAGACCTATCAACCAGAATACTTGAAGAACAAGAAAGCACTACATAGCGACAATAATGGAGTTAATGTGAGCACTCGTGTTATTGAGAACAGTGGGGAACACTGATTGGCTGGTAATTGTCAGGGAGCACATCCAGCTATTCTGTGTTAGAGAATGGGTATTTCCAATCATTCAACAGAGATCAACAGATTTATAATAGATTTCATGTTTGTATTGAATGCAGGAAAGATTATTGAAAATATAGTTTGAACACCTAGCCCAGGAAGACAGGTAGTGGGCATCACCACATCCTATATATCCCACTACAGCTTGCAGCACCTTGGCATATGAATAATGGCAGTAGGGAAAGATACACAAGATTCAACCTTCTATTTCCAGTAAAATATCTTCCGCGTTGTCACCTTCATGCTGCTTGAACAGTGCTGACAGCAGACAATGTACAAAGTTAAAGTCATGTTTGAGGGTACTTGCCCTTTAACCCAAGTGTGTTGCTTTGCCCTATACAAAACAGCACATTAGGTAAGAGCAGCCAATTTGTTTGGGACTGTGCCATGCATGCACAAATGTGGAGCTCATTTACATTCTTATCAGCACCAGCACTAACAAAGGCATAAACCATTAGAACTACTTATTTGGCCAATTTCTATTGTGGTGTTATTGCTAGACATAATGATGGTTTCAGGCCACCTGCCGAATACGGGTGACATTATGCAAGTGTGCAATGCAAGTTATTCTAGGAGGATTTTCACATTCTGAAATATTCACACGGTTCTCATTATTTTAAAAATTGTACGTCTTTACCATAATATGCAGGTATAAATTCATGTACAATTTACATAAGGTATAATATGGGAAGTTGGAAGAACATCATGCAAAGCTACAACATGAAGCAAGGGCAGAACAAAGGGCCAATGTAAAAAATATACAAATAGCTTTTAATAACTACGATTTCATTACTAAAGAATACCTAGAATCTGAAAATAAATGCTGTGTACCCTAACAAAGCCTTTCTTAGGAGACTTTTGACATTATTGTGCCACAGGAATAATAGCAGGAATTTAAATGTAAAGTCCAACAGAGTATTTGCATAAAATGTCCCATTTTTGCATAACAAGCTTGTTTAAAAAAATTCTCATGCCTGCATTTGCATAAATTTATATTATACTGGCAGCAGAATCCTACACATGAACAATGTCTATGTTCTAGTCTTAAGACACTCAAGGTCTATTTATTTATTTCACACATTATTCACATATTGCATTTAATCAAATTAAAAAAATGTGTGAGTCCAGGGTGAAAGTTGCAGGAAAACAAAAAAAAAATATTCGAGCATTTATCTCAATTGGGAATAAATTCTCCATGCAATATCAGTTTCAGCCACAAGATGCCCTCAGTGAACACTTATTGCATACAGATGACATCATGGCTTCTTTCTCACACATCCGGAAAGAGAGGGACGCTGCAGATCTTTCCCCTCTACAGCTAACAGCCATACTCCACAGATACGATAATGTAAGTACACCCTGTACTGCCCTTGCTATGTGCGTTTCTCCAGCTTACTGGACAAACCCATGTTGGCACATAAGACCCCCCAAAAATATCCTTTTACCATACCTTCAGACCAAAAGACACACCCAAATCCCCCCAAAAAGGGGGGGGAGTGCGTCTTGTGGTCCGCAAAAAATGGTATACATATAACTTACCTACACAGTCTTTATCCAGGCAAACCGCTCCCAAAATATAAAAAAAAAATACATACTTACCTTTCCCTCTTCCTTGCTACTGTGCCACCATTCCCGGAGTGTCCTGTCTTCCAGCATGTAAGATCGGGCGAGTCTTGCTCCCTCCAACAATCCGCATCTGAATCCAGTGACGCTCGGACCAGCGTCACCACAGCTGACTGCTGGGCAAAATTAATTTCAATGGGCTCTTCCCCACAGCTGTGGAGGCTCACCGGGTTTTTGATACCCCTGATTGCGTCAATAGACATGAGTGGACACATTTAAAATCGATTTTTGAACACATCCGAATTCATTCTCTATGGGCGCAATCAGGCTCGATCATAATTGCTCCCGATCGCTTGCCCAAAAAAAAAAAATCGCTGGTGATAAATGCCCCGCAATTCGCTAAAGTGGGGACATAGCCTTAGGATTTCCAGGTCCCCTTCAGCTCAGAACCAAACAAATGTCAAAAATTGTCACCTGTATAAGTATTTTTCTACCTCTGATTTCAGCCACATAGGGAGGGCATATGTTTTTTTTTACCTCTGATTTCAGCCACATAGGGAGGGCTTTTTTTTTAGATGGGTTGGCTGTCCCGTTTTAGATTTCAACATAAGGGATACTTTTCGCCACCCACTGCGAGTCATCTCACCCCCTCATCCAAGCCTCAGTATCCCTTGCATTTTAAGACAGGTGTACAGAACAGTTGCAGACTAGCATCCTTTACCACTTTTTTGGAAGGAATGTATTTGTGTATTTGTCGTTTGGTATAATGACCATTTCTGCACTGGGTAAACCATTGTATGAAGAATTGAGCCTGCAAAGTAATTTTCTGTACATTCTGTCGCATTAGTTCGCTAATAAGAGAGTAAGCACTGTCTGAAGCAGATTACAATTCTGCACTGTCATGTTATGGATTCATAGGGAAAATGGTGGCGAGTTTCAATGCTTACCAATTGTCTGGTAGGAACAACATGATGGTGCACCCAACTACAAGTGGAAAGTCTGGAGAGTCGGTATATACCACATGGAAAACATAAATCTGTGTTTCACATCTGCTGGGTGTTATCCCACCTTTGGATGGTATTTATTTCCCAGAGGGACAGGGGTATCATCCTCACTATGGGATATGGGCAGAAACTACAAAGCTTTTTAAACCTTCTCTTAGCAAGTGATGAGGGGAGGGATCCCAGACTGTCAAAGATGTAATTTAATATTGTCAGATTGTTTGATTTGAACTACATAATGGTTTCCAATAGATCATTGGACTTCTGCAGTAAGATATACACACAGTATAGTACTTATTCTACAACTTCTTTCATATTAAGATGGATTTTCACCCAACCTCCCTTAAAAAAAGTGACGATTATTTTTTTCTTTCAGATGTCATAGCGTGGTTGGCAGGTTTCAGGTCTTTGAAGGTGGACAGTTTGGAGGTTGGTGGGAACCATCTGGTGGTGGTATCTCCTCTGTGTAGTTCAGAGTGAACTGAACAAGTCTGGTGTGTGAATTCAGTGGGCCTGCGTGCAGCGTTAGTTGTCCTTAAAGTGGACCTACTGCCAGAAATCTATGTTTTTATGAATGGCACTAGAAGTGCCAATAATAGGGAGGATTGCAGTAAAAAAAAACTCAAAAAACATTCCTGTAATGACCATTTTAACAAGATTTCCACACAGCTCCCATCACTTCCTGGTTTGCTGAAGGCAACACATGAAACTGGGGGTGCAATATCGCGGGTGGTCACTGGGGGGCGTTCAGTGATCTTCTATGGGAATTTTCAAAGCAGATCACTGCTTCCTGTGACGTGCTGCCTATTTTTGCCTACAATGAACCAGGAAGTGAGAAGAGCTGCCGAATTATCTTTTTAAATTGCTCATTACAGGTAAGTTTTTGGGGTTTTTCACTGCATTCCTCCCTATTATTGGCACTTCTAGTGCCATTCATGAAAACATAGATTCCTGGTGGTAGGTCCGCTTTAAGTTGGTGAGTGGTGGCTGAGGGCTTACATACACTAAAGTAGCATGCACTGTTAATCTATGGTTGATGTGATGGGACCTTGAAAGACTAGGAACTAGTAAGGCTGAATTTTAAAATGGATTTGTTATTAAGATGTTTATGTTATGTAATAATAAAATGCACTATGGCCATTTGAATTCACCTACAATGTGCAGCATATTATCAAAAGTGTATGAAGGGTTAAGAAGTGGGGATTTAAAGGGTACATGGCTTGGTTAGAGAACACAGGTTCATCTGACCTATCCAGGTCATGAACAGCCAGCATCTATATGGAAACACACATATATACTATGGAAAAAACATATCTTTATATGATCCAGAGTAACATGAAACTAGAGGGAGGCTTATTCCAACAAACCAAAGCCCATATCGGAACAATCATCTGTTTTAAAAATTTACTATTTACAAAACTCAGTGTAAATCTGTACTACAATCATAGCCAGGTTAATATAGAAAAACTGCTCTATCTATTAACTCCCTCTGGCATTAAAGGTGATTATTTACCTTTAAATATAGTCACGGAAGGATCTGCAAACTGAAAAATTTAATACAAGCTTTATACAATAAAAATTGGCTCGAATATTCATGAGATAGTCAACAGCCTACTTATGAAGCAGAACATGCCTACTCCGAACTGGAGACTTCCGTGGCAACATCATTATGTACTTTCCTGACTAGAATCAAGAAACGCTGCCTGGTAGTTCTAGGCTTTCGTTATAAAATGTCATTCCTTAAACAAGTATGGGAGACAGCAACAATACATAAATCTCTCCATAGGCAGCAGTATTATGGGCTTTTATATTAAACGAACATAATGGCTCCATAGGATTTTAAATGATAGATCTGATGGTTACAATCTGCAGTAACACTTTAAATACAAGTGGCCATACAATAAATGTGTCATCACTATAAAAAAACGTGCACTGCTCTTTGTGTATATATCTATAGCCATTCATATTGTAAACGTTATGGACATATAAAGATCTACATGAAGGAAAAGAAACAAAAGAGGTTGTTCAACTCCAGTCCTCTAATATGGGATCTACATATTTTAGTATGTTTCAGACAAACAGAAGTCAATGAATGCTGGAACAGTTTACAAAGAGTCATTGATTGTGTATATCAATGTCCAGCCTGATTTTGGCCCTTAAGTACAGAAGTTGAACCCTGGCTTTAAATGTATTACATAACCTCACTCTCTATAATCTCATAATCTCTACCATGGCAAATTTTTTTAAAAGTCACTTAAAATGTTTTCAATCGTAAACCTGTCACCCTTCAAACACACATGTATTCTCCAACAATAGGACTATAGGAAAATCTGCTGTGAGCAATGACGCCACACTAGACGACATGCATACAGGGGGGCAACTGTTAGCACAAAATATTCAAATAATTTATTATTTTTTATTTATTATTTTTGACTCTGAATTCACACATGCGATTTCAGGGAGGGGGCAGTCAGCAGACGTCTTGAAAATACCTGCCCACCGCTGTGTGCAGCAGTTGTTCAAAGGGTGCAAGCGATTGGGAGTTGGTTGCCAAACATTGAAAACAAGCCCCATGTTATCCTTATAATGGCCCAAAAATTAATTGGCGATTGTTGCCTGGGTGGCTTTTTGTGGTGCTGGAAAGCAGTGCCATTTCCAACCACATGTGTCACATGTGTGAATTAGTTCTAAAGGTGGGTTTACACATGTAGATTTTTTCTTCAATCGACTGCCAATTAGATTTTTTGTTCAATGTCGTTGTCGAAAAATCGTTTGTTCATTTATCGAATGTAAAAAATTTTTGTTCGTCCATTCCGATATCGAATGAAAATATATTCGAAATTACAACGACAGATAAAAATTAACCAACATGTTCGATGATTTTTCAAATTATTTTTTGTTCGATGTCGAACAAAATTTACCCATCCAACAAAATCGGCCATTCTAGATTTTTGTTCAATCAACCAGAAAATCGTTCGTTCTACATTGATCGAACAAAAAAATTGTGTAAACCCACCGTTAATGCAAATATTACATACTTCTTGATGCATTCTAGTGTTGCCATCTTGGATGTGATGTCAGCAGCCACAGTGCAGTCACCGAAGTGAAACTCACCATCGTTCCTCCACCGAGTTGCATAACGGTTTGTGTAGGGAGATGACGAGAGTTGCAGAGGAGCTGGGGCAGCACAAAGAGTAATAAGACCCTCCCAGAAGAGGAGAGAGAAATGAGGTAGGTATCTAGAGTAGTCAAATCTCCTGCACCTAAGCATTTGTAAATACTTGTTTTTGTTTGTGATACAATAGACATCAGCCCAAATAAAATACCCCACAGTCGCTGGCTGGATGGGATGAAGCTGTAATTGTACCATATGGTATCTATTTATTTTTATTCCTAAGGTTCATCTCAAACCAGATAAAGCAATCTTGTCCCGATGTTACCCTTGGTTACATTTGTCTCTTTGTAGCGAAGTAGAGAAAAACATCTGGCTCCAGCAACAATCAATAGCAGCTCTTGGTGTCTGTCTCCAGGAAAGTACTGTTCTAATTCTATCAGATGGCTCCAGACATTCACCATTAAATCAAAAGCTGCATTTGCTGAACACTCATGTTATTAGGAAGGTTCTCAGTCAAGGGTCGAGAGAGATCCATTATAAAATCCTAATACAGCCATCTCTAAGAAAAGAAAAAAAACACTGCTGGAAAGTTCCCTATATGCTATATAGAAACAATATGAATATAATATAGCATATTGTGTATAATATACTTTTGTAGGATTATCTATTAACCAATTATCTACCATTGTCCTATGTATAGAACACATACAGATTATATATATAGATGGAATTTGACCATGACACTAAAACACGGGGAATGGAAAACGTTTAAGTGCACAGAATTTATTTTATTATGAGTTTTATGTGTTGCAGTCGTTTTTTTAAAGGTTATGGTGAACAACTAAAAGAGATGGAACAAACACTGAATGAATAGACAGGGCATTGTCAATCCGCCTCCCACTGACTACAATGGATAGAGAATGAAGCCAAGGGAATCAAACTGCAACATGCTGTACTTGTTTAAAACATGAAAAGCTAAAGAATGAGAAAGTTATGTTAATGTTCCAGCAAATATAAGATGACCTGCGTGGTGCTACCATCTCCTCCTGCGTTCAAAAACGAGGATCAGACGGAGGGCACAACTGTGGAAGGTACCTGCTGGCCCATGACCTTAGGTGCTACAGAAGACCAGAGTGAAGGACATCATACAAAATATTGTTCAACAAATAGAGCAAACTCTCTGAAATGCAAAAAAAATATATATATATTTGAAGAATGAATAGGCATGTGTGCTGCAGAAAACTATTAATAATCTAGGTGCAGAAAAAGATAAAAGGGTTCAATATAATTTTGTTTTACCCCAACCAACAGTTTTTTTTCCTATATAAAACTGTGTACCTTGTGTTAACCCTAACTGTCCTGAGGTACTTTACTGCACCACAGCTAGTGTGGACAAGCCATTAAGCATCACCCCTCATGATAACCAGTTGAATGAATCTGCTGTTCAGGCTAGTCCCCTCCAATATGGGCTTGCCCCCACAGACGAAGCTGGCCACGGGGCGGCGCGGGTGCCCGCGTTTCAAACCACGGCCGCAGGCACGAGCAGCCGCGCAAGCGGGAACAAGCCCACTGAAATGAATGGAAGCGTCTGTGGGGACAAGCCCTATCACACACAATACAGGACTAGTAGCCACAATAAAGCAGCTACTAGTGATGTGGCTGCGCCAATCATATGCATTAAATTGTAGGATACACATTATGGCGTGCATTTTAAGAATTAAGTAGTGTTGTACCATGTTAGCCAGAGATGAATAATGAAAGTTTGAAGTTCAAGTGATTACGTTTATTGGCTAAATGAAGTAATTAAAGAAGCAAGTTTTCGTCATGTCTCAGATCCCTTCTTTGGGAAAGCTTCATTACTTCATTAATGACTTCAGTTAGCTAATAAATGTTACCACATGAACTTTACACTTCAAGAATGGGTTGTAAAATACAGACTGTTATAGTCTGCAATGCTATGGCACACGACAAAGTATGGAAAACAATGGCCATTCTTCATACTAAAAAAGAACCAACGCTTTGTGTAGCATTGTGATGCCAAGAGGTTCTCCTGGATTCAGATTCCCAAAGATATAGGGTTCCTCTGGATATAAAGTCCAGGAAATTAATACATTAGATGAATTTAACAATACAAAGTCTTTCTTTGTGTTTACTTTCTGTCTGCATACAACATTTACCTGACAACGTATAATCTGTAATGCCAAACCCATGCCAACATTTTATCCTTACAATCACATGGTTAATCCAATGTGAACCAAAATTGTTGATCAATTCCACTCTCTATGTAATTACATGGAATACCCTGACTATTCTGTACATCTGTCAGTAAGCCATAAATCTTCATACACTCAGCAAGAGAAAATGCTCCTGGCGTTGTAGATAATAACTCTGAAAGTGAATTGAAAAGGAACCACCAAAGTACATAACATTGCCATCTTATCAGCTCCACTTAGGCCGATTTATGGCTCCTACACAGGTCCTTTTACTAGATGTAGAGGATTATAGGTTACACACGTCCATACATGTGCTAAGTACATGCTCCATGTCTGCAGATTCCTTACTACTGAAATAAGCTTTCAGGCTCTGAGCCAGGAAAGGCACTTTTATTGCTTCATCTTAACATTACATCACATAAGGATGATATACATGGAACAAGGGCTTTCAGCAATCTCTGAAAGGTGTCCTCCTAAGGCGTAGATTTTAGAAAGAGAAAATTCAACATTTATTTAATTTTACATTGCATGTTGGTACCCTGCAATAGTCTTTATCATAATTTCCATATGGCCTTTAGCTAAAAAAATATTTCCTGAAAATGCCTTGAGCGGTAACAGCAGAGACACATCATAATGTTACAGAGAAATAGAACATGCCTGATTATAATTTCTCTTTCAAGAACTCCTGATCTGATTAAAACCAATTTTCATTTTGATGAAAGCCTCTAAGTAATACAACTAAAGCTGCTACAGAAAGTGCTACAGAAACCCATATCAAACTAGTTCTTGTTGGGTAAAGTCTTCTGTAAATGCTATAGCATCAATATGGCAGCATTCACATTTATCCAATGCCACATTTGGGGTTTAAAATGCGCTCACGTTAACCATATCAGACTGGTAACATGGAGTGTGTTGACTTTGGGTACAATGAAACAGGTCAAAGTAAGTATGAATCTGTAGGGATCAAGAGACCAATGTAATGCATTAGGTGGGCCAGGATATGATATTTGCCATTCCATATATTAGTACAATAATTAATAGATGTGTCTATAGGCACAACATGATGTAAGTGACTCTCAAGGGTTCAATTCATGTCTTTGAACTGAACTAGGTATTCTAGCTTCTGGCAAATGTAATAAATGAGCCTTATTATTACAAGATTAAAAAAATCTTCGAAGGAAGCAAATATAGTGCAGCTGTCAGTGTAAGCAACAAATAGCTACAGTGCCTCCTTGTTAGCATCTTTTGAGCTCCAGTAATTGTATCTGAAAGAGCAAAAATTCAACTCAAACATAATGAGATACAATTACAGGGGGTGTTGTTTGTGTAGCAAATAAGTATTATGGTGGCAGGCACCGCTGAAATGTATCCAACTATTCGGCATTGCCTGTCCTAAAATGATCTCTGGAAATAGCTATTTACAAATATGAGTCATTTCAGCTAAGAAAACCACAAGAAGACAACCCAAGTCACCAGTCCACACTATACCTGTCATTGGTACAAGGATCTCAACTGCCCACGCTCAGGGGACTCTAGAAAATTATAAATTATTCTAAATCAAGACAATTGCAGATCTTCTGCAGAGAAATGCTTCCAAATGTACCTCTTGTATACTGTTCCGTAACATATAAGATAGTAAGCCCCATAGGGCAGGGTCTTCAACTCCTCCTGTGTCATAACCTGTACCTGTGTGTTGTCTTGTGTGGAATACATAAAATTTTATGTACAGCACTGTGTAATATGTTGACGCTATATTAATAAGTGTTAATCTTTATGACAAATGTTTGTAGGCCTTTGGTGTTGCTGGTTTGTATTGGCATGAACAAAACCTATGTCCAAGCCTTCATGGCCAGTAAAAAAGCTCAACTACTTTGGCTATGATCGGATTGATCTATCCTTCACAAATCAATGCATGTTTAAAGTGTGCAATCAACCCAAATTATGTAAAATTATAAGAAAAGGCATTGATCGGTCATGTCAATTTTTTGGGGTCATTCTATCAGAAATCAAAGGACATTATTGGAGACCTTAAGATCTGCCCTTTCAATCGACCCATGCAGGCCTCATCCCACTTTATATCCCACTTTACCCATAATTTCCGATCGCATGTTTTTGTGTAGCCAATCTTTACTTATGCCACCGATTGATCGGGGGTATAAATCCATGATAAATCGTATCCAGAAAATGGTGCACTTTTCGATCGATGTACGACTTATGATCAAAAACTCAATCCCATGTCCAGATCGCATACATGATCAATCTCTGAGAAATCTACACGTCTGGCCAGCTTTACCTGTTCTTAATAGAAACTTGGAATAAAATACAGAAATTAACAATATAGGAATCTCAAACTCTTCTACTTCCTAGCTTCACAAGTTCTGACTTAATTAGCTCCAAGCTAGTTGCATCAAGAGCGCAGAAGACATGTAAGCCACAGACAGTGAAGTCACTAGCATACTTCTTTTATGTTAAAATATCCTTTTAAGTAGAACTAATTTCATGGAGGTCCCTGGGGGCTCTTCTAGGATTGGAAAATAGCTGCAGCATTTTATTACATTACAGCACACTTACCCCTGAAGAAGTGTGATAAAGGTCTTTTCCTCATCTCTTCCTCATTGCTCCTACCTCAGCTGTGACATCTTCTACTAGGTCTTTTTACAATTCCAGAATAATATTATAATTGGCCTGCATGTGTATAGGAGTTATTTCATCATGACATCCATGGCACAGAAAGACAGTACATAGAGAAGATGAAAATTACTGGAAGGCATTAAAGAAGCTTTCCTTGTAGAGTCAAAAAGAGTCAAAAGGCTACCAGCTTGCCAGTCTAGCCACAAATGTGTTCTGTTTCACTTGTACGTAGTAAGAAAAGACTACAATTGTGTTCACATTTGCCCATAGTTAGGTGTACTGGGGCAAGATTCACATGGGTCAGTGTTCACTACCAATCCTGTTTCCAATCTCCTTTGAAATCACTGTTAGCCTGCTGTTTTTGGGCAGTGGATTGTCACCTGTGTAAATGAAGAGATGGGCATACACAAAAACAATATGGAAGAGATCAATGATAATCTTGGGGAGCTTTAGTAAAGCTGGATTCGGGCAGAGGTGTCTTTGTGTCATGATGACACATGAAAGATTCAAGGTTATCCTAGAAAAGTTTTGCATCATTCTGCTTAAGCCTGCCATACACGTACCGATAAAATTAGCGATCGATAAAACCTGACCAATGTTAGTAGTTGATCGGCACGAAATCTATGCAGGTGCACATGTAACATAGATCAAGTTCGATTCAAATTGGTGAAAATTTCGATCAGAAAGTGATCGGACAAGTAGAAAAATGTTGATTGGTCTGGGAACATCGAGAGAGTGTCTTGTGGTTTCCAGACCGAATTTGTGCAGATGATGATTATTAGCATATTGAAACTTTCTGTGCCGGCATGTTGCAGCTGGTGACCGGATGGATTGATCAAATAACAACCAAAGTTCTTTTTTGAATGTTTGTGAAAATAATAAATGAAATAACCATACACTATCATATCAGCTCCTTTCCACACCCCCCCTTCCTCACTTCTCATTGGAAAGAACATCAGAACATCGTCCGATAGAATTAACGATTGTTTTCTCTGACATATTCCGTTAAAAACTGGAAAAAAAAAAAATCGATCAAAAATCGGTTTCCCTATGAGGTACCATTTTAGCTAAAATTGCGTTTGATGAACGTTTGCAACATCGGGATTCATCTATCTGTTTTTATCGATCTGAAATATTATCAGTAGGTGTATGGCTAGCTTAGGTCTATGTCTTATGTCAGCAGGACAATGCTTTATGTCACACAGCCAGGGAAATCAAGGTCTGGATGCATCACCAAAACAAGAGCCTTTCCTGGCCAATTAAAGGCCCCCATACACGTTTCAATTTCCCTACGATCGATGTCAGATTCGATCATAATTTATGATCGCCGTTGGTTCGATTGAACAAAGTACGATCGAACTACCTCCCACATGGAGAAA